>JANEYF010000201.1:0-120000 GCA_029963845.1 Rhamnusium bicolor | reverse complement strand
TGGGTGCAACAGACCGTGACATAAGCACGAACACACGCATGCGCGCCCGAACAGGACCGATTACACGAAGCCGCGCTCGAAATCAGGAGATGGGTGCAGCAGACCATGACGCCCGGGTGTGTCGAGAGACAACAGAGCGTAACATAGGTAGAGTATATAAAGAACTGCCAGATCCAGAAAACGTCATTTCAGTTCGAGTTACCAGAAGCCGCAGTAAGGAATTTATCTGTTAGAACCTGAAGATGGCAGATGAGATTCTGCCGAAACGTCGTTCAGACAACCACGGTGGTCCCTCTCGGGGCCTATCACCTACGTAGGGATATACCCGGAAACCGAATTTAATATATATATATATATATACATATATATATATATGTATATATACATATATATATATATATATATATATATATGTATATATATATATATATATATATATATATATATATATATATATATATATATATATATATATATATATATATATATATATATATATATATATATATATATATATATATATATATATATATATATATGTATATATACATATATATATATATATACTATATATATATATATATATATATATATATATATATATATATATATATATATATATATATAGATATATATATCTATATATTTTATATTTATATATCTATATATCTATATATATATCCATATCTATATATATATACTATATATACATATATATATATATATATATATATATATATATATATATATATATATATATAATATATATAATATATATATATATATATATATATATATATATATATATATATATATATATATATATATATATATATATATATATATATATATATATATATATATATATATATATATATATATAAAATATATATATATATATATATATATATATATATATATATATAATATATATATATATATATATATATAAATTTATATATATATATATAACTAATATATATCCGAATTATTCGAATATGTATCCGAATAATCCGGATCCTCGAATATTCATTATTAATAGGTACAGCACTGAATACTAGTGAATAGTGAATGCTCTATTTGAGTATTTGGTTGGATAGACCACAATAATAGTCGTGACGTAAACCACTAAGCAGGCAATTTGATTTGCTTTCCATACCCACAATAGGGTATGTCTCCTGTACATGTATGTGCTTTAAGGGTCAGAATTATTCAGTTAATATTTTATTTTAGGATTGAAGCGCTATTGTTCACATTTAACTATTGAAGCTTAAATAAAACAAAAATAGAGCTAGTTTATTATACTTCTGTGTCATAACTATTTTTCCTTTTCGAAACAAATAAAACTGCTCTAAAATTAGTATGTGTTTAAAAAAGACGCAGATTGTGAAGGTAAAACAAATACATGAAAAGTCAATAGTTAAATATTTACAGGTTTTTTAAAATTTAAAATTTAATTTTAACCCCTGCCTTAGTACAGTAAGAATAAGGTCGAGGCGAGAAAGAGATGGAATAGTTTGACTGGGAGTGAAACGTGCCACTAATGTAGTCTATTTATATATTTGGATTTTAGAATAGGTACCTACCTATACCTACTATCTACCTACTTTGCTTGGATGCAAACTGCATACCTATTCGTACATAATTTAATAATATATTTTAATATTCAGATTTACTCAGATATAATCGAATATTCGAATACTCGAATATATTCGAATATTCGAGTACCTATTCGAATATTCGAATAATTTCCCATTAAAATAATTCGTTTTAGAATACTCGAATATTCGAATACTCGAATTATTCGTATTCTATTCCCAGCCTTAATAAACAGAGCTCACGGATTCAAAAATATATATTAGTACATGCATGTGCACCGCCCTGACCACTTTTTTGAAAAATAAATGTAGGACACCGTTAAGATTCTAAACAATAAGTAACCTCTAAATTATGGTACACGTATCTATGGTTTCTGAGATCCAGCACAGTGTAACTCCTTTACTACACCCCAAGGTTAGTGCTAGCCACCATAATGCCGAAAAGGTACAAAAAATTCAGTTTTTCGACAATAACTCGTTTAGCCTTCGGTGTTCGCAAAAATTGCTGTATATCAAATTAAAGCTAATAAAACTTCTTATAATTTTTTATACATTCGAAGCAGTTGCCCATGTGAGGTTGAGCAATTTTTGCGAAAAATATCGATTTGCACTTCCACCAAATTCTACCTTTTACATGTGATCAATATAAATCAGTAAGTTTCTTGTCGATGTAATAATCTTGTAATATCATTTTTCATTATGAGTTGTAATCAAATGATTATAATAATAATTGGCTTTGCATTCTTAAATCTGTTTATCTTCGTTTCAAAAAATTCATTCAGCCATCAAAACAGCCATTTCGTTGCACAAATGTGGGAAAGGTATCCCCAGTAAACATCTACTCGTAGGTCTGAATGCGTTAGTAGCTATATACAAATATACATTCTTATCTTAAATTAAAGTACGGAGAGTATTTTTATATCTGACTGGTATGGCTGCCGAGACAACTTCTAGGATGCTGAAGAAATAAATTCCGAGAGTAATTTGGCCGTGATCAATGGCGATGATGAACAAAATAAAAGAGGAAGAAGCATACCCGCTTCACCAACCTCAGCTGTAACACCGACTAAGCATGATTCTTCCACCTCAGATGTCATGTATGTCCAAAAGGAGACATTCAACTTCCCGGCTACTTCTCCGGCAGTCTGAGCCCTAAAAATGTAAACAATCTTTTTTGTAGATAACTTCATTAGCTTTAATTTTATATTGAACTATTTTTGCCATACGCCGAAGAGCAAATGAGTTATTGTTGAATAGAAAACAAGTTATTGCCGAATAATCGAATTTTTATATCTTTTCTACATCATGATAACTAACGCCCAACTCGGGGAGAAAGAAAACTTAAAATATTTCTAATGACAAAAAAAATCGTTTGAAATTCCAATTGTTAGTTGGGCTGGACATAAATTAAAATTTTGATGTTAGAAACTGTCCTTAAAATATTTCCGGAATCACTCCGTGGAGTTCTTAAAAAAAACAAATATTGGTAAGTTCATATTACTTTAAAGATATCAAATTCGGACAGTTAATAACCGTACGTGTAATTGGCTTCTACATGAATGATAATGATATAAATGCACATGAAAACTTTACTATTTGTAATTTACAAAACATTTCAAGATAGAGAATAAAAAATTTTCAATTATTGTAAACTCTTCAATATTGAAGATGTACACCAGAATAATCCTCATTTGGAGACTAATAACGAATATTAATCATTTAGTGGTCATAATGAAACGAATAAATGTGACATATAAAATTTAAAAAATGGTTGAAATGTTGTGTTGTCAATAGGTACTTTATTATAGCACGTTCATCATATATAGCATCCAATGGACGTCCGTTTTGTGTTAAAAATTCATCTTTACGTCCATGAACATATTTTGGATGTTCAATGAACGTAATACACGTAAATCATACGTATCAGAGACGTAATACAGATGTGTACATTTTGATATGTCTATTGGACTAAATGTCCAAATGTATAAACTTTGAACATTACAGACGGACATTGTGGGTGCATGGATTTATGTTCCAACACGCTTATTTTTTTGTGGCCATATTAGATATGTAAGTACTTTAGGGAATCGTTAATCCCTCGTCACATGAATGTATAACGATTGACTTCCAGTGTATATATTTTGTGTCCGTCTGTGTCTTAGTATATTTTTATACATCCGTTGGTAGTTGTTTGACGTTTTAAGTCTGATAGTTTTCCACAAAACACCATATACTGCATTCAACGCGCGTTTCGTCAACTAAGTTGGCATCATCGGGAGATGATTAAAATTTTAAAGTTTTGATTAAAACTTTAAAGTTTTGATTAAAACTTTAAAGTTTTGATTAAAACTTTAAAGTTTTTTTTAAATAAGTTATTGAAACTAAAAAAGTTAATATTTATGAGCTTGTTATTTGTTTTCTTTGACATGCTTTCTCAGCTTTTTTTAGTTTAAAACTTCCATTCAACATAACGCATATTTCATTTTTTTCCTGAAAAAAGATTAATATTAATAATGAGGCTTTCATTAACAAACACAATTAAAATCAGTTATTAAACACCCATGGAAATTAGTATTAAATAATTAAGGACTAATGTTGCCAATATTATTTTGACAAAATTGTCAGTAAAGAACTTATTAAGCAACAACTTACAACACAAATAACAAAACAAATTAATTAACAGAACGATGCAATTAATTAACGTTACAATAGTTTTTACACCCCCCGTGTCAATATATTTTGAGTGTGTTTGTTACCCTTTTATCCTCGTACCCCTTGTGGAGTGAGGTATGTGATCATAAAACTACTGGGCGTGGGGATGTAGCAAGTCAAAACACTACTTAGCCCCGATACAAAGAGAACAACACAAATAAAAAAACTATTTACATTACTTTACGATAACTGTGCCTCAAATGTTAATTAAAGTACTTACTAAGGACACAACCATTATTCGCAGAGTATATACCAGAAATTAAGACAAGATTTTAACTACTCTGAATGTGGCCACACTGAAGGTTCACAGCGTATCGTTGTCAAACTTAAATTAAACAAAATAGGGTGACATTCCCTTATCATAAAAATCAAAACAATATATACAGTTACCAGCTACCATCGGCACGTAAGGGTAGGTGCTTAAAACTCTTCCTCGTCCCCTTTTACCCGGACTTGACTTCACACAGTGCTAACGTAGGTACGTAGGCTCTTCAGTCTTACGCGTGCGAAATAATGCCAGACTGTGCCTCCGACGCGACGTGAAGAACAATACAGACCTCACACCCAGGCTCGCAGAACGATACTAACTTCGCCCCAGGCGTGCAGAACAATGCAGACTTCGCCCCGGGCGTGCACCATAAAGAAATACGTTTGAATTACACACTTATTGAACTTTCACCTAGTGGAAGCTCAGTAATGATATATGATATTTTCTCTAACTATTGACCTCAACCACAGAGGACACAGGTGTCTTTCAATTTCTACAGTAGAACCACCAAAGTCATAACCGCACTTCTCATTTGGTATGTGCCAGAACACAACATTCCTGAAAATAATATTTATATTGTGGTATTAAGAGTAGGTGTTTATTACAAATCAACCTAGAAAATAAAGAAATAAACGTGCCATCTCATGAAAAACAAAATGTCAAACTGAAACCTTACTAAAGATCGCAATTATATCACGTTTTCAGTAAAAGTTCCCTCCCAAAACAAAGCAACTTAAATTTCAGAACAAATTCCTGATATCATATCCCTATCGGATGATCGTAGATTAGTCTTACGGAAATTGCTCTTCACAATTTTCTAGCCGGCGTATTCCACAAATGAACCACAAAATACAACACCGGAAGGGTGATGACTTGCACAATGGAATACAAAACGAAAGCTAGTATTGGTTGCCTATAGCTCAGGCATATTTTAGGCACAGAATTACAAATAACGAGGGAGGTTTTGCGAGGTATAGCTTTATGAGAATTTGGAATGTAACAAAAAAATAAAAAATTTGACTTCCTTTTTTTTCCCTCTGAGAGTTGAAATGCTCGGTTATGTGAAACCCGTTTCGTGATTACCATCTGGCAGAATTTCAGAACGAAAACAAACACTGGGCTTCATAAGCATATGAGGTACGTCACCCTAACAATATCTCACAAAGCCACTTAACACTAAAATCTACCTAACTAATAACTAAGAAAGAGGCTTAAAATGCTGGAGGATGACTCACCTTATGATCATCTCACTTGTAACCCAAAAGACAAGCCACTTAACACTCTAGAATATTTCTTCATTTATGTACAGAACAAAGACAAAAACTATATCTATATTATCTTACAGTTACGTCACCAGGTCTCCCAATCCAAAGAAACTAGTCCAAATCAGAAAGATGTGCCTTCTGATCTTTAATATGCCATACCGTACCTTTACCATTACGACCCTTAAGTTCATAGTCTAGGGCGAAACAATCTTGCTGATGGTGAAGGGGCCCACGACTTTTGGAGTCAACTTTGCAGAAAAGATTTTTGTCATATCCGATTGTACATGAGAACATCTCCAAACCTTTTGATTTAGAGAAAACTTGTTGGGCCTGTTACTTAAATTATAATGGCGTTTGCTTCTATCATAAGCTTTGGACAGTTTCGTCTGTATATCTTTATATATCCTTACAGTTTTCCCGATCCACCTCTGGAAATTTCGATTGCAAGGGTACGTATTTGTCACAATTACTGTCGAATGTTAGCCCGCGTCTGAAATTGATAAAGTTGGGAGACAAGCCGATGACTTCATGTCTAGCAGATCTAATTGCAAAACCGATTTTCGGTAAATATTGGTCCCAGATTCTATGATTATTTCCCACATAAGCCGAAATCATTGACTTTATTACAAGGTTTACCCGTTCGATCAGATTACACTGAGGCTGATAATTTGCAGTGTATGCTATCTTTACAATATACCTCTTTGCCAAATCTCGAAATAAATTACTTTGAAACTACACACCGTTGTCCACAACGATCGTCGCCGGAGCACCAAACATAAGAAAAATATTATCTTGATGATTTTAGTTACACTACTAGCGGTAGCAGACTATAATGAAAATACCATCACAAACTTACTAAAATTATCACACACCGCCAATATGTACACATAACTTGGCTGTCCTCGGCAGTGGACCCATCAAGTCCGCACTCACCTACGTCCAAGGTCTATCTACCGCAAGGGTTTTGCTTGACATGTGACCTGCAGAAGGTTTCTTGTTCAGGTCTCATACCAATGTAAATTTCACAACATTTAACAAACTTGGCCACGTCGGCTCTTAGCTTTGGCCAATTATACTTATTTCCTACCCGAGCTACCGCTTTACAGTCTCCAATATGCCCACTACATGGATCACAATGAGAGAACCTAATAATTTCCAGACGTTTCTCCTTGGGTAAAACCAATTTCCAAAGATCGGAAGGCCATAACGGATAACGTAAAGGAAACCTTTCGACACAATCTAACATCGCTGAATACGATTTATTCGTAGTGTTACTAGGACTTCGGACGGCGTAACCTCCGGAGTATCGGCTAGAACCGAGACAGAACGGGATAGACAATCAGAAAGATTATGGTCAGAACTACGGCGATGAAGTATCTCATAATCATAAGGTTATAAACGCAGGGCCCACCTGACCAAACTACTTTGAGAATCTTTTAGCTGATGCAACCAGAGTAATGAATGACGATCGGTGATGCTTTTAAAGTAAAAGCCATCTAAATAATGCCTCAGCTTCTCGACGGCCCAAATACACGATATGCATTCTCTTTCTACCGAACTATACTTACGCTCTTGACTAGGCAAGGAGCGACGGGTGTGAAAACAGCGACGGTCTCGCCAGCCACGCTTTTGTAAAAAATGACGATTCCATCATCTCGTATGCAAAATTTTTAGTTAAATTTTCAGTCACTGTATCAGACACAAATATATATTTCAAACATAGGGGTGTAAACCACCCCCAAATAATACAAAAATAAATTATCCGCTGTTTATAGATCAGATAAATTTATTTAACGCAGATGTGTTTAAAATATCATAATGCAATGCACCTATTCCACCAAATCATTTTCCGGGCCGTACTAAGGATGTAGCCACCCCCGAATAATAAAAAAATCTTTCCTTTGTTGTTTACAGATATCAGTTAAATTTTTTGATGCAGATGTATTAAAAGTATCATAATACAATACACCTATAGCACCAAATCATTTTCTGGGCCGTACTAAGAGTGCAGTCATTTTACTTCTTTCTTAGAAAGATCAATGATGTTAATTTTTTTAACATATATTGGTAACTTACTAAACAATTTTATGGACAATAATTTGGGACCTTTTGCTACTATGGATAACGTACGAGCTTTATGTTTATGCTGTAATTTTGTCGCAGGTTATGACCACTACTAGTGCAAGTGTTATTTCTACTGCAAACTGATCAAAATTAGTTTTTATATACAATACACAGTTTAGAATGTATAGCAAGGGAGCAGTTAAAATTCTCAGTTCGCTGAAAAGAAATCGGCACGAATGTCGGGAAGGTTTAAAGGACAGTGTGCGTACTATTTTTTTTTGAAGTGTAAACACCGTTAAATCGATAACAGTTGCAACAGCAGACTATACAATAATTCAAACAAGACTGAACATATGCAAAGTAATACATTTTTAAAATCTCTAAATTTACAGAAGAGCGTCGTTGCCAAATAACAAAGCAATGAGTAGATAATTTATTTGTAACAAAATCTATATGATTTCACCAATTTATGGTTGCGTTTCAACTTAAATTTATAAATTGCTGTTAAAATTTTTCTGTTAGTAATATCGAAAAATGAAAATATACATATGGTTCATTCTAAATACCACATAGGTAGATTTAATATATAAAATTACAGGCAATACTGATGCGTATATTTTTTAAACTAAAAATACGATTATTTAGTTTCATAAAATGAGACCAAATAAAATATTTGTAAGTTAAAAAAAATACGCATTAGTATTAACTGTAATTTTATATATTAAATTTAGAATAAACCGTGTGTTTTCGTTTTTCGATATTACTACCAGAACAATTTTAACAGCGATTTAAAGCTATCCAGGCGACGATGATGTGCAAACGCCGCCTTAATAAAGAATCCATAAAAACTACAATAAATTTAACGTTATTTTTTGTGATACAAAGCAATTACCAATTTTATCTAACAGGCTGCAATCGAATTTTCTAGTAGAGAAAACTAGTAAGTCAGTTTTTACATTATTAAGAGCTAAAGCCGTGCTGACCATTGACTTTTTACACGTTTACTAACATTTACCAAAAAAATGATAGACAGGATGATGTTATCGGCACTGAGTGCAATATTATAAAAATTGATCCTGAAATTATTCCAAAGTAAATTATGCTTTTGTTTGGATTAAAAAAAGTATATTTGTACCAAATGTTATCCAAATATTTACAGCCGTTCCCGAAATATCGCCGACTGCAATTTTAATGAAAAACCATAAAATAATTCGTATAATTACGCTTCTGACCGGTAGGTGGCTCATTTATGAGTAGAAACTTACATTAGTCTTGCATAAATTCGTATAATTAGATTTCTGACCGGTAAGTGGCTCTTTTATGATGAGCTACCGCTTAGCGGCTGCGTATCCCCCTCCCTTGCCAATGGAGAGGGATACGCAAACGTAAATTGGGCATACTAATTGCCGTGTTCGCCCTTTCGTGGTTTTATTTGTAGAAATATTATGTAAATGGTCATTCGATACCAACCGTTGTACAGTGGTTCTCCGTCCATAGTAAGGTGCGACAAAAATGTAAAGTGTATGATAGGCATGTTTTTATGATTAAGACAAAACCTATTTGGCATAATAGATATTTATTAAAATAAAAATCAAAAAAAGCAACACACAATATACATGAAATGAATATTTATACATTAATAATTAAATTAATAAATTTGGAAAAATAGGCTATTACTATGAAATACAATTATTTATTAATGATAATGAAATTTTAACAGAAATAACTTAAATTATTGTCTATGGTTTTTTTATTTACGACATCCTATAGTTTCTTCTCACCTTTTTTGGATATTAAGCCAGTCCTATAAATTATTTAAAAAAATTTTTTGTTAAATAAATCTCTGCGCCAAAAGGGTGTCAGAGGTTGATTTAAAAAAATTCCTATCCAAAAATGTCTCACACCTAAAAAATATTAATTTAAAAAATGAAATTTAAATGTCCAATATTTTAGATGATTAAAAGTTGACTTTTCGTAATACTCTCTGATTCCGTTCTCAAAACTAGGAAAATTTCTATGAAAAAAAATTGTCTTTTTTGGCAATGTCAAACATGACAGTTTTCTGTTTATATATTTCCATAGACACGTGAGACATTATGTTATTATATTTTGTCTATTTACCAGTTCGTATAAAAATCTACAGAGTAATTATTGGACACACATTTATCACAGTTCAACAAAATAATGGCGGATTCTTTAAGTTTTTTTTGTATTTATATTTATTACCTTCTTTTTCCAAAATTTTTGTAAAATCTCACTTAATAATATGATTACTATTCCACACACTTGTTCACATATTTTTGATTTTTCAAATTATCCCTTCCAAGTAAATTTAATATCGGTCATCTATACTTTTCAATGCACAACTCGTTGAATACAATAGTTATGCTAGGCAGAACCTGAAAAATCAAGAATATGTGAACACGCGTGGAATAGCAATCACATTCACATATCCTCTCCGTAAGTGTCAGTTTTTTCCAGAATATTTAAGCCAAATATCAAAAATATACATGCGAGGAAACACGCACTGATAGCTTGTACCTATAACACAAATGTCTAATTATTACAAGTAAACCAACAATCAAACTGCATACAATAACTTGCAAAGACAGCACTTGTAACATATTTGTAAAACACTTGACACAAACACCTCATTTCTGAGAATAAATTAGCGAACAATTAGGTTGCACTAACGTGAGTGATTGATAAGGCGCTCACTTTGATCGATGCATTCACTTCTGATGACTGAAAAGGACCGAATGCAATTTTAAAATTGTAATTAATTTATATTTCTATGAAGCTCAGACTTAGTAGGTGTTATGATGATAAGAAAATATGAAGAATATTGACATGGCTTTTTTATTTTTGTCATATGGAGGGAACCACTGTGCGTTGTCAGTTTGTTTGTGTTATGCAATACTACTCATTAAGATGCATCTGAAAGAAGGATTTTTCATTATTATTATTAATATGAAAAGGGCACAGCACAATCGAAAGTTTTGTGCAACAAAATTTTGAAGAGTAGTATTTTCAAAACGGTTAAATATATTTTAATACGTTTTTTTTTTTGTTCAGCTCCACATAGAAAAACAATGTATCATTTATCTGCAGAAAAGTTATATTATTAGTGGTGGTTTGACAGTGCCTACCCAACACATTTTAAAATGTATTTTCATTAAAGATAAAATAAAAAAAATTAGTAATTGAGTGTCAAACTGATTAAAGACCGTATCTCAGGTAGTCATTTCGTAAATACTTATTAGACATACAATAGAATATTAGCATCTTGTGGGGTTTTGTGAGAGAGCCCAGTCTCTAGTAATGAAGTAATGAAATAGATGCAAATAAAAATTGTATGTACTATTTGTAATTTACGAAACATTTTAATATAGAAAATCACACGAGTATAACAAATTTTCAGTTATTGTATCAGCGGATCAATAAAGAGATTTATGGATATGAGAAATTATTTATTCAAACAAGAATTATCTTTTACTTTATCCCATATAAAGTAATTGTACCATTTATCGATGACACCTTAAGAGTATTTCAATATTTCGTTGTTCAATAAAAAATATTGTATAGCGATTAAGACTGTTAAATTTTTGATATAGATGATAACCCGTTACTTTTTATTTATATAACTTAAAAAGGTTTTGAGAAAAATTATGTCCAACTTTATTATAAAAAAAGTTTTATTCTGAAAATACACTTCGTCCTAATTATCGACAGCTCGAAACTGTACTTCTCCCGCACATCGACAATCGAATGTACCAAATACCGACAAACGTGAAAATATAATGCCACAAAAAGAAAAGTAAATCAGTAGTAGTAGTAGTAGTAGTAGTAGTAAAAAAACACAAAAACAAACTTCAGTTTTTGAGATAAATTCTGACATTTCAGTGACGCAATATAAACCCCTTCCTGGTTATATTGTACATTAATGATTTCTCCAGGCAAGAGCTGCTCATTGTACCTAACTATTATATATTTTTTTTATGGGTAACAAGTAATTTTTGTCGGTGTGATTTTCTTTTTCCATTTGCCCATTTTCTGAGACGGTTCTGTTTCTCTTTTTTCCTTTTGTTTTCCTGAATTTCCTCTTGTTCAGCCAGTTTCTTTTTGCGCTCCTCTTTGTTCTTTTCTTTTTATTGTAATTTTTTATTTTTGCTTTCTTCTTTTCTTTTATAGTATTCTTGCCTTCTTAGTGTATTTTTATTCTTTATATGTTGTAAAGTTCTTTTTATTTGTTTATTTTTTTGTCAAAATTATGTGAATAATGGCTCGCATTGATTTTAAAACATAATATGGTTCTTGCAGCCCTGAAGATAGTGGGAACTATCCACCGAAACGTTGGCCAATAATTAAAATCATTGTTAATAATAAATTATTCGTCCAAATTGCTCGTGACTCCATTTCTCTATCCTACGAAGTGGACGTAAATTGGTAACTACAATTTTTTTTACGCTGATATAATGTATGTATATGTCGTAGGTTTTTCATGTAATCTGGCATTTCATGAAAAGCCTCATCATATCATGCAAAAATTTAGTTGTTGAGATTAGATTTCCTCCTTCTTTCCACGATATTTTTACTGACTAGGCTTTTCATGAAATTAAAAAAAAATTGTTGAAACACACGCGTACACGGACACGCACACGTACACGCACGCACGCACACATTTTCAACACAACAATACTAATTAGCATTTTCAACGAAATTCAGTGAATTCACTACCAATTTTTGAATAACAAGACATACCTATATAACATAATATATGATTTTTTATTTTCTTGGAAAATAAAGGTCCAATTTTACTTTTTTTAAAATTTATTTTATGCCATATTTCAGCTTACATTTTAGCCATCTTCAGGCATATCATTAAACTTACAATAGAAATAAAGTTAAAATGAAAATGGGCAAAGTCTCACCAGGAAATGCATCGATCGATATAGGGAAAAGTACGCACCAGAAAATTTTTAAAACTTAGGGAGCTACTAACGGCATCTGGCACTTCCGGTTATATCGGAAGTCGATACCAACTTGCTTATTATAAATGGAACATCCTATATATTTTAGGGTTTTCGAAAAGAGCATAAAATTTTGAGTCAAAAACATGTACATGCCTATGCCTAAACCCAGCCGTTTCACAGATATTTGATATTTTAAAGTAATTTTGACAGGTGTAATGGTAAGAAAGTTATAAAGGTTATTGTACCTTTATAACTTTCTTCGTGTAAAAGATACTCATTTGCTTTTTGGCATGTAGAAAGACCATAAGGTGAGCTAGGCTATACAGTTTAAAGAAATTCAATAATAGTATACCAAGTGGTCCATTTTTGACATTACATTTTGTAAACTTCAAACCGCGAAAACTTGCTTAAGTCAAATGGAACACCCTGTATTCTTCTACATCAAGTTATATAAAACTAAATTATTTTTTTCATATAAGCATTGTGGGGATTTAAGTTACAACTTTTTTGAAATATTTGCAATTTTCTTAGAAATTCAAGAATTTTTAGTAAAAATTTTATCAAATTAGTCATGATTAGAAACAATCAGTAATGTCAGTCATTCTCTTATGTCAAAAAATGCCACCGCGTTTAAATTACACCCACGAAGACTTTTTGAATTTGTTTATTATTTATGGAGAATGTGAAAACATGATTCCATTTTAATTTAATAATTCTTCAAAATTCCGCCCTCGAACATCCACACATTTTTCGCACCTTCGAATTAGTTGTTTATGGGTAGCTCTTCTAATTGAATCCAGTGATAAGTTTTAAAATGCATTTCTTGCTTTCTGCATACAATCTTCAATAGTTGTTAATGGGCTCTCATAAACTTTATTTTTAATAGTTCCCCAAATAAAATAATCTAAAATTGATAAATTGGGCGAGCGAGGAGGCCATAGGAAAGGTCCATTATTGGCGATCCATTGACCGTAAAAAGTTTCTTGTAAAAAATTATTTATCAAATACGCGTTATGTGGGGGAACACCGTCGTGCTGATAAAAAATGTTTCTATGTTCGGTGAGAGGTAAATTTTCTAATTATTTCTTATTATTCAAATTTTTTAAAATATTTAGATCTTTCACCTAAAAAAAACAAAAAAATTAACTATACATATTAGCAGAAGAAGAAATCTTTATAACTTACTGTTTAAATTTCCCTGATAAAATTCTAATGCCACCATTCAATCGTTTCCTATAGCACAGTATCCCAGTAAACATTAAACTGCCAACTTTCTTGAAAATTTCACTCCCTGACCACATGAGGATTCGAGTCACTCCAATAATGCGAATTGTATCGATTCAAAAGTCCATTTTTGGTAAATTTAGCTTCATCTGACCATATAATATTTCCCAAATAAGAATCGGCGCCTTTATTAAAATAAATTCACAAAAATTTTCTCTTCTTAGGAAATCTGTTTCTTTTATTCGTTGGACCATTTGGAACAAAAACGGGTGAAATTTATATTTAATTAAGATTCTGTGAACTGAATCCTTGCAGACCCGATTCCAGAGCAGCTTGTCTTAATGACATCATTGGAAAAGCATGAAAATATTCCAGAATTGCTATTTCTACATTTTCGTCATCAACAATAAGCTTCCGCTTTTGAATTCTTGCATTGACAAAGCCAACAATGCGAATTGTGTCTATTCAAAAGTTCATTTTTAGTAAATTTAGCTTCATCTGACCATATAACATTTCCCAAATAAGAATCGGCGCCTTTATTAGAATAAATTCACAAAACTTTTCTCTTCTTAGGAAATCTGTTTCTTTTATTCGTTGAACCATTTGGAACGAAAACGGGTGTTTATATTTAATTAAGATTTTGTGAACTGAATCCTTGCATAGTCCCGATTCCAGAGCAGCTTGTCTTAATGACATCATTGGAAAAGCATGAAAATATTTCAGAATTGCTATTTCTACGTTTTCGTCATCAACAATAGGCTTCCGCTTTTGAATTCTTGCCTTGATAGAGCCATAGTTTTTAAAATTATCCAGTATGCGTTTTACAGTGTTTGGTGACGGGTTCCGTTTTTGTGGATATCGAGTAGCAAATGTACTACAAGTTCTTGATATTACTTTATCACATTCTCCATAAATAATAAACAAATCAAAGTCTTCGTGGGTGTAATTTGAACGCGGTGGCATTTTTTGACATAAGAAAATGACTGACATTACTGATTGTTTCTAATCATGGCTAATTTGGTAAAATTTTTACTAAAATTTCTTGAATTTCTAAGAAAAGCGCAAATATTTCAAAAAGTTGTAACTGAAACCCTCACAATATATCAGAAAAAAGGAATTTAATTATACATAACTTGATGTAAAAAAATACAGGGTGTTCTATTCGACTTAAGCAAGTTTTCGTGGTTTGAGGTTTACAAAATGTAACGTCAAAAATGGAACAATTGGTATACTATTATTGAATTTCTTTAAACTGTAGAGCGTAGCTCACCTTATGGTCTTTCTGCATGTCAAAAAGCAAATGAGTATGTTTTACACGACGAAAGTTATAAAGGTTATTAAACCATTACATCTGTCAACATTTTTTTTAAATGTCGAATATCTATGAAACGGCTAGGTTTAGGCATAGTGTATCCTACATATTCTTCACTCAGAAGTTTATGTTGTTTTCGAAAACCCTAAAACATATAGGGTATTCCATTTAAAATAAGAAGGTTGGTATCGACTTCCGGTATAACCGGAAGTGCCAGATGCTTGTAATTATTTTAATTGGATTAACCACACTGCCCTAGATTTTCAAAATTGTCTGGTGGGTACTTTTCCCTATATCGATCGATGCAATTCCAGGTGAGACACCCTGTACATATATATATATATATATATATATATATATATATATATATATATATATATATATATATATATATATATATATATATATATATATATATATATATATATATATATATATATATATATATATATATATATATATATATATATATATATATATATATATATAACTAGCAGGTTGGCCACTATCATTTGTCTGTTCCATAACCTATGGCATACTGAAGAGAACAAATAAGTTCGAAATCGATCTATGTCTGGTTAGGAATTGACAAATGATATTGGCTATCGATCTATCATGATTTGAAGGTGTAATTCAATGCAGGTCGGGGTATTTGCCCGCTGAGTAGTTGTTTCCTTCAAATCATATTTAATCACATTAGTTTAGTCCACCTGGGCTAGGGGTCGCCGCTCTCGGTACTTGCTGTGATGCAAGTCGCTATCCGCCACAGAGACATCTAGGATGTCGGTCGGATAGTAGCATTCAGACCATATGAGAAGTTTCATACCTCTCACCACTGTTCACTTCACCTTAGTTGGTATATAACTAGCAGGTTGGCCACTATCATTTGTCTGTTCCATAACCTATGGCATACTGAAGAGAACAAATAAGTTCGAAATCGATCTATGTCTGGTTAGGAATTGACAAATGATATTGGCTATCGATCTATCATGATTTGAAGGTGTAATTCAATGCAGGTCGGGGTATTTGCCCGCTGAGTAGTTGTTTCCTTCAAATCATATTTAATCATATATATATATATATATATATATATATATATATATATATATATATATATATATATATAATATATATATATATATATATATATATATATATATATATATATATATATATATATATATATATATATGTATATATACAGGGTGTCCCAGCCTCGCGTCGGCCAAATGTCCTGGCTCTCTTATAAGAGATATCGAAAATTTCAAAAACGGGGTGATAGAGGGCGCAAAGGTACATAGTCTAAAAATATTTTGAAATATACAGGGTGATCCATTTAGGCGTGACGACATAAACATGTTTTTTTAAATGCAACACTAGGTATATTAAAACATATTTCAATTTTCCTTTTAAAGACGACTCAAGCGATATGCCACTTGATGGGTCTGCGATGGGTCGGTACCATGATATGGGTGAGTTTGTACCAAAAACAATCCAAATTTGTGAGCTCACTGTAACGTAATGGAAGAACATTTTGAGATCTAGATTGTGTCAAAAATTGTCAAACACCCTGTAGTTTACGCTACTGTTATCGAATCTAACGAAATCGGTCATTTTATACCGGGTGAGTCAGGAAACGCCAAGACTACTTTTCCTCGTTTTTTTTTCAAATGGAACGCCCTGTATATTATGACACCAAAGGAAAGCTCTTTGAAAGAGCTTTCCACTGAAATAAAGGTTCAAGGGTCTATCTATCATGGGTGTCAAGAATTTGATGGCAAAGTGGCACAATTCGAGGTTTATTAAAAAATTACGCTCAATTTTCAATTGTTTTGTGAATTTGAAATCGGCGCTTTTCAGTAAGAAAATTTCAAAAAATAATTATTCTTATACTCGGAGAAAAATACCGCACTTCAGTGCAGAAAAATACTTAAGTATAAAATAGTCAACGCCTGAAAATTTTTTTTTCTGAAATGCGTGTATAAATTCATGTCATGACAAGTCTTTTCTAGCCTGACGTAATTTTGTCGCGAAATGATTTATTATTTTAGAACGGTGCTTAATAAAACGTAGCTTTTCGTAGTATTTTTTCTCAGCTTTAAAATGGTGTAATTCATTCTTCTAAAATAAGACCAAAAAATACTTTTATTTTCAATTCAATGAAATATAGTAAAATTTTTGTTAAGTTTGGGAAGCTGTTGTTCCACGTACTATCATCGAATAAATAAAAAAAAATTGTAGAGAATTTCAAATTGCTTCTAACTTTCAATTTATCGAAATAAATTCAAAAAAATCAAGTAGGTACCTGTCATAAAAGTACCAGTCTTGTCAATAGTTTACTTTATTGTTGTAAAATTTCGAGTGTTGATATTTTTCTTAGTATAAACGAACGAGTAACAATGAAATTCACCCAACAAGAGTTAACTGATATGATATATTGTTTGGGAGAAGCTGATAGTAATTGCTTATTGGCATCAAGGATTTATGGAATGAAATACCCCGAGAGACGAACTCCTGACCCCAACTCATTAAAAAACTTGAAAGAAAGATTTGAGGACACTGGTAATGTGTGTTATACCAAAAGAAAATGAGGAATATGGTTGTAAATAATGAAGAACACGAATTGACAGTTTTGCTTCATGTGCAAGAGAATCCTCACATAAGTTGTCGTGAAATTGAACAACAAACCGATGTAAGTAAAACTTCTGTAAATCGTATCATCAATAAATACAAATATTACCCCTATCACATTCAATTACACCAAGACCTTTACGGGGAAGATTTTCAAAATCGTATTAATTTCTGCAATATAATGCTAAATAAAATTGTAATGTATTGTAGAATTTGTAAATATTTACTGTTTTATATTTAGGTTTTTTGTACAGACTTTTTATACACTTGATAAAAAGAGACAGCGCGGTGCGAACCGAATGTATGTATCAATATAGTATGAAATAGACAGATGATATTCACGAACGTTGTTGTTAATTTCAAATTCCCAAAACCACTCGGCAATACATAACATTTTGGCGACGAGGAAAAGTGACTATTAAGTAGTGAATTAATATATTATAATATATATTAAATAAATAAAATCAAGTGTATATTCGTCATAATACGAGGTGCATAAAATTTTTCGTTAAAATCGTGAGTGTAGCATGTAGCATAATATGCATAAATAATAATCGGTACCTATCATAATATAGTGAGCAACTTTAAACTGTTTGAACTGAAGTTAAACAACTTTATTAGTTAGTGACAAGTAAAATTTTGTGAAATTACAAAATGGCGAATACCAGTTATATCGGACATTTAAATAAATTCGATCATGTAACTTCTGATTGGAACATATTTTTGACTCAATTAAAACAGTATTTTAAAATAAACAAAAGTACCGAGGATATACAGAAGGACTTATTATTAAATTCTTTAAGTGAACGTACATATAAAGTGGTGAATTATTTGTGTATGCCGAACACTCCGGATAATAAAACCTTTGTAGAATTAAAAGTTATTTTGACAAAACATTTTAGTCCAATAAAAAGTTTCCATAGTGAGAGGATTAAATTTTATAGTGCAAGACGTTCAGAAAATGAATCAGTTATAGATTTTTCCACTAGATTAAAATGTTTAGCTGGTAATGCCGGATTTGATGCAGAACTTACTGTTGTTTTGCGAGATATATTTATTCTTGGAAT
This sequence comes from Rhamnusium bicolor, assembly GCA_029963845.1. Lineage (NCBI taxonomy): Eukaryota > Metazoa > Arthropoda > Insecta > Coleoptera > Cerambycidae > Rhamnusium > Rhamnusium bicolor. Next base: position 100,886 of record JANEYF010000201.1, on the reverse strand, counting down.
AGGAAAAGGTTCTATTCAAGATCGTTTAAAGGAAGAAAAACCGAACGTGACATTCGAAAAAGTATTGGAAATTGCTTTGGGAAAAGAGCAGACGCAAAATGAATCCGATTTTGCAAAAATAAAAATTGAACCAGGAAGCAGCAGCAGCATGCACCATGTCAGTCAAGGCAAAAAGGTGCTGTTTCACCAAAAGTTGAGAAAGTGTAGCGAGTTCCGGTCCAGGCCAGGGAGGTTTCTATCCAAAGGGTACATCTTCCCAGAGACGTAGATGCAAGGTTTGTGGTAGGGAAAATCACGATACAAGTAAGTGTCATTTTCGAGAGTGTGTGTGTCACAAGTGCGGTATTAAGGGTCATTTAGCCCCAATGTGTAGGAAAAATCAAGAAATTAGAAAACCAAATCAAAGAAATCATTTTGTTGAAACAAATGTTGATGATTTAAATGATATTGAAACATATGTAGATTCAGTCCATACTGAAAATTTTTTCCATATAGAAGATAATAATAAAATTGTTATAAATGAAAATCCAACAAAAATCACTTTAAAAATTGAGAATGAATATTTTAATTTTGAAATTGATACAGGTTTTGCATTTTCAGCAATATCTGATGATTTCTTTTTAAACAATTTTTCAGATAAAAATTTACTTCAAACAAACATACAATTGAAAGATTATGTTGGACATTCATTTTCTCCGTTAGGAAAAGTAATGCTAAATATTGAATTTAATAACATTTTTGAAACTTTAGAATTTTATGTTATAAAAAATGGAGGACCACCTTTACTAGGTAGAAATGGTTTGCAAAAATTAAATTTAAGCATAGTTGCAATTAATTCAATTAAGACTTCAGATAAACTAACAAATTTGTGCAATAAATTTTCAGAACTCTTTGATAATGAATTAGGTTTATTTAAAAATCATACTTTAAATTTAACTATAAAACCTGATGCAAATCCAAAATTTTTTAAACATAGACCTTTGCCATATGCACTTAAGGCAAAAGTAGAAGCTGAAATTGACAGACTGATCTCATTAGGTATTTTAAAATCAGTAGATTATTCCGATTGGGCTACTCCAATCGTACCAGTTTTAAAATCTAATGGATCTATTAGAATATGTGGCGATTTTAAAGTTACACTGAATCCAGTTTTGGATAATATAAGTTATCCATTGCCGAAAATAGATGATCTATTTGCTCAATTACAAGGTGGGGAGACATTTTCCAAAATTGATTTAAGCCAAGCTTATCAGCAAATAGCTGTAACCCCTGAAACTACAAAGTTATTAACTGTATCAACTCACAAAGGATTATTTGGATATACTCGTTTACCTTATGGTATAACGCGTGGACCTAGCATATTTCAGAAAATTGTAGAAAATATTCTTGCTAATATTCCTGGAGTCGTAGTCTTTATCGATGACATTTTAATTTCAGGTAAAACAGAAAATGATCATTTTGAAAAATTAGAATTAGTTTTAAAATTGTTGAAAGAAAACGGTTTAAAAGTTCAAAAAGAAAAATGCGTTTTCTTTCGAAATAAAAATTGAATTTTTGGGACATGTCATAGATAAAAATGGTCTCCATAAATCAGAAAAAAATATTGAAGCCATAAAATTAGCACCACCTCCTAAAAACGTTACTGAATTAAAATCATTTTTAGGAATGGTTACTTTTACATTAAATTTATTCCACATGCAGCTACTATTCTCTATCCTTTGTATAATTTATTAAGGAAAAATACAAAATTTGAATGGAATATCGAGTGTGCGAATGCGTTTAAAAATATAAAGAAGGAATTAATGTCGGATAAGGTGTTAACTCACTATGATCCTGACAGAAAAATCAAATTAACCGTTGATGCGAGCCCATATGGATTGGCGGCCGTAATTAGCCATCCTAATGAAAATGGACTACCTGATAGCCCTATTGGTTTTGCATCACGAGTTTTATCAGTCCGTGAAAAAGTATACAGTCAAGTACATAAAGAAGCTCTTGCTTTGAAATGGGGAGTATCAAAATTTCATCAATATTTATATAGCCGACATTTTACCATTGTGTCAGATAATAAACCAGTTATCAGTATTTTTGGTTCTAAAAAAGGCATCCCTATCATAGCTGCAAATAGAATGCAGCGATGGGCGCATTTTTTTGTCAGCCTATGATTTTGACATTGAGTATGTGAAATCAGAAAACAATGTAGCAGATGGTTCATCACGATTACCGTTACAAAACATAGAAAACGATTTATTGAATAATATATCATATGTTAACTATGTTCAAGAATTTTTGCCAATCACTTCTCAAGATATTAAAATTTCATGTAGTAGAGATAAAGTGTTATCCAAAGTTATTTATTTTGTATTACACGGTTGGCCAAATAAAAAATTACCAGACGAATTTTTGCCATACATTAGACGTAAGAACGAACTAAGTGTTGAACAGGGTTGTCTCATGTGGGGATATAAGGTTGTTGTTCCAGATAAATTACGAAATTTAATTTTAAAAGAATTACATGAATCTCACATGGGAATTGTGAAAATAAAATCGTTAGCTCGCTCTTATGTTTGGTGGCCATCGATTAACAGTGACATAGAAAAATTGATAAAAGGTTGTAACACTTGTCAAAAGTTCAGTAAAACTACAGAAAAAAGTATTTTGAAACCTTGGGACTATTCTACTGAATGTTGGTCCAGGTTACATCTCGATTTTTTTGGTCCACTGTATAATCACTATTTCTTAGTTTTAATCGATTCTACTTCAAAATGGATCGAATGTTATCAAATGAAAAATATAACGTCTACTTCTACCGTAAATAAATTGCGAGAGATTTTTTCAAAATTTGGTTTACCAAGGCTTATCGTATCTGATAACGGCCCGCAACTTGTTTCAGATGAATTTTCATTTTTTTTAAAGATGAATGGCATTAAACATTTAACTTCTGCTCCGTATCATCCACAAAGTAATGTTGCAGCAGAAAATGCAGTAAAAATTATGAAATACGCTATTACACGGGTAAAACCGAAAATCCAAATCTTGATATAAATCTTATTATAAATAGAATTTTGTTTACATATAGAAATACAGAACATGTCACCACAGGTGAATGTCCTGCAAAACTATTATTAGGAAGAAAATTAAAGATCCCGTTTAGATTTATTGTCACCGTTAAATAATGATTGTGTTCTAGATAAACAAGAAAAACAAATACAAAATTATAGGGGTAGGAGAAATATATCATTTAATTTAGGAGATAAGGTACTTGTTAAAGAATACTCAATAGGAAAAAAACCTACATGGGAACCTGCCACTATTATTAAAATTTTAGGAAATAGGAATTATTTGATAAGAAACGAATCAACTAATTCTGAAACTAAAAAAACATATTAACCAAATATTACCAGATAATAGCGACAAAATTAACGTAAGATATTTACCTAATATAAACAATACTAACCATACTATTCCTAATTCTAGTCGTAAAAGCATTAATGTTACTTCTAATAGTGATGAAAATAATGATGAAAATGTTTTTGTTAATCCATCTATTTTAGATGATAATGAACCCGGTACTTCTGATATAAATAATTTTTCACGAAATTTGAGACCGAGAAATACTATTAAAAAACCCGATAGATTTTCACCATCGTGAAAAATTGTTTGTAGGGGAGGATGATGTAATGTATTGTAGAATTTGTAATTATTTACTGTTTTATATTTAGGTTTTTTTGTACAGACTTTTTTATACACTTGATAAAAAGAGACAGCGCGGTGCGAACCGAATGTATGTATCAATATAGTATGAAATAGACAGATGATATTCACGAACGTTGTTGTTAATTTCAAATTCCCAAAACCACTCGGCAATACATAACAAAAATTAACGAAGATGCCCAATTTTTATCAAAGGTTTTATTTACCGATGAGACTACCTTTCGCAGTAATGGGACAGTAAATCGCTATACATGCATTATTATGCGACTGAAAACCCGCACTGGGTCAGGCAAGTGGATCACCAAAATCGATGGTCAATTAATGGATGGGGTGGTATAATAGATAACCATGTCATTGGACCGTGGTTTTTTGAGGATGGGGCATTAAATGGCCGAAGATATCACATTTTCTTGCGTTTGAATTTAGAGGGGCTGCTTCAAGATGTAGATGAAGACGTCAGAGAGAACATGTGGTTCCAGCACGATGGTGCGCCCCCACATAACCATCGAATAGTAAAAGATTTTTTAACTAATTGAGAGGGGAACAATGGATTGGTCGTGGAGGATCCATAAGATGGCCGGCACGGTCTCCAGACCTAACTCCTTTGGATTTTTTCCTATGGGGTTATGTGAAGCAGGAGGTCTACAGGGTGAGGCCCACAACCAGGGAGGATATGCAGGAAAGAATAGCTGCAACATTTCGCAATTTTTCAATAGCTACACTAGCCGATGTTCGAAGAACAACTGAAAATCGTTTACGGCTGTGTATCAGGGAGAATGGGAACATTTTTGAACATTTAGTTTAATTTCCAGTGCTTCCACCCAGTTTCTTTCCAAATAAAGTTTTCGTTTCCTCTTTTTCTTGATTTTTTTTTGTCTGCAGAGAACTATCATGGTGCAGATAAGTTGATATCATTATTTTCAAAATTATCTTACTGAAAAGAGCCGATTTCAACGAAAATTCACAAAACAATTGAAAATTGAGCGTAATTTTTTAATAAACCTCGCATTGTGCCACTTTGCCATCAAATTCTTGGCACCCATGATAGCTAGACCCTTGAACCTTATATCAGTGGAAAGCTCTTTCAAAGGGCTTTCCTTTGGTGTCATAATATACAGGGCGTTCCGTTTGAAAAAAATGAGAAAAAATAGTTTTAGCCCTTCCTGACTCACCCGGTATAAAATGACCGATTTCGTTAGATCCGATAACAGTATCGTAAACTACAGGGTGTTTGACAATTTTTGACAATCTAGATCTCAAAATGTTCTTCCATTACGTCACAGTGAGCTCACAAAGTTGGCATGTTTTTGGCACAAACTCACCCATATCATGGTACCGACCCATCGCAGACCCATCAAGTGGCATATCGTTTGAGTCTTCTTTAAAAGAAGAATTCAAATATGTATTAATATACCTAGTGTTCCATTTAAAAAAACAAAAGTTTATGTCGTCACGCCTAAATGAATCACCTTGTATATTTCAAAATATCTTTAAACTATGCACCATTGCGCCCTCTATCACACCGTTTTTGAAATTTTTCGATATCTCTTATAAGAGAGCCAGGACATTTGGCCGACGCGAGGCTGGGACACCCTGTTATATATATATATATATATATATATATATATATATATATATATATATATATATATATATATATATATATATATATATATATATATATATATATATATATATATATATATATATATATATATATATATATATATATATACATATATATATATATATATATATATATATATATATATATATAAAGGTAAAATTACATTAAATTTACTTACAACAAGGTAGTTTTGGTTAAACGTTAAAATTTTTTGTTTAGTGTTTATAAATATAATTCTTTGCGGAATTATATTTCATTTAAAAAGGATGGTTTTAAATCGATATGCATGTGGAGAATAAGTTGTAAAATGATAGTCAGGGATATCTAATTCTTCTTTTTTGTGTGCTATTTTTTTTTATGGTTTTTACTTTATGTTTTTGTTTTAAAGGTTGTATACAGAGTGTTACTTTACTGGAGTTCAATATTATACACTGAGGAAATCGACCAAATAAAATATTTTGCAAAGATGATCTGCCTTATCGTAAGTTTTTTTTTGTTAGATAACATTATCATCATCTAAGCATAAGAAAATATGTTTTGCTACTGAGCTTTTGCAACCTTAAATCTTTGACTTATTATCAACAATAACAGAACTCACTTAAACTAACTCAAATATTTTTTTATGTTTTTTTATTAGGGGTGACTTAACTAAGTGTTTTCTTATGGTAAATAAGTTCCTTTAGTTGAAATTGACTTTTAGTAGTTAAAAAGCACATACCTACGGTTGGCAAGTCATCTGTTAACCATAAATCTGCTTTTGCTAATTCAACATTTTGTTTGTACGCTACGCACGCGGAGACGGTTTGACGCCATTAAGAATATTAGTGTTGATCTTTGTTGTTAGGAGATAGGATTTGTTCTCTATACAACGTTTACTGGAATCGTAACTACTTCGTGCACTTATAAAATAAAGTCTCATTCGGATACTCACAATCCTATTATTTTTCCATAGTGAGAGATTTTTGTGAAAATGTCTTACAAGTCGAGATTAGAAGATTGGGGCCTTAAAGACCACATACGTCCAAGTATTCGAAGGTATAACGACTATTTTAATCACATTTTAATATGATATTTCTGTACCTAACACTATTTCTTTAAAATAGGTATCTATTATTTATTATATTAGTCCTTTGTTTCCTTAAATGAATCATTTGGTTACGTTGTCACCAGATATCCAACTTAAATTTATAAATCGCTGTTCAAATTTTTCTGTTAGTAATATCGCAGAACGAAAACATTCGATTCATTCTAAATACCATATAGATTTAATATATAAAATTACAGGCAATACTGATACGTATTTTTTTTAACAGAAAATACGATTATTTAAAGGTGGATTTATGCAGACACATTTAGCATTTAAATGGGAGATTTAAGAAGGCCAATACGCATTTATGCACAATTTATTTATAACTTATCATTTAAGAACCATCCGATCAAATTTAAGCTTTCCGTCTCTGCTCAGATGATGACAACCAAAAAATAATTTAGTTAGGAATTTGTAACCTAACCTCACATGTTTATGCATGCGCACTACGATTTTTATTTAACATTTAATCTAAAAGTTAAGGGTTAACCAACTCTTAAATGTAAAATGTAAAATGCTAAATGATGAATGTGCTGCATAAATTAGTTCATTACGTTATGAGACTTTAACTCATAAATGTTAAATGTTAAATGTTAAATATTAAATCTTAAATGATAAATGATAAATGTGACTGCATAAATCCACCTATAGTTTCATAAAATGACACCAACTAAAATATTCGTATTTTCTTGGTTAAAAAGACGCATCAGTATTGCCTGTAATCTTATATATTAAATCTATATGCTATTTGGAATGAACTAAATGTTTTCGATTTTCAATATTACTAACCGAAAAATTTTAACAGCGATTTAAACCTATCCTGGCGACGCGGGTATGATAACGCCGCCACATACTTCATCAAAATTTCTTATTTCTTTGTCTGGGTCAAGATAAAACATTGTTAGAGAACGTGTTTTAATATTAAATATTTAGTTGTACAAGTTAAAACAATTGCAAATAAGCTCACTATTAACAAGCCTTCAAAGGAATACGTCGACCTACCAATCACCTTTATATGTGTGCACGCAGAATACTCTACAACTTGCAAAAATTCTTTCTGTGATTACATTTTTTTTTTCTAATGGCAGGGAATAAAATTTTGCTAGATCCAGTATATATTTATTACTATTTTTTTTTTTCGGTTGCCCGACGCTGGACAATCCTCCCGTGGCCTCCGACGCCTCACGGGAGTCGCGCCAGCACATTAACCTCAGCCACTCCCCACATCCTGCAGGGTTAGTGACTGTAGGCTCCGGAATCGTGTGCCCTAAGCAGACGGAGAGAACCAAGAATGACCGCCTTCTGCATTTGGCCTGCCAGCCACTCAGCTGATTTTTGGCAGGCCGGTATGATCTTCAGTTCCGAGAGCAGCGTAGGCTTTATCCCTCCGAGTACATCGATAATAAGGACGACCATTTTGACCGAGTAGCCTGGGTACAGCACTTGGAGCTCGTACCGGAGATCGCGATATTTGGTCCGTTTCTCCTCCTCCTTCAAGGCGATGTTTTTCTCCGCAGGTGCCGAGAACTCGATGACATACATCACCTTGAGTTGATGGTAGAGGAGGACTATGTCAGGCTTGTTGGCTTGGATTAGCCTGACAGTCGGGAATGAGTAGTTCCAGTAAATCCGGCATTTCTCGTTCTCGACAACGGACTCAATATCTCCGGGGACGTAAGGTAGCACTGGTGTCTGGTCTACCCCGTACGAGTGCCTTAGATGGTAGTATAGCACTCGTAAAGCCGCGTTATGTCGGTGGATGTAGGCCGAAATCGCATATATGGGGCATGCAGAAAGTAAGTGCATGAGCGATTCCGGCGCCTGATGGCAGGTCCTTCAGTTGATATCAGGGAACCTCTACACGCCACACGCGACTACGGTAGACCAAGGTGTTGATAACACCATCTTGGCAGGCCATAATGAATCCCTCGGTCTCCGACTTAAGCCCTGCTGACCTTAGAAAGGCGAAGGTCAGCCTGGTCGATAAACCCAGTGTTTCTATGTTCTTATAGAAGACACCATGCTGGGGTTTATCGACATGCTGCCGAAACAGATTTTCCTGTTCGGCAGCTCTAATTCGGGCTTTCAGACGATTTGGCTGAAGTTCGGTGACTGACTCAACATCAGCACCTCGCCGGCCTCCTCGCCTGATGTCAAATGCGAGACCGAGTTCATCTGCTGCTCTTTTTGCTGCCTTATTATTATTGTTATTATTATTATTATTTATACAATGTTTACAAAGCGAGATTACCAGGACAAAAAGTAGTATTTGTTGTCATTACTAGGTATTTATTATTTATACAGTGTAAGCTGTATGGTGGTTATAAAGTCATCTATTAGCGGCAGGAAAAGCTTTTTTCTTGTTGCAAAATAATAATGGTGTAAAAAATACGAACTTTCTAACTATAACAAAAAACCTATTAAGGTTAAAATAGGGCTCTGACACTTGATAGCAAAGTTATCAACTTACAGCAATAAATAAATATTTAGAAAAACTTTTTTTAACGATTAATAAGTGTGTCTTAGCAAAATCGTGTGTTGCGATTACAAAGCAGTCTGTTTGAGCGTATTCCATGCATATATTTTTTTGAGTCTAGTCAATTTTTATTTATGGTATGTAGAAAATTCTTTCGGTGTACCTATTTTATAATAAAGTGTTATGTACCATTCAAAATACCTTGCCCAAGTAATCAAAAAATAAGAAACCACTTAGGCAAGGTAGGACTGTTTAAATAGCCAGCAAGATATTGAAATTTTCATCGTATTATGCTGTTATAAATATGACCTAAGTTTTTAATGTAGTTTCTGGAGTTTATGCTGTTTTTATCTTTTTTATATGAATTATTTGTGTATAAGTTCTTATTTTGGTTTTTTTTTGCTAGAGTAGTTACGTTTTCAAAATCGAATTTGTGTTTTTTTCTTTTTCATGCTAATGCAGTGGCATCTGTTTTTGAATATTTGTGTGCTTGTAATCTTTTTTCTAAGTATTGTTACTTTGTCCAATGCATGTCCCGTTGTAATTTTGACAGTTAATTTTGTATATAGTGTGAGTTTGTTGTTCGTGTGGAATTCTAGGTTTTAGTTTGCTGAATAACTTTTTATTTGTGTTATCTAATTTATACATATGCAATTTTGATGTTATTTCATTGAACAGCTGCATTTATATCTTCAGACATCTTATTTAAATATGATAAAGGTATATATTTTAATTGTTTGTATTGAAAATTGCATGAATTCTTTTTTTAATTAATTTATTTACGAATTGATCTGGATAATTATTATGTTTTAATATATTTTTAATTTTTTTATGTTTTTTGGTCGACATTTTGGGTGTGGTAATTTAAAAGCTCTGTCTGTCAACAATCATCCAAATATCTTTTTAAAAATACTGGTTTAAAACTTAGAGAATTAATTATTTTCCTCAACATATTCCATTGCAAGGTTGGCAACAGTGACTGCAATATGTGATATCATTACAATGCCGCATATTTGTGAGTAGTAAGCGTTATCGTATCTGAAATAGGTATGTGGAAGATAAACATATGTAGGTTCGCGTCGTTTAAAAATTCTTTTTTATTGGGGCCAGTTTGTTTTTGTATATCAGTCCATTTTGTTTTATTATTTCTCTTACTAAATTGGTATCAATATTTGTATATAGAAATACTATGTCTAATGAAACAATTAAATAGTTGTATTATCTGATACCTACAAATTTCACCAATTCCCAAAAGTCTTTGGTGTGATACTGTATTTTTCCAGTGACATTTGACAGTATGTTAGAGATATATTTTGATAAATTATATGTAGCCGATTGAACATTACTTACAATTATTGGTCTTAATGGCATGTTAGTTTTATGTAGTTTAGGTAATTGACATATTGCTGGAGGCTGAGAATTATGACTCATCAATTTATTTTTTGTTTCTTTATTTATTAAATTTAAATTTAGCCATTTGTTTACTAGTGGATTGACCTGGTGCTGGACTTTCTCTGTGAGATTCATTATAAAATAGGTATAATATTGAACTCTAGTAAAGTAAAACTCTGTATACCTAATACCATTACAACAAAAACATAAAATAAAAACCATTAAAAAAACAACACACAAAAAAAAAAGAATTAGATATCCCTGGCTCCTAGACCTATCTTTTTTACAACTTAATCTCCACATGCACATCGATCTAAAACCATCCTTTTTAAATAAAATATATTTCTGCGAAGAATAATATTTATATACACTCAACAAAAAAATTTAATGTTTAACCAAAACTAATTTGATGCAAGTAAATTTAATGTAATTTTATTTTTATAGTATATAGGTGGTCATTTTTATATGTATTTTAATGTTTTTATAATGTAAAATTATTGCCTATACGATAAATTTCCCATTTGCACTTTAATTTTATTTCTATTGTAATTTTAATGACTTCAATCATTTACAAATAAAGTTTTTTTAGTTTATCATATGTCTGATATATATATATATATATATATATATATATATATATATATATATATATATATATATATATATATATATATATATATATATATATATATATATATATATATATATATATATATATATATATATATATATATATATATATATATATATATATATATATATACATATATATATATACATATATATATATATATATACATATATATATATATATATATATATATATATATATATATATATATATATATACCGGGTGAGTCACGAATTGCGCTCACCCCGATATCTCCTAAAATATTTGGAATAGAAAATTGAAATTTCGAAGGCTTATTATACGACTAAAATGCCATCTTTTCAATAAAAAATCACGTTTGGTGCACATCCGGTTTGACTGGAAATGCCCACAACTTTCAATTTTTAAATGAAACACCCTATATATTTTTACATTTTTGGAATCTATAGGAAATTTTGAATACAACACATCCATGTTGGTCACTTTTTGATAAACATTAAAAATTTTGTTAAAAAATCTATTTCTGAATCCAGAGTGCTGTGGTGCTCAAAATATATTTTAGTTTGTGTGCCACGTTACTATAAAAATAAAAAGAGCAATATGATTGCATTACTTCATTGTCTAGAGGCGTTTAAAATTTTTTTAATGTGATTTTTACCCACTAACTCGGTTTTTTTTAAATGGGAAGTTAATCGTCCACCAACATTTTTAAATACCCCATTTTCATACGAATCTAATGATACCAAAATTTTGAAAATCCGCTCAGAAATATTTGAGATTTCAGCCAAAATACAATGCAACCAAGCTTTTAGAAACATGCGGCTAATAGATTAGTGGGCTTTGGAAACTAAAATGACACATTTCTGTTTAAAATCTGGTAACCTAATAACATTGGAAAAATCATAGTAGCCATTGAATGTAATAAAACAATAGCACAGCACTCTGGATTCAGAAATAGATTTTTTAATAAAATTTTTAATGTTTATCAAAAAGTGACCAAAATGGATGTATTGTATTCAAAATTTCCTCTAGATTCCAAAAATGTAAAAATATATAGGGTGTTTCATTTAAAAATCGAAAGTTGTGGGCATTTCCGGTCTAACCGGATGTGCACCAAACTTGATTTTTTATTGAAAAGATGGCATTTTAGTCGTATAATAAGCCCTCGAAATTTCAATTTTCTATTCCAAATATTTTAGGAGATATCGGGGCGAGCGCAATTCGTGACTCACCCGGTATATATATATATATATATAATGTAAACACCATTATCTTTTGTCTGAGTCAGACAGGTTTACAGTACTCTTCAAACAAACAATCCAATGTTTATATTAATATTTCGTTTCTCACGCTTAACGAATGCACCTAAAACTACGATAGGTAGTTATCATTCAGGTTTTTACATAAAGTTATCTTCAAAATGTGATTTTTAATAGACGTATTAAATAAAATATATTTATTAATGCAATGAATAATTTGTATTATATATGTATAAAATTATTTTTTCCTATTTTTTTATGGAGTTTTTATACCAACTTTAATAAAAATTATTATTCTTTAATATTATTTATATTTTTCATCGAATTTTATTTTAATAAATAAAACACATACTGTAAAATAACCTCTTCAAAAACTGAACGCATTTAAAGTACTCACAATTTTGTTTAAATAAGATAATGATTATAATTAAGTTATCTTTTTTTACAATTTTTAAATTAACCAGTATTAATAAATACTTATGTATTAAATATATAGTTAATTGAAATGTTTTATTGTAAGTAATAATTTTTAAGATGGATCGAAGTATATATACAAGTTCCAGTTTTATAATAACAATAACTAACTATGAAACATTAATCTACATGCAAGTTATGTAAAAAGGTTCCAACTGACGTATTAAAATACGGTAGAAAAAAGGATTCTCATTATTAATATATACCTACATAACAAATGATTTATCTTTATGTTGTAATACAATAATACAACCTTAATAATGTATGGTAATTTTACCTGTGTCATAAGACGATCAGCTCCTGTTCCTTCTTCATCTTTGAATATTATATCCTGATTGTAATTAGGTACGAGGTCCTTAAATCGTGTATCATTTCTACCAATTCGTCCTTCTGTCAGTCCACTCGCTGTTGAAGTATTTTCTGGTACATTAGGAACATGTTGTTTAAAGACTAAAGGAGTTAATTTTCTTGGACCCCTCCGACGACCGGCTCCACGGCCAGGACCGCAGCTCTGCGTGCCCAGTACGAGAGCCAGTAGAAGGGTTGCCGTGGCGCACCAGTTCATCTCCTGGACGCATTCATCCGGTACCGGTACCGGTACCGCACTTATACACTCGCACCATCTGCACTCCTTATCAGTACAGGTAGGTATTTGCACTTGTCATAGGTGAAACACCAACTAACGACCCCACTCTGAGACTCTGGCCATCTTCTGGTAGGCTATACGCCCATTGGTTAGCGGGCGGAGTCCACAGGTGAGGGCAGATGAACTTGCACGTCGCAAATCAACAACTATCACACATTCACATTACACATTATTACTGACTAAAACGATGGACTACTTACTATAATAGCTAACTTGGATTTTGTGTAAATAGGAAATCTCTTTTAACCCAATATGAGCCTATAGTTGAAACTAACTCGAATCAACAACGTGGTGTAATGTGCAACTACACTATTTCACGAGAGAATCCCTATATTAAAGAATGTCTGTTATGTCTGTAACCAAAACTGCAAATATCAGTCATCAGTGTCATCACTCATCACATATCAGTTTTGGTTACAATTTTTAATATAGACAAGGACGGATAGAGTCCCGATTGATTTTTTCTTAAGGTTGCGTTTTCACTGAATATCCAACTTAAAGTTATAAATCGCTTTTAAAATTTGTCTGTTAGTAATATCGAAAAACAAAAGGTTCATTCTAAATACCATATAGTATTGCCTGTAATTTTACATATTAAATCTATATAGTATTTAGAATGAACCTAATGTTTTCGTTTTTGGTTATTACTAACAGAAAAATTTTAGCAGCAATTTTTAACGCCACCTTAAACTATACGAACGGTATTCTCTCGTTCAATACACACTACTTGTATATCTTATTTGATGTTTACACATAGTTGCTGCCAGAACATTTTATTTAACAAATTTCTATTCTTTTATATGGATTGAGAGAGATATTGAAAAATATAATTTACGTAGGATACCTATTTGATTCCATAAATCTATACTAATATTTTACCAGTAGAAATCTTGAATAAATAATAAGAGAAACATTCTTATAAATACAAAAAGAGAACTACCTACAACTCTTTAAATGTAATTTAAGAAACAGTTTTCCAACATTCATTAAACCTTTCCTTTCATAGTTTGCATGCATAATCAAAATCAATAATTTCTTTTGTTTACCTTTAAAAAAATTAGCCTCAAGTATTCCATTTATTCGGAGAGATTTTTTTCAATGGCAGAGCTCATTTAAAAAAACACCTAATAAAACCAAATGAGCCACCAGAACTTACAAAGATTGCGTTTCTTATGCCACTTTTCAATTTTATAACTATTTATTATTGAAGTTTGTTTACTAAAGTTTATTTATTTAATTTTAAGTTAAAGTTAACGTTGATTAAGATTTTGACATTGTGGAAGAAACAAATAAAATTTATTTTTCCGTTTTATATTGTGTTATTTTCAATCCTAATTTAATCATAATTGTGTGTTTATGAATGAACCCGTACAATATTTTAAATAAACAAAGAAAGTTTGCTTTTAAATGTTTCAAAATTGTATTTTCACTCTACAAGTGTTTCGGCCTTTTAGGCCCTTTTCAACAGTACAGATGAGAGGTACTAAATTATAATTTGTGTTCCTTGCTTATATATTGAATGTTACATCTGGCAACTTATACTAATAAAAATGGTTTGTAAGATTTGGAATTTTTTAGACAAGTTAAATTACTTTATCTAAAATGTGGTAACCTGCGAATATTTGTTGTTCATTTGTAATCGTTTTTTTTATTTTTTTAGAAGCTTTCTTAATTTCTAATATTTCTAGTAAGTCTAATTTTTTGCTTTTCTTTTCGGAATGAAGTAATTCTACATTATCCATATTTATAAAGTGATTGTTTTCTATACAGTGTGTTGACATGCCGGTGCTATATACGTTGTTTACAATAAACTTTTTATGCTCTTCAAGTCGCTTTTTTATGTTACGCAGTCACTACATTTTAGTTCATACACTCCTGTCTTTTGTAGTTTTTCGATCTGTTTTATCCTTATTGTTTATTAACATTTTTCCTAGGTTATTTTTATTTACAGATATTGTTTTGCAACCTAATTTACTTAATTTATTGCTGACTTTATCACTAATTCCAGGTCTATAATTAATACATTTATGGATGATATTGGCGTCTTGTACAGAACCAGCATAAAACTCCTTATACATATTTTTCTTTTGTTTTGTTTTTATTAAATTATCTATGATACTTTCTTTGTATCCATTATTCCTTGCTATTTGTTTTATTGTGTTGACTTCTTTTTTCAAAATTGTTTGGACTTAAAGGAAAGGTTAACAGACGGTGAACAAAACTATGAAACGATGAAATTTTTACTTGGAAAGACTGGTTAGAGCTATTGTGTATTACTGTATCTGTACAGGTAGGTTTGCGGTAGATATCGAATTCTAAACAACAATTATGATTTTTTATGTTGACGTCTAAAAAGTTTAAACCGTTTTCATTTTCTTTTTCTAACGTGAACTGAATTTTTTCATTAAATGAGTTAAGTAAATTTAGACATTGTTTTAATTGTCTTTCCGTACCTTTCCAAATGCAAAATACATCATCTACATAGCGTATCCAAAAGAACACATTTTCTATTAAAATGTTTTTGGTGTTGAATAATTTATTTTCAAAATCTGACATGAAAATTTTCGGCTAATAAAGAAGAGATTGGTGAACCCATCGGTAATCCGTCTAACAACTTATAAATTTCACCGTTGAATTTAAAATAATTTTAGTTAGTGCAATTTTTAATAACTGATAAAAGTGTCTGAACACGTTTTTCACCGTTAAAACATTTTTTTCGTTTGTAGATTCTTCGCACACAAAACAATTCTCCATTTTCTCTCAATACGTCAATACGCTGACGTGTCTCTACAAGTTTGTTTATGATTGTTTACACGCTAAAGTTAAAAATAAATGAGATAATGCAATACTTTAATTTCACCACATTTTATCTATGCTAATGCTAATGACCAAAGTTGAAGAAAATTAAATTTCTGATATGTTTGGTTATAACCATTTTTAGTCAAAAGTTGAAAATAAGCGAGGTATTTAATAAAAACATATTCACCCTTAAATTCAAGAAGGCGGCCAACGCTACAGGGGTGAAGTCCCGAAAATCTGGATTTAGACTACCAATGACCCCCTCCAATGATTATAAATAGAAAATTGTGGTATCAAATTAATGCAATTTTAGCGATTATTTTTGTACAGATACAATATTAAATCAAATATTAGGATCATGGATAAACAAAGAGTAACAACTTTGTCAATTTTCATTTTACTTTATCATCTATCTATAGATAAAGAAAATATTGGCACCGTGAGAAAATCAAATTCCAGATTATGATGAAAATGTACGTTTTGAGACCCGACAGTGGAAAACTTATCCAAATTGGCATACCGTCTCTGTGTCTGTGAGGCTGTGCGTCTGTGTGACGCTGGTAATTGTGATCCCATTTTCTCAAACATATCTCAACGTGAAATTTTACATCTGTGAGGCCCAAGAATGAACCCTATTGAATATTAATGAAATAGGTGCAGGGGAAAAACACGTCTTAAGGGGACGACAAAAAAATACGTCAAATTAAAACATGTTTTAAATAAAAATCGTTTAAAATGAAGAAATTTGCTGAAAAGATCACTTGAAAATTTCTCATAAGATTAAATTTTATAGAGAAAAAAGGTTTAATAGTTATTTACGTAACAAGAAAGAAATGGATTCTTTATTGGAAGCCGGTGTGCTACGCACCTTTTAAGAAGGTGAAGAATCACCAAGTTAGTGGGCTGCAGCGTAGGCGCGTAACAAAAGCTCCGCGCTAGCTCAGATAATGGGGGGGGGGTAATATTTATTTAGCTAAAACATAACATAGTGATATTCAAAGTACAAGTGGCATCAAAAAACGAAGCAGTCGCAACCAAATCTCCAAGTAAAACCAAAGTCAACATTTATTTATTTTAATAACAGATTAAAACAAATTTCAACTAATAATTTATCTCCCTATATCACCATTTAGAGAACTTTTACCTTATGCAGGCATATACCACAGTAGAGGTATTCGCAACAGGGCATAAAATTAACAAGTGTTATACAGAAAATTATCATCTTAATTGGTGTTATCCGGTTTCAGGTCTTGAACATGCCACACTCCTTTTTCGTTACCTAAATTATCCTCTACCTCATACGTCCATGAACTAGTTTCTTGCGAATGCGAAAAGGACCAGTATATTTCGGAGCTAACTTAGCGTTAAAGAAATTTAAGGCATCAGGCTGACATTTATTCCTTCGCCAAACCTTCTGACCAATGACATATTCAACAGAACGACGATATAAATCATAAATTTTCTTACTTCTCTCTTGTGAAGCCTTAAGTCTTTTAGAAATATCATTAAACATTTTACAATACCCAGCCTGACGTCGTATAGTTTCGTCATCAAGGCCAGATACAGCATCAAACACATCAACGGAAAAATCACTACCTAATAATTTATGTTCTCTACCAGAATTTACAAAATAGGAACTATAGCCTGTCACTTCATGACGTGCAGTTCTAATTCTAATGGCACAACTTATCGCTGCTAAATTCTCATCCCATTTCCGATCATTACCACGAATATATGACGAAATCATAGTTTTAACTACCCTATTAACTCTTTCAGTGGGATCAGCACGAGGCAAGTAGGAAACAGTATAAAAATCTGAGTTTTGTATTTGCGACAGAAACTCTGAAATTTCTTACTTTTCATAGCGCCACCATTATCATAAATGAGGTATTGTGGAGTACCATATACTAAAAAAGATTCCCTCTTCAACGCTCTGTACTAAGGCCTTTGCTGAAACTGTACGATGCGGAAATCTAACAACATATTTACTGTAATAATCAGTGACCACCAAACAATAAACATATCCTCGTGAGGACCTAGGAAGTGGACCAATAAAATCTAAACTTATCATTTTCCACGGATCACGAATATCAGGGCGAGTTCCCATAAGTCCAACGGGAGTTGTTTGTTTGGGTTTCTGTTCCGCACAAACTCTACAGAATTTTACATACCTTGTTATGTCACATCTCATTTTGGGCCAATAGTAACGAGCACGAATTCTCCAAAAACTTTTGAAAACACCCACATGACCCGAAGTCACATCATTATGAAAACGTCGCAAAATTTCTAATTTTCCAATAATCAGAGATTTTTGATAATTCAGGAATTTGACATTTACAATATTAATATAAAGTCTACCAACTTCTACTCACCAACCAGGAAATTTTTTGGGTTTTTCTTCAACCTTTAAAAGCATTCCTTTATACCATATATCGCTGATATCAGAGAATGAAGGCAGGGAATCAACTGGAGCTATTTCGATTGCACCAGCCAAGACAGGAACAGCTCGTGAGAGAAAGTCAGGTACAATATGTTCTTTCCCTTTTCTGTGGATCAACTCAAAATCATATGGCTATAATCGAAGAACCCAACGAGCTAAACGACCTTGTGAGTCTTTCAATCGTTGTAAAAAAAGCAGACTATGACAGTCGGTGATGGCCTTAAAGTGAACACCTTCCAGATAATGTCGTAGACGTTCAATCGAGTAGATTAAAGCAAGAACTTCACGCTGTACGGCACTATAATTTTGCTCGTCGAGTCAGTGATATTGACAAAAAGCAAATGACCTTTTCGCTTTCGGGAAATTCCTGACTGAGCACGCCAACACCATAGGCACTACTGTCTGTCTGCAAGATAAATGTGCGACTAAAATCTAGACAAGTCAAGATAGGAGCTGTCACAAGACATTCCTTAATCTTTTTAAACGAGTTTATACATTCAACTGACCAAGTCCACTTCACTTTATTTTTAGTCAGAAAATAATTGCGAAATTCGGAATAAATCGCCTATACCAAGAGGCAGTACCAATAAATCTACGAATTTCAGACATATTCCGAGGTACAGGGATATTCAATATAGCTTCCACCTTCTCAGGATCAGGATGAAGTCTTGCTTATCTACTACATATCCAAGATATTTAAGTTGCGAAAGGCAAAAATTACATTTCTTAGGACTTACAACGAGACCTGCAGCCATAAGACGGCCAAACAGTAATGAAAATTCGTAAATGTTCATCAAAATCTTGAGATACTATAATTATATCGTCCAAATAAACTGGTACAGATGGTTGTAAATCGGCACCTAACACCGTATCGCTAACTCTCTGCCATGTTGCTGGAGCATTAGAAAGACCAAAAGGTATCCGTTGAAATTTTTATAAACCACGATCGGGAACTGTAAATGCGATAAACTCACGAGACGATTCACTCAAAGATACTTGAAAGAATGCACACTTAATGTCAACTGACCTAAGATATTTCGCATCTCTTAACTGATATAGGGCAAAGGATAGGCATCCTTTTTGGTGACAGTATTCAGTTGCCTAAAATCTATACAAAATCAATAAGAATACTCTGAATTTCATAATCAATTATTTTCTATTTGTGAGGAGAAACAGAATAATACCTATGCTTAATTGGCCTAGTGCCAGGAAATATTTCATTAACATATTCTGGCATAGTGCAACAACCCAAATCGTTTCCCATCAATGACAATTTACTCTGTAACGATTAATTCAGTTGGTTCCGTCTCTCGGAAGACAATGACGATTAATACAGGATTCCACGAGGATTATCTATATAGTGTCAACCCTATTTGCAAAATGCCAAACATTGTCTAAGAATAGGAACTATTTCCATCTCCTTCCAAAAATCTGCACCCAAAATAAGCGATTGAGACAATTCAGGGATAACCAGTATATCAAGCAAACGAGTTCTATATATCAAACAAAAAGGGGGCTTGAATAATTCCTGTACTTGTAGAAGACTGACCATTTGCTACAATACAACTACTTGTTTGAGGGCATAACACAAAACCGAAACGCTTTAAAACTTCTAAGCCCGGAAAACCTACTATAGTTTGAGTGGCGCCAGTGTCCAAGAAGATCTAACATGGGGTAACCTAAGATAGTGATTTTGAGGTACGATCGTGCATGTGAAATAATTAAATCTAGCAATATCTTATTTGAAAAAATTTCGTGAAACGGTGGGGTCAACAGACATACCGGTGGATACCTCACCACTTACTGGTTCCTCCAGGAGCCGTTTCCCGAATTTCTACAACGACCACAAGTCTTGACCGTAACACCAGGCATATTACACTTAAAACAACGTACGGTTTTAGGAGAACGAGTTATTGGGCGCGAAGGAACAGGAGTTACTTCATGAACAACATTTCTAGTTTGAACAATATTGTGCGTAGGAATAACAGGTACTTATGTAAATTCAGGATCAACATAATCAATATTTTTCCGAGATATTGGGACATAACTATCTACAGGGAACTTCTTTGATCCTAACCTGGGGCGCTCATTTTCAAGTTCTTCCAAACTTTTAACCTCGCTTAATTGTGACGTAAAAAAGGCGACAAATGAGATAATTTCCAATAGAATTTCCTCTGACACAGAACCATACCTTCTGAACATAGAATACATAGTTAGATAATATATTATGGATTCATTCACATTCTACGTTGTGTCCAAAATATTTGAAAAAAGTCTTCGATAATCCGACGGAGAATAATGACTACACAACAACTGAGCCAGACTTCTCCAGTCTGTAAAACGTGTCCTATTATTCACATACCACTTCCTGGATTTTCCATCAAATAAATCATAAGCGCAACCATATAACTCGTTCTCACTTACTTGTCTTGCCAAACGTAACTCAGAAATTCGCTCAAAAAATTCATGTACTGATAAATCATTAACCTCACCACTAAACTTGTCATTCCACTTAGAAATTGGCACTAGCGGTATTAGTATCAGCTAAAGAAGTAGGCTGTAGTACTCGCTCGTGTTTATCTAAATGAATGCCCTCTAATAAATTACTTATATTGGATTTTTTGTTTAGACGTATTTTCTAAATCGTCCAAAGCACTGAGAATTTTGACTAACAAATCTGAACGTTCTTTGCAATATTGTTCAGTTACTGGTATTCTACTGCACCTTTGAAGAAGATGTATCAAACGAGAATGAATATTATCGAACTTAGCTTTTGATTCAGTGCCAGTATTGCTCAATAACAAATCATTTAATTTAGAAGTAATAACATTACATTCCTCATTAACATCTAAGGTAATGCAAGGTAATGCAAGGACTTACCTCCTTTTTCCATCTTAAGTAGAGGTCGCAAAGTTGATCTCAAATTATCTACATTTTAAGAATCTGTGGCTGGTATGCCACGCACAGAAAGTTCATGAATAACTTCATATTTTTTAATATAATTATTTACTAATCGATATTCCATTTTAATCAAAAAGCAAAAATCCGCGAAACAAAATAAGTTGCACTCAAACCGATAATCCTAAAAAATTATGTAACAAGCAATATCCTTCCTTGCGCAACCTCAACACACAATACGTTAAGCTTTAGCCCACTCATTTGGCTACAATACAACTATTGTTATTGGTATCCCCAGGCTGCTACGCACCTTTTAAGAGGGTGAAGAATCACAAGTGGGCTGCAGCGTAGACGCGTAACAAAAGGTCCGCGCCAAGTCAATTGGGGGTTTTATTTATTTATTTAGGCGCCACTGGTTTCCCTTGCTAATCTAAACCAGAAAATCACCCTGATTAAACAGGAACCCACTAACTAATCAAACTCTAAGTTACACATATTCGCAACAAGGAACAAATTGCTTGTAACAACAATTATTTAATAAAATTCACAATAATAAAAAAAAATAGCCCTAGTTACCTAACCTAACGCTCACCGAACATGACGTCAGGCTTGGTTCACAGATAAAATCTTATAAATATAACTATTAAAATTTGTTTCATGAGTTAGTCGAAAAAAAATATGAATAAAATAATTTTGAAACATGTCTCCACCCACTAAACACAAATGATGGATATAACATCACAGCCACTCGCATTTCAGTGGTTTATGCAACTCCAAAACTCCAAATGCATCACATTATAAAAACATGGTTATAATAAAAGATGTAATTTTACATGATGTCTCTGCCTCGTCATATTTTAGTTAATTTTGCAGTTACACAATTATTAAGTTATTAAAAACGTGGCACTGTAATGATCTTGGTAACGCTTAAAATACCACTTGAAATACCTGTAATAAAAAAATTGATATTTAGAAACGATATTTTTAATCACATATAAATAATGATTTTTAATGGGAAAGCACACTCGGCCAATAGGTATTAATTATTATACTGATGTGCTGAAGGGGTATATTTTCCCTAACGCGAAATAACAAATACTGAAACTTAAAGGCCCATGTAATTAGAGTGAAAAAAAAGGGAGAATTTAATTTCTGAAGAGTTTTTCGGCTGTCAATAAAAACGTGTAGATTTAAAAAATTATAAACACTTTTTTACTTGTCTACTTTTCACTTTATTTGTTATTTTACAACTAGTTTCATCCTATTCGGACATTTTCTAGTAAACAGTTTACTTGAAAATGTCCGAATAGGATGAAACTAGTTGTAAAATAACAAATAAAGTGAAAATTAGACAAGTAAAAAAGTGTTTATAATTTTTTAAATCAAAATGGATTTTCACAAAAGTAACTTCATCTTCAATCAACTTTTTAAAAGCGTGTAGACTTACCACTTCGTCGTAATAATAATAATAATAATAATAATAATAATGAGTCGAAACCTTCTGGAAGGGAATCTACGAAACGCCGCGTCCATTCAATAGCGACACTCCATCAATTGCACACTTCGAGGCTCTGTGTCACAGACATCTTGAAGAGCCAGAAGAAGTGTGCCCGGCAATCAGTACGGAGGAAGTCCAACAAGCACTTGTTGGTACCAAGAACTTCGCTGCCCCGGGCCCAGACGGCATTAACAACTGGTGGTGGAAGAAATTTCCTTCCACTCACCGCCGTCTGGCGCGAGTTTTCAACTCATGGTTGAACGAGGGGTAGCAGATTCCGGACTGGTTCGTCGAGGGACGTACTGTGCTTATCCCCAAAAAGGGGGATCTCTCCGACCCGAGGAATTATAGGCCGATCACCTGCCTTAACTCCTGCTACAAGATATTTACACGTATCTTGTATGCTAGGTCTGTTGATCCGGTCTTCCAGCAGATACACAAACAGCGTGGTGCCAAGAAGGGCATGGCAGGTTGCAAGGACAGCCTGCTGATAGACCGCTGTATTACACAGGATTCTGTGCAATACAAGCGGAATCTATCGATGGCCTGGATTGACTACCGCAAGGCATTTGATACAACATCGCAGGAGCTATTGTTGTACTTGCTCGAATGTCTTGCGGTACCAGCACCACTAGTGAGATGCATAGAACAGCTGCTACCGCTCTGGAAGACCCGCTTCACCATAACATCAGGTGCACAGCGGGTCACGACAGGGCAGGTGGCATTTAGGAGAGGAGTTTTCCAGGGTGACTCCCTGAGTCCTCTCCTCTTCTGCATCTCACTGCTGCCGTTGTCTGTTGGGCTCCGCCAAACCCGCGGATATCAATGCGGGCCACCCAGCGACCGGAGGCATAAGGTCACCCATCTATTTTATATGGATGACCTTAAACTTTATGCCTCCGGAGAGCGCGAACTACAAAACGCTCTTAGGGTGGTCGAAGAATATACGCGGGCAATTGGTATGGAGTTCGGGTTGGACAAATGTGCAGTCGTCCACCTCAAGAGAGGACGATGCGGGGAATTCTCTGAAGATGCGCAGCTCGCAGACGGAAGCATCCTAAGACATCTGGATGCCGGAGAGACCTATACATATCTGGGTGTGCAACAAAGGCACATCCAGGATGTATCACAAATAAAAGATTCTCTCCGCGGCAAGTACAGACACCGCCTCCGAAAGATTTGGTCTTCCGAACTTTCGGGGAAGAACAAGGTGTCTGCAACTAATATGCTTGCCGTTCCGATTCTGCTCTACTCCTTCGGAGTAGTAAAGTGGAGGGTAGATGAGCTGCGCCAATTAGACAGAGATACCCGCAAGATGATGAATATTCACAGAAGTATTCATCCTAGATCGTCCGTTCCTCGTGTGTACCTCCCACGTCAACGGGGGGGGCCGAGGACTCTTGAGCCTGGAGTGTACGCATGGCAGAGTAGTACTGAGTATGGCATGTAACATACTCAGGAGCTCAGATCCCCTCTTGCGGTTCGTAAAACATCACGAAACTGTAGGAGTGGGAGCAGGATTGTTCAAGGCAGCAAAAAGAGCCGCAGATGAACTCGGTCTCGCATTTGACATCAGGCGAGGAGGCCGGCGAGGTGCTGATGTTGAGTCAGTCACCGAACTTCAGCCAAATCGCCTGAAAGCCCGAATTAGAGCTGCCGAACAGGAAAATCTGTTTCGGCAGCACGTCGATAAACCCCAGCATGGTGTCTTCTATAAGAACATAGAAACACTGGGTTTATCGACCAGGCTGACCTTCGCCTTTCTAAGGTCAGCAGGGCTTAAGTCGGAGACCGAGGGATTCATTATGGCCTGCCAAGATGGTGTTATCAACACCTTGGTCTACCGTAGCCGCGTGTGGCGTGTAGAAGTTCCTGATATCAACTGCAGGACCTGCCATCAGGCGCCGGAATCGCTCATGCACTTACTTTCTGCATGTCCCATATATGCGATTTCGGCCTACATCCACCGACATAACGCGGCTTTACGAGTGCTATACTACCATCTAAGGCACTCGTACGGGGTAGACCAGACACCAGTGCTGCCTTACGTCCCCGAAGATATTGAGTCCGTTGTCGAGAACGAGAAATGCCGGATTTACTGGAACTACTCGTTCCCGACTGTCAGGCTAATCCAAGCCAATAAGCCTGACATAGTCCTCCTCGACCATCAACTCAAGGTGATGTATGTTATCGAGTTCTCGGCACCTGCTGAGAAAAACATCACCTTGAAGGAGGAGGAGAAACGGACCAAATATCGCGATCTCCGGTACGAGCTCCAAGTGCTGTACCCAGGCTACTCGGTCAAAATGGTCGTCCTTATTATCGGTGTACTCGGAGGGATAAAGCCTACGCTGCTCTCGGAACTGAAGATCATACCGGCCTGCCAAAAACCAGCCGAGTGGCTGGCAGGTCAAATGCAGAAGGCGGTCATTCTGGGTTCTCTCCGTCTGCTTAGGGCACACGATTCTGGTATCTACAGTCACTAACCCTGCGGGATGCGGGGAGTGGCTGTAGTTGATGCGCCGGCGCGACTCCCGTGAGGCGTCGGAGGCCACGGGAGGACTGACCGGCATCGGGAAACCGGAAAAAAAAAAAAAAAAAAAAAAAAAAAAAAAAAAAAAAAATAATAATGAGTAATTTATTTCCTACAGGTTAAAGCACCCAATTACAGGAAAAGCTTAAAACTAAGTATACTGTGATATAAAATACACAAATTTGCAATACACATAGTCATTAACATTACATTAAGAGTTTACAAGAAAACTCATACATAAAAGTAAAATATATTATAGTGTTATGAAATAATCTAATTTAATAAGCACAGTTTTCTTCATATATATGAATTATTTTAGTTAAACTATCATAGTTGACATCACATAAAGATGATATGGTGTTAAAAGTTTTACACATATTAAAGATTGGTGACTTTATCATAAGGTTTGTACGAGGAGCATCGCAGTAAAAGAGGTTGTTTTGACGGGATTCTAATCTGGGGACTGATAGGTTTAGTTTACTTAAAAGAAATGAACAATCAACATTGTGACTAATTAATTTATAAAGAAAGGATAAAACGACAACATCTCTTCTGAATCTGAGAGATTTAAGGTCAAACATATTAAGCAGTATATTGTTGTATGTACCTCGGGGAGGATAAGATCCATTACATTTGAAAAACATAAATTTCAGACATTTGCGTTGAACTGATTCAATGCGTGACAATGAATTTTCATATATGGGAAACCAAATAATACAGCCATACTCCAATTTACTTCTTATAAATGATATGTATAACAGTTTCAGGGTGTCAATATTCACAAAACCGCCCCAATTTCTTACTAAAAAACCTAAGGCTCTAGATGCCGATTTGACCATTTCATCGATATGATTGTTGAAAGTAAGTTTTGGGTCAAAAATAATTCCCAGATCCTTATAATTCACACAACGATCTAAAATGTTATTATCTATTTTATATTGAAAGGTAACTGTAGTGTCCTTCCTTGTATATGACATAACCTTACATTTTCCAATATTTAACTTTAGAGAAATGACCGAGCACCAGTTAGAAATTTTATTAACTTTATTTTGCAGTAAGATACAATCCTCTATAGACCTTATCTCTAGGAAAATTTTGAGATCATCAGCAAATAGTAGGTGGTGAGAATTAATATTAGCTGTTAGGTCGTTAATAAAAATAAGAAATAAAAGGGGTCCTAAATTTGATCCTTGCGGAACTCCCGATACTGCCGTATATGATTGAGAACGATAGCCTCCATATTCAACAAATTGATGTCTCCCAATTAAATAGGACTCAAATAAACAAATTAAAGAGTCAGAGAAACCAATTCCTCTCGGTTTTGATAGTAATAAAAAGTGATCTATTTGATCAAATGCCTTCTGTATGTCTGTGTATATAACATCAACTTGACCTTGTGAATCTAAGGATTCTGATATATACTGAGATATCGAGGCTAGATTGGTAATTGTAGATCTCTTTTCCATGAAACCATGTTGAGAAGGCGATATTGTATTTTTAGCAAACCAGTAAATGTATTCATACAGAATAATCTCTAATAATTTGCCAAAGTTACATAATATTGCTATTGGTCTATAATTATTTAAATAAGAAGAATTATCGGATTTGAGTATGGGACATATTTTTTCAATTTTCCATATATCTGGATATTTACACGTAGTTAACGAGAGATTAAATAACAAAAGCAAGAGTTGAACAAACGCTGTAGCACAATCTTTGATTAAAAAACTAGGAACTTTATCAACGCCGGCTGTCATTTTGTTTTTTAGTTTTTTTATGCCTTAAGTATATCGTCCTCCGTTATATATTGCAAATTAATAAGATTAATAAGTAATGGATTCTTATTGGCACCCATCTCTTCCTTTCTTCTTTGGACTGTAGTTTCGTAATTTAGTGTAAAAGAAAGCGGAGCGAATAGAATCACTTGTAGTTATTAATTAATTAATTAGTACTTATTGAGAGAGCGAGCTAGCGAACTGTATTATTTAGCACTCGATACGGTAGTCGAATCAATTCTGCCTGTTATGTCCAGGGTTAAGCCACGACGAATCATTGACAGCATATATATAACGCGTGAGGAAAATATCAATATTTTAGAAAGAAAATGATAAGCTTTAAATAATTATATTAGAAAAAAAAAACAATTACAATATAATAAAATAAAATACACAAATTAGGTAAAAGAATGTGTGCGGTTACTTAACAAATACTAACATGTAGAGGTCGCTAATAAATGACCCAGTGTCAATTTTTCTTCTCACGTACTAAATATTTTGTAAAAAAATAGTATATTTTAAAGAACAGAATATATTAACAAAATAATAATAATAGAGAATGAATTTGAATAAAAAAAATAAAACAACTTGATGAGTTATACAAATATGGACATCTGTCAGATGATAGACGAAACATCTAAGACGTGGTTACTATAATTTGTAGATATCTGTGGTAGATACATTGAGAACAAGAATGACGTCTCGAGAACAAAGAACTTCTTGCGGCCATATTGAATTTCTAACAAGCTGAAAAAAACTCAGTATGGTAAAGTTTTACTTAATTACTAAAATTATTTGAATCATTTTGATAGATAAATTATAAACAATAATTAAAATAATCATTGCTTATGACCCTACCACCGTTTACGATTAAAATTATGAAAAAAAATTTTCAATTAATTTAATTATTCTTTAAATTTAAGTATTTCACAGAGCCCATTTGTTTTCTGGGAGTATTATATGTTATTTTACAGTAAAATTGTCTGCGTTCATATAATTACAACTCTACACCCAACTGACATGCATATACAGGTATATCATCTTTAAAGTTATGTGTGATGTCCATTTTATTTTATAGTGGGTGGTCATTAATCAAAATATTTATTCACAACAGATGTAAACAAAAGAAGATTTTTATTATGTTGGCGTTAACATGTTTTTTGTCACATCGTTTTTTAGTCACCTTTTATGTTGGTTATCACTGGCGTTAATGATCGCTATGATTTGGAAAATACGTATCTGCGAAATTATTAGAGGTATGATGTTTGTGATGTCTAAATCATTTTAGTGTGTTTTTCATATCACGGTATTTAGTGGGCATTAAGTAAAATTTTGTTTTAGTAGGGCCCTAGTTCTAGATGGATAAAATTTCCAATTTGGTTAGCACTTATCTGGTTAACAGCTCCGGGAATCCGAGTATTCTAATATTCAAGGATCTAAATTTCCAATTTTATACTAAAACGAACCTTCTGGGTAGGTCCTTAAATACAGAACACAACGTATTTAATTTCTTAAAGGATACCAATCCAACAAATTCTTACCTCTTCGAGAGGGTATCAAATTGCGATTAAAATAATTTAGTTGTTAATTTCTATATATCTATAAATCCAAAGTATAGTTAAAATTCAAATTTAGTCCACCTAAGAGTATAACTGTATGTAGATATGTCATTTCGAAACGTCAAACAATTTACGATTCTCCTAGAGATTAGAAAATCGCTTTTATGAGATACAGTTCAACAAATCGCTATACGACCAGCACAATAATTGAATAAATATTCAGTTTTAAAGTGTAGATCCGATTTCAAAATCGATAAATTATTTCCTTTTTAAACTTTTCTCCAGAATAATACTATCTTCCAAAGTTACTCAAATAATTCACTTTTTTTAAAAACGTGCCTACTTATACAATTAGGGAAAAAATATTGATGTGATTTTGAAATCAGTCAGATTAGGCAACCAATAATACATAAATGTATTGAAGACACAAATTTTGAAAAGTACTGTTGCAACCCAAGCAGCGCAAACATACCATTTAGATGAAATAACAAAGATTTGGCTATAAAAACGTTTTAAAGGCTTTCGTCAAGTTGCATTTTGGCTTTATTATTTTAGTCGTGGTTCAACATAAAATTTAAACACGAAAATGTAATGATGACCTTCTTTTAGCTATATACTGGTCATTTATAATAGCCACAATATTGGCCATGCAGGTTGGGTTATAGTCATTTTCATGGGGTCATGTATGAGCAAGTAATTAAACGGCAACAACGTTAAGTCCTAATACTGCCATTATAGCTTTAAAATGACTAGAATATATTGGCATGGTTTTAGATATTAATATATTGTTGTTATCCGAACTATTGCCAAGAAATTAACCAAAACACGACTACTTTATTTGGCGATTTTCTTAGCTGTTAATTCCGCATTACGACTAAAATAATAAAGAAATCGTTACTAAATGCCCTTTTTACTTTCTTATACCTAATATAAGGAAGTATAGTAATCGTGATTTTTTTTCGACCTCGAGATTTTGATTATAATATATATATATATATATATATATATATATATATATATATATATATATATATATATATATATATATATATATATATATATATATATATATATATATATATATATATATATATATATATACAGGGTGTTTACGAACTTGGGAATATATTTTTAATGGGAGGTAGTACTTGGTAAAAGAAGTCGATTGCCAAAAATTTACCTTAGTAAAAGTCGCTCAGAAGTGGCAAAAAAAAATATTTTAAATAATACACCAAATTGTTTGAGAACCGCTGACGAAGCTAGCCGTGTGCGAAAGCCATGGCAGTGTTGCCAAATTGTAATCTCAATGTCCATTACTTGGCGACAATTCTTTTCTTTTTCCAATAGCATTAGATAAATAGCGTCTAACTGTGCTACCGGTCAAAACTAATTTTTTAAAATTAAATATTTTACCCGAAAATTAAACATCTTGTAACAGCCAGAAAAGTAAAACATAGTAACCTATGGATTGATTGAATTGTTTTAATGAATCCAACTACAGCTTAAAACATTTTTCTCACTATTGATTGATTTACATTTTTTCACATCATTAAATTTGTTATTTTTCACAGTATCTGTATTTTTATGGAAATACTCGTGCAAATACGAAATGGGGAATTCAAAATATTTACATCTTTGTGAGTATTGTACAATTTAAAAATGGAAATATACCCAATCTATTATAATAAATTATAGTGAATAAATCCCTGATATTGAGTGATGAAAACTGATAATTGAACTTATTAATCTTACCTTTACAACAAGCTCTCTGGCGGAAAATTCCTTAAAACACTCCCTTCACTCAACCACTAACACACAATTTTTTTCTTTGTATAGACACTACACTCAAAAACCAAATAAATAACAATATTTCCATGTGTAATATTTGGAAATTCATCACTATTTGTAGTGGTCTTCTTTTTGAAGGTATAAAAGCAATTTTTCCATATCACGAGGCAATTCCGTAAAAAACAAACTCGTCTCAATTTTGAGTACACAAAATTAACGAAATAAAACAATAAGAACTGTTTTAAATATTAAATAACCATTAATATTAGTTTTTCAAACTTCATAATACACTTAAAATAACACGTTCTGTTAACTAGACCACATTTGTGCTATTCGATTACAGCTGATGGGGGCATTGAACTCCATACTTACGAATAGTATGGAGTTCAATGGATGGGAGTCGAAAGTATCCTGCGTTTCCAATTCGATGCATGTTCAGTTCAAAATTATACGAACACACAGACAAACATTTTATTTTTAGTTTCTCTATGCACAAACAAAAGCAATACGTTTAAGTACTTTGTGTGGTACATTTCTCACGCAACTTTAAAAATTACAAAATGACAAAACATAATTCAGACACGAACAGGTCAGCACTGCGCAGACTTGTAAAACAACGATTGCCAACTATAGCATCATTTATAAAATTATTATGATTTTTGCAATAAACGAATATAGTTAGCTCACTTTAACATACCTTGTTTGTGCTAATGCTATCTTTATTTATTACACTTCATTGCAAAAAGTAAATAGGTGCGTTCTTTCTAACTGAGATTTTAGTTAATCTAAATAGTTTTACGCATACGGAGGCTATACCAAATGAAATTATCTTCAACCATGTTTTATGGTCGAAGGAAATTATCCGTTTTATTTATGCAGTGTAACCGTAAAACATCATAGATTAACTGATATCCCAGTTAGAACGAAATACTCGTTTATTCCAAAAATCATAATAGTTTACTAATAATGCTATAGTTGGCGATCATGTTTGTAATTTAGGGAATTATGTTTGCAGCGCTTGTTATAACAAAAGAAAATATTTTACCTAACCTCGATCCTTTTTGTGTATTGATTGATATTATTGCTTTTCCTCGTTGTTTTATATATTTTTGTGTTTCGTTTAGTGGATTTGTGTTATTGTGTTTATTACAATTACGTTATATTAAACAAAAGTGACCAAGGAACTTTACGTGACAACATAGTAAAGAAGGTAAGTTTTAAGATAATTGTTGATTATATTTTTTTAATTGTAAAATATGGTCTCGTATTTTAAGGATTTATGTCGAAACTTCAACACTAGTGTGACAATAAGTCACTGAATTTTTTTGACGAGATATTAAGTGATTTTCACTATACCTTTTATGTTTTTGCTTTTCTTGCATTCTGTTTCTACACAATAAACCTATTTCTAAGTAAAGTAAGAAGTACTGTATGATGTACGAATCAAGTTTAATGAAGAGAAATGTGTTTTTTCCCTATGAGCTGTGAGAAAGTGCAGCACATTCATTTCTAAAGAAAATTTTCTGTTAATGATATTTTAGGTTAACCGAAAAATCTAGTTTTAAAGGGAAACGAGGTGGCTCAAGTGATGCTGTCGAATGTCTTTCTCTTCTTTAAAACCAAATTCCCACAGTTCAGCACCATTGAAATAAGTATAATTGAGATAAAGTAACTATAACTATGCAAATTTGGAATTAGGACATATTAAAGTTGGTATAATTTTTTGAGAATAAAAAGCAAGGAATAAATTATTAAAAAAAATTTCTACTACGTACATACGAATAAAAAGCAAGGATTAAATTATTAAAAAAAATTTTCTACTACGTACATACTAGACATTTTTCGTGGCATGATTTATTTTTGATGCTACATCTTTTTCTCCGCATACAGTAGCAATAAATAAATAGTTATCCAAAATATTGTAAAGTTAGCTATAATTTAATTATTATATTTTTAACCTAGATTACAGCAGTGTGTAGGCATGTTTCGGTCAGTTATTGAACTATGCAAAGATGGACTCACTGAAACGTCTAATCAACCCCTGACAAGAAAAAGAACTAAATCTTTAACTGATGATATACTAGAGACTGTAAGGATGGAAATCAGACATTTACGCTAAAAGTAAGTATTATCTTTTTCTTAAACACTGCCTAGCTTATGAAGTCACTTTTTTTGTACAGTTTTATATCTGCCTAATTTCTAAATAAACTGTAACATAACACCTCAAACTGAATGTTGAAAATAATCTGATTGAAAATGAAATTTCAAACTGCTACCTATATTTGCATACGCCAGTTTTGTTTGGCTATTTATTTTTTTATACATTTTTAGAAAAAAAAATTATTGAGTATTACATCAGCATCCCTTCAAACCTTCAAAATATGATAACAGTAATAAATAGCTATCATTTTTTTATAAGTATTTTATACTGTCATTATTATCTGAATACGTTAGTATAAAAGTTTTAGGTACCTAAAAAATCAAGCACAATACTTCAAATACATTTTATCATAGAAAATATTAAAACAACTAGGTACTCAAATCTAGGGCAAGATTGTATTGAATTAAATAATAGTATTCTTAATAGTAGAAGCAAAATAATATTGTAATTAAAAAAATGTTGACACCAAAAAGAAAAGTTACAGTTATGTGTAAAAATGTTTCTTTTTGGTTTAATTGCCATATCTTTTTGCAATGCAATCTTGTTCCTAGTTTAGTAGTTTTAATAGTTTCTAAGATAAAATGTATTTAAAGTGTTGTGTTTGATTGACAGTATAAAATATAAAAAATTAGGCTTGAAAGGATGCATATGTAATACCCAATAAAAAATAAATAAATAAAACAGATTTATTTTGTTGTTTTCAATATTTGCAGAAATTCTTATTTCCATGTTTTCCTTGAAGATAGAGTTGTCCAGCAATTCAGAGCAGCATTTTCCGAATCTTAAAAAAAATAGTTTTTTTTATAAATGATGATCCCAGAAGAGATTTAATGGAGAAACCCAATATAGTACATATCGGATGTCGCTTTCTGATGCCATATATGGAAAATGAAAAACTGAGTGTTTCAAGAAAACTATATGTTTTTCTTGACAACGCTTGGATTTTTTCCATAAGAAAATCATGGCAAGATGACAATGTTAAATCTGCCAAAAGTGTTATAGGAACGAGATGGATCAAGGTAACTTATTAGCATTTTTTTTTTTTTATAGAAAATGAAGTTGATTCCATATTTTGTAATAATCAAAATTTAATTTTTTTATTACTGTGTTTCTATATTTGCACACCTACATAAGGCAGCAGTCAAGTTCAAACTCTTACATTCTTCGGTGTAGAGGGCAGAACATGGATTGCATCTCTGTTCTTGATCTCAAATCAATTGCACTGCTGGCCGCTGTGCTGTGGTAAATCACAGTTACATTTTATATCTAGAGGGCTGCACGAGCTTGACCGAAAGCTTCCTATGCACTGTTTTGAAATTAAAGTACAGTATAAATTTAGTAAAAGTAAGATTAAATGAATAGTTTCTTTATATCTCTGTTTAACTAACTAGAGAACTAAGTTTGATATCTTGGAAAGAACAATGTTGTTGTATGCTGTACTGTTTTTGTCGTTTAGGCAAATTATTTGCGGCTTGCATAATTAATTTGGAACATTACTCATTAGGCATAACATAGCTTTTCGTTGTAGGCGTATTGTACTTCATGCTGGTACAGGAAAAGGATTTATTGAGGGAGCAAGCTTAATTTTTAAATCTGGAAGATCTACTAGAGATTATCATGGAGAAATTAATTCCCAAAATTTTGACAGTGTTTGTAACATAATATGTTGCCTGCATTCGATGGATAATGCCAATTACCACAGTGGGCAAGTCAACAAATTTTCTATAAAATCTTCAGAGAAAGAGGCCATGCAAACTTATTTAAAGGAACATAATATAGAGTATCCAGAATTGGCCTCTAAAGATAACTTGATTACTCAATTGTCAGTACCCAATAAATTCTTTATAGTAGATTCATCGATACAGAGTGCCTGGGCATGAACTGTTGCGGTTGCCTCCATGTCATTGCCAATTGAATTGCAAAACGTTTTTATGATAAAAAAGTGCTCAAAGATAGGGATGTGTAACATACTTGAGAAAGAGCTGATAGTAGTATAATAAAAAGTCAACTATGTTAAACGCACAGTCACCATGATAAAAGCTGCATAAGAAAAAGAAATTTATTGTCTCCGAACATATGGCACTCATTATCACTGGGAGAGAAAACACTGACATTTTTGAGGACATTGATAGTGATTGAAAACACTTTAATATGTCTATATTATAATTTATAAAGTAAACATATTTACGCAATAGTAGTTATAGTATGCATTTGCATAATTTTTAACTTTCATGTATTCATTTCTTAAATTTTATATGTAAGTAAACATATTCGTGCAATAGTAGCTTAACCATTGTTTATCTAATTCATATTTTATTTAGATTCATATGCATTTTTTATCTTTTCTAGTATGTAAGTACACGAAATTTTTTCTTTTTGTACACACATACTAATGCATCTAAAGCACATGGAAATGATTAACATCTGTGTGCCAAATACACTTTTTGTACCAAATAGTAAAGTTTAGATAGGATTAATGAATTAGATTAGGATTAATGTTAAGGTTGTTCCTAATTAAATCTTCATGATTTCTATGTAAAAAATGCCATTTTCTAATAAATACTAATAATAATGCAATATTTTAATATCTATGCCAAACTAATATTAATGTAATAATCTTTAGATTATTTTAACAATTTTAATATTGCCAATAGTCGTTTTAGTATTTTTATTTCTAAAAATATGGCTGTACCTATATTCAATACACAACTTAAAAAATAGTTTCTACGACTCATATAATCAATGTTGCCACAACAATAAATTTTAACATACTGAAACTGGGGGGTCAACGTACCTGATCTGAATATTGTTTTAATCATTGTATACTTTGTAATCAAGAAGGAATTATTTTAATTATTCAGTTTTTATTTTTGAAAACTGCATATGTATTCAAAAATAGTAATGAAAACAAAAAAATAAATACTAAAATAATTGAACCTTTCAAAAACAAAATATCTTATGTGGCTACCACCTAACTTTCTTTAAAAAATCTGACATTTTATCTTTACTTTTTGTTTTAATCTTTATCTCAAAAACTATGGTTGCCATTGCAATAAATATATGCTGACAGATTTTTTCATGAATTTATGTTTTTTCATCATAATTCGTCAAAGTTCGATCAGAAATGCAATAAAAAATTTTTAAATTTTTTTCCCGACAGTACCTTTTTTATTCTTTCATTCTTTGTCTCTTATGGTGGTACCACAATCATCAAATTTAATGTGACCTAAAAAGTTGTTGAAAATTTTAAATTGTCAAATTGGGGAATTCTCCCACTAATATTTTTTAAATTATCGTGGATACACACACACCACGAACTGACAGACATTATTCGGAAAAGAGTCAGAATGGAATTAAGAGGGTCAAAACAAAAATCTCGAGGTCGAAAAAAACCATGATTTACTTCATTATATTAGGTATTAAGAAGTAAAAATAAGCTAAAATAATAATTGTTATAAAACTTTAATACAACTTAAATTATTATTTTAGTAGAACTACCTTTTGTAATAAAATATACTAGTAAAATTAAAAACATTTTGTATTCAGATTAATTTGCATAAAATACAAAAATGTACTGAAATTATTGCCAAGGTACCGACGTGCTTTTTGCTTGATAGTAGGTATTTATGGTATGAACATATTTATTTTGGCAGCACTTGATGCAATGTAAATGAAACGTTGGTTGCGTTTTAGATACTCTTGCTCCATCTGTGTTTTCATATACAAGTGCACACGACGCCAGTTTAAGTAACATTTAGTAATAAAAAGTTACTAAATATCAGCTTAAGTAACATTCAATAATAAAAAGTTACTAAATAGAATTGTTATTTAAAACTAAAAGAGTGGTAGTTTGCAATCAACGTTCAGTTTATGCCATAGTGTTTTTTCATTATTATCTCTTGTGTCCTATGTCATTACGATGCCGCATAATTATAGTAATAATGAACTGGTCGATATGCTGTTAATCTATGGTGAATGTCGCCAAAATTCTGCAGCTTCTCAACGTCTGTACGCGGAACGTTTTCCAAATAGACATGCACCAAATGCCGCAAGATTTGTAACTCTTGTTCAACGAGCACGCGATACTAGTGAGTTACGGCCCCGTCGAGGACGTGATGGAGGTCCTGGTAGGCCTTTGCGTATTTTGAACGCTGAGGAGAACATTTTAAATTTAGTAGAGGAAGATCCATCTTTAAGTACGCGTGAACTCGCGAGGCAAACCCGTACGTCAAATCGGATAACATGGCGGACCTTGAGAGAAAATCAACTATACCCGTTTCATGTGCAAAGAGTTCATGCTCTACAACAACAAGATCATCCCTTACGTGTAGACTTTTGCAATTGGCTGCTAGATCAAGGGCAAGA
Source organism: Rhamnusium bicolor (assembly GCA_029963845.1). Classification (NCBI taxonomy): domain Eukaryota; kingdom Metazoa; phylum Arthropoda; class Insecta; order Coleoptera; family Cerambycidae; genus Rhamnusium; species Rhamnusium bicolor. The sequence continues at coordinate 63,785 of JANEYF010000201.1, read as the reverse complement.
TTTCACTGCCAATATTTTATTTTCAGATGAAGCCATTTTTACCCGCAACGGAGTTTTTAATTTTCACAACACGCATCAGTGGTCTATAGAAAACCCACATGCTGTCCGCCGTACTAATTTTCAACATCGCTTCTCTGTTAATGTTTGGGCTGGCATCGTGAAAAATTTTTTAATTGGACCTTTTGTGTTGCCAAACCGCTTAAATGGACAAGATTACCTAAACTTTTTAGAAAATGAATTACCAGGTCTGCTTGAAGAAGTAACTCTGGATGTGCGTCTGCTAATGTGGTTCTTACATGATGGGGCTCCACCTCATTATTCTCGTGCTGTGCGGACTTACTTAAACAATAAATTTCCTGATAAGTGGATAGGGCGCGGTGGTCCGGTTTCTTGGCCTCCTCGTTCCCCGGACTTAAACCCCTTAGATTTTTTTTCTGGGGATATTTAAAAAATTTAGTGTACACTAGTGAAATTGGCACTATCGAAGAATTACAACTTCGTATTGAAGTTGCGTCACAAACTATTAGACAACGACAGAACGTTTTCGTAAATGTGCGTGATTCCTTAATCTGTCGAGCTCGCTTGTGTGTTGACGAAGGAGGTGGCAACTTTGAACACTTACTGTAATATAGTTGTTCTGAACTTACTGTGAAGTGTGAAATTGTTGCTTAATTATAGTATGGTTGCAATGTACAGGATGCAAGAAATCCAATTTCATTTCATACGTAAGTGTGCACACTTTTTTATAGCAAAACCTCTTTACTCTATAAAATCTCCATTGTGTGTTAAAATTTAAAATATTCATATAAAAATTATAAAATATACCTAACCCTTTAAAAATGACAAAAAAAAGTTTGTAATAAATTTTATTATTTAATATTTATTTTCAGTTTACCCTTCAAACGTCCCAGATTCTAGTGCTTTGAGTGAAAGCAGTCAGAGGGGAGAATTGGTCTCCTTCAAAAAATGAGTAGGCTTTGTGGGGAACATTTATTAGCGTTGGATTACTAAAATTTAGGCTACAATGCAACACTAAACTACTCAAACTTGATGCTGTGCCAAGTATTTTTTTGCTTTCCCAAGCATCTGTGGTTAGTAATAATGCTTGCAATGAACAGTTGAACTTTTAAATTAATATTTTATTTTTTTCTTATAGGTCTGACTCTAGAGCTTGTGCTTGGGCAAAAAAACCGACTCTGAAATTAAGGATCATGGTCAAAGACGTTACTCTGCGTTAATGAAGCAGTTTGCCAATACGCTGTTTATGTTTAGAGTTCAATGACGACATGTCTTATCATCACTTCACATTTCACAGTAAATGTTTAATGTTGCCACTTCCTTCGTCTCCACAAAAGAGCTTGATGAATTGGAGATTCGTGCACACTGCACATTTACAAAAACGTTCTGTCTTTGTCTATACTTTGTGACGCAACTTCAGTGCGCAATTGTAATTTCTCAATTGTATCAATTTCATTCCCAGAAAAAAAATCTAAGGGATTCAAGTCCGGCGAACGAGGAGGCCAAAAAACTGGACCGCCGCGCGCTATCCACTTATCAGGAAATTTATTGTTTAGATAATTTCGCACAGCACGAGAATAATGAGGTGAATTCTCATCATGTAAGAACCACATTTGCTGACACACATCCAAGGTTACCTGTTCCAGCAGACCTGGTAAATCATTTTCTAAAAAATTTAGGTAATCTTGTCCATTTAAGCAGTTTGGCCACACAAGAGGTCCAATTAAAAAATTGTTCATGCCAGGCTTCATTTAGAAATAAAATGTTGGCAGTGAACTCTTGCCCTTGATCTAGTAGACAATTGCAAAAGTCAACATATAAGGGATGATCTTGTTGTTATAGAGCATAAACTCTTTGTACATGAAACCGGTACTGATTTTCCTTCAGGGTGTATCATATAATCCGATTTAAAGTTGGATCGCCCTCTACCAAATTTAAGATATTCTCCTCAGGGTTCAAAATACGCAAAGGCCTATCAGGATCTTCATCACGTCCTCCATGGGGCTGTAACTCACTAGTATCGCGTGCTCGTTGCACAAGGGTTACAAATCTTGCTGCACTTGGACATGTCTATTTGGAAAATATTCCGCGTACAGATGTTGAGAAGCTGCAGAATTTTAGCGACATTCACCATAGATTAACAACATTCGACCAGTTCATTATTACTATAATTATATGGCATCTTAATGACATAGGACACAAAAGATAATAATGACAAACACATTTTAGCACCAACTGAACCAAGATGGTAAACTACCACCCTTTATAATAACAACTCTATTTAGTATCTTGCAGCATTTGGTGCATGTCTATTTGGAAAACGTTTTACGTACAGACGTTGAGAGCATTTTGACAACATTCACCATACCATATCAACTAACTATATTGTCCATAGCCTTGTAAATCGATGTACATGTAACCATTGCTTCGAAATATTACTTTTAAAAAAAGACAGCATAGTTATTGATCATAAATATAGTATTTCTAAAGATTTTAAAAATCGTAAATTTTGCTGAGAAACAATTCTGATGTTTCATTGGAAAAGAAAATTTAATTAAAAAGCAACAAATAAATACAGCTATTAAATATTTTTCAAAAGAACTGAGGATTTTGTACTAAGCTACCTGGCAAATTCCGTTCTGAGGATTTGCATGAAACCCAAATCATTAGAAAAGTAATGCAACTTTTCATAAAATGCAGAATACACCATCATTCGAGATTATTAAATATTGAATTACATGAAAAAATCAGCAACCATTAGGCAAACAATTTCTAAATTACTATTGTTTAAAAATTGTTAATAAAAAAATATAAATAAGTTAAAAACATTTTTTAATATATTTTCTGTACCTAAATATTGCATTTTTTTATGTACGTATTATATTTTTTGTATAAATGTTATAAATATTATATTTACTTTGTAGAAATAAAAAGCCAGTGTGTACAATCTTGTTTTGTTTTTTATTTTGACAAATTACCTCTTTCCTAATTCTGTTTCCAATAATTTATTTTAATCTAGTATAATCATTTATTATTTCAACTAAAAATATGTTAAAATAGATTTCAAATATTGTTTCATAAAGCATAAGTAAGTTTTAATAGATTTTTAGAGTTTATTAAATAATCAAAAAAATACTAAAGACAGTTTCATAATTCTTTTACCTCTTAAAAGATTAAAGATCAATTAATCTACATAAATTTTAATAAAATATTTAAGATAAAGAAAATAAAAAAATGAATCCTTCAAACTCGCATTTCTGCCATTTATTCAACGTGTTGAAAGATACTACACCCTTGCGGGTTGCATACAATTCGGTTTTGCCCATGTGTATTAGAAGAATGAGTATTTACCACAGACATATATGCTGTCTATGGTATTTACCTAATTTTTACACAGCAAACAGTGAAACAAAGAGCGTCACTTTCTTTGCCTCGACGAGTACTGCAAGGGTTCTTTGCGCAAACGCAGGTATACCTAGGTATTTTTAAATGTTTTAATCATGTATATGAGGAATATTCAGAAAGTTGGTTATAAAATAAAGTTTTGTAGGTAAATAATAATTTTTGATATTTGACTATAAAAACTATGGTTAATAAAAAAAAAGTACGATACTTTTTTATCAATTATGCAAATAATTTTATTAGTTTAATCCCAAATGTATTAAGTACATTTTAGAATTGTAAATATTTACACTGTCAAGATATTCAGTACCTATAAAGTTATATCGACGCTTAAGAAACAATACCTCGTATCTCCATTTTTGTCAAAACTCGGTTTAGAATTTTAAATTAATGTCCACTCCTATGTCCAACAGTTCCCAATATCTTATATCTCCAAGATTAATATTGATACCAAAAACTCTACTTAAAAACTTTAAAAAAAATACCTCGTATAACAATAAAATAACTCGTATCTCCATGATCTCCATGATAAAAATAACATGTAGGTTTCATATCTATTAATAAGAAAACTTAGTTTTTTTCGTCTCCTGTAAAACTGCTAATTTGGAGATAAGAGGTATTGTTTCTTAAGCGTCGATATTTTAAGTGCCATGACAGTTACTTGTATTTAGTCTAGAATAAAACTAAAGTAACAAAATGTTTTTAATTTTTAACGCAAATCTTATATATTTTTTTATATTTTCAAGCGGGTGTTTACAAGTGATATCATTCCCGGTTTCTCATATTAATAAAAGAGAAATACAATGTGGACTAGTGCAGAAATAATAGTAATAGTAGCAGTAGTAGCTACTTATTTTACAAGGCAAATAGGCCACAATGGGCCCTTTAGGAGCAGTAAATTAAAAATATGATATAATGCAAATACCTAATGACTCATACAAAGTTATATGTTTTATTGCAAATCATTTTTACAGCCAAACAGTAATCTCAAATTTGCGAAGTTCATATGACTGAATTTAGTAAATAATTTTTTTAGCTACCATTTAAAAAATAGTTATATGTATAAAAAAAGTATGTAAAAAAAAGCCAAACTAATAAAATGTGCTCTTAAACAATTTCAAGGTAAAGATTAAAACACCAAAAATATTAATAGTCGAACTTATCTAACTCAAACTTCCTAAATTAATAAAAACTATGATATAGCATGCTAACTAGTTGTCACTATTAAAGATGCACAAGTACTTTGTTAACAGATTTTCTCAAATCTACGAACGTAGTTGTAAGCTCTAGAAGAATAGAATTGTGCAAATCGCCAGATTTCTTGAGGGTACTTTCTGTCTTCTATTCCTTGATTATTGGGAAACCAGATCTTCTAATGTACATGGCAGGGAAGACTAAAAAGAAAATTAAATATTGTAATATACCTCATACAAGTTATAAATGAATGTTTTTCTTTGAATATTATCTAGCTTTTAGCACGAGGCATTAAAATTTTGATAATTAATTTAATTTTATTTAATATATTACACTCTCGATATTATACGTGTCATGCCAAATACCTGAAAAGGTGGTTATAACTATTACATCCACAATCTAGCAATCGACCAAGAAACCCGCTCAATATTTATATGGGACGGGATCCAGTTTTAAGAAATTTTAATGGTCATAATTATTTTACGTTATAATTAAGATACCTTTAAAAATAAAAGCACAGATTAAATTATTGTATTAAAAATATTGGTAAAATGCCCTCCACTAAGATAAAAACGAGACAAGCTGCTTTATTCAATTTAGTTGTCGATACGCTTTGGACTGTATGTGATATAAAATTATTGTTTCAAAGGACCAATTGCATAGGATGAAAATTATCAATTTCTTTAACCTGACAAGACTCCAGATACTGCTATCTTAATAGTAAATACTGTACCTTGTGCTCTTAAAACTTCCATTGTCGTGATTGGATAGGGCACAGCTATGGATGGAGAACCTCCCTTTCTCGATTGTAATGGTTTCCCAGACTCTTGGGTTTTGGATCCATGTAGTCTTCGTTCATAAATGTTCTGACCATATGAATAGTGTATTTATGATGTCTGTACTTGAAAAACCTCATATACATATTTGTATCCATCCACACGTTGTCACTGGGAAACCTATACGATTAAATTCTTCTATTAAATACATACACATACTTAATGCCGATTGTTGGATTTAACTGACAATGTTTGAACAAAATAAAAATAAAACAATTTCTAACCTGTGAAATGTCACGTGAAATTCTGCCAGATGAGTTTGTTTTCAGTTTTTACATAAAACACAAATTCGATATACTTTTTCCATTACTGTGCCGCAAAAAAAACTGAAAAATAGTAGAACACAAAAATATTCTGCTGAAAACAAAACAAAACAAAACAAAATGACAAATCTCAAAACAGAGAATTGACAGTATAAACAAGGAACGGTGATTGGTGATCCACAAATCGAGTATGCGCAGAGTACTCCTATTTTTGAGATGGAAGCACGAATTTCTTAATATTAAGAAATTCGTGGATGGGAGATATTAGGTGCATTATTTCTAGCAGATCTCAGTTAATCTATGTAGGTTTACGGAGGCTACATTAAATGAAATTATGCTTTTATTTATGCAGTGTTACCATAAAGCAACTTAGATTAACTGAAATTTTAGAGAGAGCAACTAATGTTGGCTACACTGCTTGTGGAGCAATAGTGTTAAAAAGTTACTATGTAAATATGGAGTCACAAAATTCTGTAGTAGAATTGTTATTTAATAGTGTTTGTTTTCAATCTTCGTTCGGTTCGTTTTACAGTGTTTTTTCATAGTAACAGTAATAATGAACTTGTGGATGTTAATATCTACATATGGTACATGTCAAATTACATCGGCTGTGCGTGGAACATTTTTCAAATAGGGATACACCAAATACCGCATGATTTGTAACCTTTGTGCAACAATCACACGATATTTGTGAGTTACGGCCCCGTCGAAGACATGATATGAGGTCCTGCTATGCCTTTCAACGCTGAAGGAAACATTTTAAATTTGGTAGAGGACAATTCAACTTTAAGTATGTGTGCGTTCATTCGTTAAGCAAACCGTACGTCTAATTGGATTGTATAGGAGGAAATAAACTATCCATTTTCATTTAAAAAGATTTCATTCGTGTTCAACAGCAACAAAGTTTTGTGTGATGAAGGATATGGCAACATGGAACAGTTATTGTGAAATATGCTGTGCATTGGCACAGGACATTCACCTTCGATTCCAGCAGTTCTCAACATGTTCGCACTTTTTTGTTGAGAAAGGTCAGTTATTTTTTTCTAATATTTAAGGTTTTCTTATGCACTATACGATTTATTATATCAAGATGTACTTATCCTCAAAAAATAATTCCCAAGTTTGTAAACACCCTGTATATATAAACAGCTTATTTTTTATTAATGAGGATGCGGTCCACATTTTGTTGGGTTAATAAAGAATACTCTTTTCTACTTTGCCAAGCTTTCGAAAATATTTTATCTTCTTTCTCAAGACTACAAAAGAAGATAAAAAGGGTTCATAGTTACATGTAAAAAAATTATAAAAAACATTATTTTACCTTATGCCAGTAAGTTGAGGTTATAAGTTAAAACTAACATCACGTTACACATTAAAATTTCACTATGCAATGTTGACATCTACTTTATGTTATTTAATACATTTTAATTGCTGCATAATGACCAAGTTAATCGAATAATAAGTAGGGTGATTCAACCCCATAGTGGATGTTCTCCACTACTCTAGTACATGTCAACTGATAATTGGTTCAAATGCAAATTACTCTACACCACAAGTATTTCATACCAACTCACCAAACAATCCAACCAAAATATAACTAAAAACCGCGGGCATTTTCAAAATCCTACAATTTATGAAAAGTTTGAATTTAATCAAATTTTCTTTCAGACAGGTGTGCATGAACTCGGTAAAGTTCACTCACGGGGGCTAGAAAACCTCCTATATTGTCACTAAGTTATCTAGTTCCTGAGAACACTCCCCCGAATAGAACCAACCCTCTATCTGATTTAGTTTGTGAATTTGCAATGTAATCTTGGCCAGTTTTTTCCTTAGGATTGGTGCTACGGTCTCCGAATCGAACGTATTGTAAAGGACCACCCCTCATTGATTGTCACAGGGTTAATTCCCAGCAACACGCTGAAACCAAGACTGAAACAACGAACCGAAACGGAAAAAACTGTCCGTAACTAAATTTATTCAACTAAAAGGTGAAGCCTTCGTTGTTGGAAATAAATCAAAAGGTGTATTCAACCCCTATATTTGTCACTGGGTCTTTTTTGCCCCTTGCGTACTCCCCTCAACGTGTCTTTCACCTTTTGTTTTCTTTCAAACAGAAGTAAAATATATTATACTTCCTCTTCCCTATGTGTCTAGTTAAAAGAATGTAAAATAGAATTTTCTTCCCCATTTGTTGTTCGTTAGGTTAGTTTTCTCTGAACTCGGTATCGCGGCTCCTGACCAAACGTCCTGTTGGAATTACACCCCCCAATGATTGTCACAAGGTTAATTCCCAACATCACTGAAGAGGAAGTATTATTGTCACTTAAAAAATTAAAGCCAAAACTAACTAGTGGCCCAGACAACATTCCGTCATTTGTCGTACGTGATTGTGCTTCAGTATTCGCCAAACCTCTTTCAATACTTTTCAATCTATCTCTCCGAACATCAACATTCCCTCAATACTGGAAGCAGTCCAAAATCATACCTGTCTTTAAAAAAGGAGATCGAACTCTTATAACTAATTATCGCTCTATTGTTATTTTAAACAACTTTGCTAAAGTTCTTGAAATGTTATTATATGATAATATATTTCCACATGTAAAACACCAACTCTCAGATTCACAACATGGCTTTTATAAAGGTCGATCTACAACAACTAATCTTTTCTGTTTGACGGAATATTTATATGAAGCAATTGATGATGGTAGTCGTCGACATAATCTATACAGACTTCTCTAAAGCCTTCGATAAGCTAGATCATAATTTACTCCTGCAAAAATTACACATTTTTGGATTTTCAAATCAGCTTGTTGAGTACTTCTCATCTTACCTCGAGAACAGATCACAATATGTACAATACTGTGGACACAAATCCGTCGAGGTACTACCAACGTCAGGTGTCCCGCAGGGGTCGAATTTAGGACCACTTTTATTTAATATTTTCATTAATGACATTGTATCTGATATTACCGTAAATTGTCTACTGTATGCTGATGACCTAAAACTGGTCTGTAGAGTTTCGAGCTCTGAGGAGTGCGAGATGTTGCAGGAAAACTTGAACGTAATTTATAATTGGTCTATAGGAAACAAATTACCCCTTAATCCTTCAAAATGTAACGTTTTATCTATAACAAAAACAAATATTATACCATACCAATATACGCTAGAACACAATATACTTTCTAGACCGGAGACTTTCACTGACTTAGGAGTAATATTTGATAAAAAACTAACATTTACGAATCATATTAATCATGTAATTAATAGATCGTACAAATCTTTGGGTTTTCTCATCAGAAACACTCTTCATTTTAATAATGCTACTAGCCTCAAACTACTCTATAATTCTATCGTTAGATCAACCTTAGAGTATGCCTCAATAGTATGGTCGCCGCACTATAAAGTACATATAGACAACTTAGAGAACATTCAGCGAAGATTTCTGAAATACTCCACTTATAAAATTGAAGGGTCATATCCGCCTATTGGTTATCCCCAGTCGGAACTTCTGTCAAGGTTCTCACTGAGATCGTTAGAAGATCGACGCAAAGTCTCTTACTTGGTTTTTCTTTACAAATTGATACACAATGTGATAAACAGCTCCCATATTCTTAACATGCTCCCGTTTCATGCCCACCGAGTAGCTTCGCGTCAAACACAATTATTTATTTTAGCAAATCCAAGAACAAACTCAAAAAAATTCTCTCCATTACAAGTCATGTGTAACATATACAATAACATACATGATCGCGTCGACATATTCAACTGCAACGTTGCCTCAATAAAATCATGCATGTACAACCCCTGATTCGGAACTTCTTCCGGAAGAATTTCAAGACATACAATGTTTTGTATTATTTATTCGTATAATATGTGTAATTAACTATTTATACTATACTTATACTTACTACTTTTGTAGATTATTTTTTTTGTTGTTTTGTTTTCTTTTATCCATATTATCTTTGTATTCCCTTTTGTCTTCTGTATGATGTTTAAGTACCTTAGCTAAGTCCCTATTGTATTGTATATCTTTTTTTTTGTTGTAACCTAGTATTCCTATTCTGTAATTGGGTCTGAGGACATGTTGGATAGTGTACCAAATAAAAAAAATAAAAATAAAAAAAAATAAAAAATAAAAAAATCACGTCGAGTGGTAAGGACAGCAACACCGGATTCAGCGAAACCTATCCATATTTTTTATTCAATTATTAATTGATAAATTAAGTTAAGACCAAGAAGAGAAATATACCATACTTTTTTTTGTGGAACCAGTTCCGAGAAAGTATCACAATTGACTATAAGAGGCAAGGTTGGATTACAGTAGGAATTCCACCCTGAGTAGTGAATTGTCACTGATCCTCCATTCAGAGTAACACTCCACTGCACCACCCAAAGTCAACAAAAGTTAAAAAATGTTTTAAATTTATTAGTAAATTGTCAAAATTAAATGATTAACCTTTTTTTGTTCCCCCTCCCCTATTCGTTTCATCATTGTGGAACCCAAGTCTCCAGACAGGAGTACAATCAAGGATGACCTCACTATTTTTTGTCACTGAGTTCATCCCTGACAACAAACCTACCAAGAGCAAACGTCCCACAATGATGGAACCTGATTTGAAACTATGGATTATTTTTACCCCCCTTAGTTTTGTCATGTTGGGACCCAAGTCCTCAAGTCGAAATACAATCAAGGATGACGTCGAAATTCATCCTTGACAACAAACCCACTAGGGACAAACATCCCAAGATGGCAAAACCTAATTTGAAAATGCGGTTTAATTGTTGATGTAAAGCAAATATGAATAAATACTACTTAAACTATCTATATCAGTTCTCCTATTCATTGTATTATTTTCCTTGTTAATTTCTACCATTTCAAGGAAAAGTCTTTTTGTAAGATTAGTTTCTACATTTAAGATTTTTGGTTGATTAAAATTTATCTTATGTCCAGTAGCAATTGAGTGGTCTGCTAATGCACACGAGAGTTTGCCGTTTCTACAATCACTTTTATGCAATGTAATACGTGATTGGAGCGACTGTGACGTTTGACCTATGTATTTCATTTCGCAGTTGTGACAAGGAATACTATATACAACATTCGATTTCTTAAGAGCGTCATCTTTGTGCTTCACCTTAGTATAAATAGTGCTAAGTGGTTTTGCTGTTTTTTGGGCAATTTTTATTGATGGTTCATGTGTGAAAATATTAATAATTTTCGAAGTTAAATCTTTGACGTACGGTAAGGACCCATATCTCACTGTAATATATCCGTCAATATTATTATTATTATTATTATTGTTACCACTTACATGCAGTGTGTTAAAAAGTAACTTCTTCAAAAGTTTTGGTGGGTACGAATTATCTAACAGTAAATTGTATAAGATTTTCATATTCTTTTCTACCAGGGAGGGGTGTGAAATTTTTTTAATTCTATTTTTTTAACGCCAACACTAGGTTGATTTTCATTTTCTCATTGTGGTGAGATATGTAATACATATATCTCCCAGAGCTGGATGGTTTTCTGTACCAGTCGAGGATGACAGTGTTATCCTGTCTCCTTATAACATGTGTGTCCAGAAACGGAACTTTGTTGTCTGTTTCTTTTTCAACAGTAAATTGAATGTGTGGGTTATAGTTGTTAAAAATTTCTAGCACCCTGTCAACACTATCCTCTGGTAAAGCACAAATTATGTCATCTACGTATTTTTTTAAAAACTCAAACCGGAACATATTACAGTGAGATATGGGTGCTTACCGTACATCAAAGATTTAACTTCGAAAATTATTAATATTTTCACACATGAACCATCAATAAAAATTGCCCAAAAAACAGCAAAACCACTTAGCACTATTTATACTAAGGTGAAGCACAAAGATGATGCTCTTAAGAAATCGATTGTTGTATATAGTATTCCTTGTCACAACTGCGAAATGAAATACATAGGTCAAACGTCACAGTCGCTCCAATCACGTATTACATTGCATAAAAGTGATTGTAGAAACGGCAAACTCTCGTGTGCATTAGCAGACCACTCAATTGCTACTGGACATAAGATAAATTTTAATCAACGAAAAATCTTAAATGTAGAAACTAATCTAACAAAAAGACTTTTCCTTGAAATGGTAGAAATTAACAAGGAAAATAATACAATGAATAGGAGAACTGATATAGATAGTTTAAGTAGTATTTATTCATATTTGCTTCACATCAACAATTAAACCACATTTTCAAATTAGGTTTTGCCATCTTGGGATGTTTGTCCCTAGTGGGTCTGTTGTCAAGGATGAATTTCGACGTCATCCTTGATTGTATTTCGACTTGAGGATTTGGGTCCCAACATGACAAAACAAAAGGAAGTAAAAATAATCCATAGTTTCAAATCAGGTTCCATCATTGTGGGACGTTTGCTCTTGGTAGGTTTGTTGTCAGAGATGAACTCAGTGACAAAAATAGGGAGGTCATCCTTGATTGTACTCCTGTCCCGAGACTTGGGTTCCACAATGATGAAACGAATAGGGGAGGGGGAACAAAAAATGGTTAATCATTTAATTTTGACAATTTACTAATAAATTTAAAACATTTTTTAACTTTTGTTGACTTTGGGTGGTGCAGTGGAGTGTTACTCTGAATGGAGGATCAGTGATAATTCACTACTCAGGGTGGAATTCCTACTGTAATCCAACCTTGCCTCTTATAGTCAATTGTGATACTTTCACGGAACTGGTTCCACAGAAAAAGTATAGTATATTTCTCTTCTTGGTCTTAACTTAATTTATCAATTAATAATTGAATAGAAGATATGGATAGGTTTCGCTGAAGCCGGTGTTGCTGTCGTTACCACTCGACGTGATGTTGGGAATTAACCTTGTGACAATCATTGGGGGGTGTAATTCCAACATGACGTTTGGTCAGGAGCCGCGATACAGAGTTGAGAGAAAACTAACCTAACGAACAACAAATGGGGAAGAAAATTCTATTTTACATTCTTTTAACTAGACACATAGGGAAGAGGAAGTATAATATATTTTACTTCTGTGTTTGAAAGAAAATAAAAGGTGAAAGACACGTTGAGGGGAGTACGCAAGGGGCAAAAAGACCCAGTGGCAAATATAGGGGTTGAATACACCTTTTGATTTATTTTCAACAACGAAGGCTTCACCTTTTAGTTGAATAAATTAAGTTACGGACAGTTTTTTCCGTTTCGGTTCGTTGTTTCAGTCTTGATTTCAGCGTGTTGCTGGGAATTAACCCTGTGACAATCAATGAGGGGTGGTCCTTTACAATACGTTCGATTCGGAGACAGTAGCACCGATCCTAAGGGAAAAAACTGGCCAAGTTTACATTGCAAATTCACAAACTAAATCAGATAGAGGGTTGGTTCTATTCGGGGAGTGTTCTCAGGAACTAGATAACTTAGTGACAATATAGGAGGTTTTCTAGCCCCGTGAGTGGACTCCACCGAGTTCAAGCACACCTGTCTGAAAGAAAATTTGATTAAATTCAAACTTTTCATAAATTGTAGGATTTTGAAAATGCCCGCGGTTTTTAGTTATATATATATATATATATATATATATATATATATATATATATATATATATATATATATATATATATATATATATATATATATATATATATATATATATATATATATATATATATATATATATATATATATATATATATATATATATATATATATATATATATATATATATATATATATAATACATATATATATATATATATATATATATATATATATATATATATATACATACATATATATATATATATATATATATATATATATATATATTATGCTATTTTATTCCTACACTTTATTTTTCTTTTAATTTACTCAATTTCACAATTTAAGTATGTTGAGCGCCAACCAAATTAATACATTAACTTAGTTATCTAGTTCCTGAGAACACTCCCCGAATAGAACCAACCCTCTATCTGATTTAGTTTGTGAATTTGCAATGTAAACTTGGCCAGTTTTTTTCCTTAGGATCGGTGCTACGGTCTCCAAATCGAACGTATTGTAAAGGACCACCCCTCATTGATTGTCACAGGGTTAATTTCCAGCAACACGCTGAAATCAAGACTGAAACAACGAACCGAAACGGAAAAAACTGTCCGTAACTTAATTTATTCAACTAAAAGGTGAAGCCTTAGTTGTTGGAAATAAATCAAAAGGTGTATTCAACCCTCTATATTTGCCACTGGGTCTTTTTGCCCCTTGCGTACTCCCCTCAACGTGTCTTTCACCTTTTATTTTCTTTCAAACAACAGAAGTAAAATATATTATACTTCCTCTTCCCTATGTTCTAGTTAAAAGAATGTAAAATAGAATTTTCTTCCCCATTTGTTGTTCGTTAGGTTAGTTTTCTCTCAACTCGGTATCGCGGCTTCCTGACCAAACGTCCTGTTGGAATTACACCCCCAATAATTGTCATAAGGTTAATTCCCAACATCACGTCGAGTGGTAAGGACAGCAACACCGGATTCAGCGAAACCTATCCATATCTTCTATTCAATTATTACCCTTAATTACATGTCGTTGTAGAAGTACAACATACTGATTTTCTCCCGTTTATGATACCCATGAAACGTTAAACTAAACTACCTACATGATGTTGTATTACTGAAACATAGTAATGAAGCAAAATGAGGTGAGTTTGCGCATTATGAATTTGTAGTTCAAACTGTGGTCACTATCTCCGCATGTAAACAGACGCGTATAACCTATATTATTTTGTTCGTGTTCTAAGCTGTGTAAAGTGTTGAATAGTTGTAAAAAAAATACTGGAGGATATTAAAAGGCTAACCTTTAACATATTTTATCATTTGGTGTAAGTAAAAACCTTGGCATAATTTATCTGTTCAAAATTATGAATGTTGTACATATACAACAATATGTAGGTAGCTGCAATAAACCTGTTGTATAAGTACAACATTATGCAACTACTGCATCTTGTGTATATCTTTATTATTTTTCTTCCAAGGTAAAATTTTTACAATGTATGTGTATGTTGTTCCAGAATATGGCGCAAGGATCCAAAACATTTCTAACTGATGCTGAATTGGAACATATATTAAACAATTTTAGTGATTTCAGTGAAGATGGTTGCGATTTTTCGGACACGGACAGCTTGCTTGATCCAGAATACATTCCCGAATTATTAGATAAAAATGCTGATAGAATTGATACTTCGGAAGAAGAAAACGAGGAAGATTTAACTGACACAGAGCAGGGGGAACCATCGGTAAATTCAGTTGTTGCAGATGTTGGTAAAGTTGATAAGGCTGTAAATAAAAGGAAGAAAAAAGGTAGATATAGTCTGGAAACAAAAAAGCCTAATTCTCAATGAGGTTCAATTGTCATTTAAGGGAGATGAATCTTTGCCTCAGGATCTCTTAAATTTAACCACACCCTATGAATGTTTCAAGTATTTTTTTTCAGTAGATATCATTGATAAGATTGTGCAGGAATCAAACATTTATGCTCATCAGGTTGATGTAAACAGACCACTGAACCTCACGTGTACTGAGTTTAGGCAATATATCGGAATATTATTATTTACATCTCTGGTAGGACTTCCAACTATCCGTACATACTGGGCAACTGACATAGGAGTTGAGATTGTTAAAAAAACAATGACCATAAACAGATTTGAAAGACTAAAACAGTTTTTACATTTTAATGATAACGAAAAACACTTGCCCAAAGATGACCAAAATCATGACCGGCTTCATAAACTAAGGCCTTTTATAGATCACCTGTCATGCGATAAATGAGGAGTTACGCTATGTTTCAATAAAACAAATAACAGCTTTAGAAAGTTTCACAATAATATGTAAAAAAGGTTTATAATAATACGACTATACTTGTATATTTACACATTGTTGTAGATATACATGTATTTTTTTTATGTTTTAATAAAGGATTTTTTGAGAAAAGTGTTTCCAAGTATTCTTTATGCAATATGTACCTCAAAATTACTCAATTTTTTTTTTTAGACATCAATTCAGAATTTTGAAAAAAAATCATGCAATTAAGGGTTAATTGATAAATTAAGTTAAGACCAAGAAGAGAAATATACTATACTTTTTTCTGTGGAACCAGTTCCGTGAAAGTATCACAATTGACTATAAGAGGCAAGGTTGGATTACAGTAGGAATTCCACCCTGAGAAGTGAATTGTCACCGATCCTCCATTCAGAGTAACACTTCACTGCACCACCCAAAGTCAACAAAAGTTAAAAAATGTTTTAAATTTATTAGTAAATTGTCAAAATTAAATGATTAACCATTTTTTGTTCCCCCTCCCCTATTCGTTTCATCATTGTGGAACCCAAGTCTCCGGACAGGAGTACAATCAAGGATGACCTCCCTATTTTTTTGTCACTGAGTTCATATCTGACAACAAACCTACCAAGAGCAAACGTCCCACAATGATGGAACCTGATTTGAAACTATGGATTATTTTTACCACCTTAGTTTTGTCATGTTGGGACCCAAATCCTCAAGTCGAAATACAATCAAGGATGACGTCGAAATTCATCCTTGACAACAGACCCACTAGGGACAAACATCCCAAGATGGCAAAACCTAATTTGAAAATGTGGTTTAATTGTTGATGTGAAGCAAATATGAATAAATACTACTTAAACTATCTATATCAGTTCTCCTATTCATTGTATTATTTTCCTTGTTAATTTCTACCACTTCAAGGAAAAGTCTTTTTGTTAGATTAGTTTCTACATTTAAGATTTTTGGTTGATTAAAATTTATCTTATGTCCAGTAGCAATTGAGTGGTCTGCTAATGCACACGAGAGTTGGCCGTTTCTACAATCACTTTTATGCAATGTAATACGTGATTGGAGCGACTGTGACGTTTGACCTATGTATTTCATTTCGCAGTTGTGACAAGGAATACTATATACAACAATCGATTTCTTAAGAGCATCATCTTTGTGCTTCACCTTAGTATAAATAGTGCTAAGTGGTTTTGCTGTTTTTTGGGCAATTTTTATTGATGGTTCATGTGTGAAAATATTAATAATTTTCGAAGTTAAATCTTTGATGTACGGTAAGCACCCATATCTCACTGTAATATGTCCGTCAATATTATTATTACTATTATTATTGTTACCACTTACATGCAGTGTGTTAAAAAGTAACTTCTTCAAAAGTTTTGGTGGGTACGATTTATCTAACAGTAAATTGTATAAGATTTTCATATTCTTTTCTACCAGGGAGGGGTGTGAAATTTTTTTAATTCTATTTTTTAACGCCAACACTATATATATATTTATATATATATATATATATATATATATATATATATATATATATATATATATATATATATATATATATATATATATATATATATACATATATATATATATATATATATATATATATATATATATATATATATATATATATATATATATATATTTATCACATTTAGCAATATTGTAAATTATTTTAAAAGGTTTTAATTATTTTCGTTAGTATAATAAAATGCAGATAAATAGAGGTACAAAAATAGAGTGCAAACATGCAGTAAAAATAAAAAGTTTAATAAATACATGCATATATTTAAAAATGAACAATTTCAGAAAACAATTTTAATTTAGTTTTAACATATCGTCGCTGCAATCACGAAACGACGTATCTCATATTTCGCAATTTTACAGAATAGCCGATTTAAATTTGTGTAGTTGTTATGAACCTTATTGCAAAAAAACAAAAACTGTTTAGGCGTTATTATGTTTCTCTCGTAAGTATTGATGTGTCAGGTGTACTGATAAGCTGTCATACCTTTTGTATGTATTAGAAATATTGCAAAAATATTTATGCTAAATGAGATACGTCCATTCGTGATTGTAAATATGCCTAACCCAATGGGGAAGCAGGAGATACGTCACCGTTATGTTAATATCAACTATGGGTATTTTAATATTTATCAAAGCACGTAACATTCAAGAAAATTAAAAACCCCAATATTTCTGTCCCGATCTATGATTTTTTGAGATTGTCTTCCACCTCGCTTATCTCTTTCAACAGTGCCATATTTAATAATATTTGTCCTTGCCGTTCGTACAATACGTTCAGAGATTCCTAATTTATGTAAAAATAGTGTTTTACATACTTGATATTTAGTACTATCTTTCGATAAAAAATACTGAATAGTTTTTCGTCTACGAGACTCGGCATTTGTCGTCTTTTGTTTGATATTAGCTTCCTGAGTATGGTTAACTATAAACTCTCTTTGGGAGTGCAAGTTTCCAAGAGAATTAAACATCTTAAATATTTCCCTTCGATCATTGTCCGTAAATATAAAACACTGCCGTTTACCAAACTTTTTACATTGTTCGGTGTTACAACTCGGTTTTAACACTCTTGCAGGAACAGGGATATTTTTGAAACGCTTACGTACTCTTGTCCTAAGTTTCTTAACTTTTTTGCCAATTTTTGTTTATTATATTTCTTTTGCTTAAAATGGTTATTTTCTTTTTGCCCTCCTTCAACTAGAAATTGCTCTGAATGTTCAATGTTAGCTACAGGAGGTACTATCTTGTGATGCTGATTTGTGTGAACTGGTCTGATTGTAGTTTTACGTTTAGTTGCTGTCGTTTTCTACCATGATTTTCGCAAGAGGTGATATTTTCAAAATGTTGAAAACATAAAAGCACTAGGCAGTGATGGCACGAACTGAATACTTCATTGTTACACTTATATGAGGAAAACTCTCCAGTATTGGCAAGTATATACCAGGATTAGTTCATTCGAAGGCGTTTATAAAATACCCCTTGTAATCAAGAACTAAGAAACTTTTAGAGTTAAACAGGATAAACCTGAAAACTCTAACAGGCCTATATACTGGGCACTGCCGACTAAACTATCATCTTCATAAACTCGGCCTAGCGGAAAACGCTGAGTGCCGTCTGTGCTTGGAGGATGATGAGAAGGCAGACCACATCCTATACAACTGTCCTGCTGTGGAGAGGATCCGATTCTCAATATTTGGCAAAGGACAACTGCTGCCATTCTCATCCAATAAACTTATCAGTTTCATTAAGAGACTGAGCTTATTGGGTGAAATATTATTAGTAGTGAGCCACAATAGGCCTGCTAATAGCCGCAGTGGAGGGTCCCCAAGGACCCACTCATAATAACCTAACCTAACCTATATACTTCACAGTGTGCAACGTAGGGTGGATCATCATCTGAATCGTAAAATGGGATGGGAGAACAATTGAAGGTGACTGTGACTGATTTCTTTTCAAATATATTAATGGTTTGTCGTCCGAGCTGTCAAATTCGATAGCATTACGTATTTTATCACTTGCTGAATCTCCTGTTATATTTGCTTCAGGAACAGTAGAAACATCTCTGCTTATGTGAAATGCCTTTCATATGTTTCACTCGAGCATCATCTAAATTACTAGAGCTGCAGCTGATATTATTTTCTGCATCTGTAACGCCGATAACCTGTCCTATATACCATTTCTTTGCACAATACAAGTTTGGGCAGGCAACATAAGATACGCCCGTACAGGTTACGGAAATATCACAACCACGAAGAGACGTAACTCAAGTTACGACAATTCGTGATTGTTTCTACAATTCATTTTCAAGATACGTCACCACTATTATTGAATCAAACTCAGTATGTGTACAATATTTCCGTATGAGGTTCCGTGGGATGAAAATGCACCAGCATTAGTACATAATAAATGTATTATCTCAAAGTATGTGTTTTTTGAGTTACGTCACTTCGTGATTGTAGCGACGATATGTGTTGTAGTTTTAAGTATTTATTGTTTATATCAAAAATGTAGTTAGTTATAAGGTATTTGCAAAGCCAAATTGGCCATAAAAATTTAATGAAAAACAAATAAAAAAACAAGAAAAAGGTGTCAAGTCGAAGTCCTGGATCTTCACTGGCAGAGCTGACGAGAGACCTATTGTGTATTTCCTGCCATCGAAAAGGTGTCACCAATGTAGTCCCATATAAAAATTCACTTCAATCAACTCCAGTAGTATCAAAAGTTGCATAATTTCAGGGGAAAGATTTTACCTATAAAAGAGACAATTGTTATAGTATAAACTTTAAAAGGGGAAATTTATGAAAATCTAGTGTAGAGTCAATGTAATTAAACTTTATATAAAAGTTAAATAAGCAACAATCAATAAACAGGGGAAAATATTGTAAATTATTTTAAAACTTTCATAACGAAACATAAAAAGTGCATGGTCTGTAAAAGTGAATATAAACTGAAATAAAACTTACCAAACAGGGGTGCAGTAATGTGTTTAGATCAATGCCATAATAATTTCTCCAATATTGGGGTTGAAACATAAACATTTCTTGATTTTTTGTATGTGTGACAGCATAGTTGAAATATATAATTTCATCAAAAATTAAACAGGAAATCCATCGATGTCCAAAGACATGCCATTAGGACAAAGAAGAAACTCAGTGCTTCGTGTGTGAGTGGGGGTAGCTCAAGACACAGTGAAAGTGTGGTAAAAGGGGTGAAACCAATTTCGACAGCCTACAAAAAAGTAGAAACAAAAATATTAGTTTTTGAGTAAAGATATGTTAACCTAGATATAAAAAGATTTGTTATCAATAGTTATTTAGTTCTAGTTATATAAAAAGGAGTTTGTTTAAAATGATAGGTCACTCGTTAAGAAAAAGTTTTAAAATGAGATGTGAAAGATAAAAATTTTTATTCTGAACGTAACACATGCAAATTTACAGAAAATTCTCAGGAAAGTATCAAGAAAAGAATATTGTTTTAAAAAGGCAACAAAAAGGTAGTATAAAAGTTTTTATTTTCAAAATTAAAAATATTTGACAGTAAAAAAATAATTTGTCACAACTAGTCAATTTTGAAATTTGGTGATTTTACTATATACAAAATTAAAGTAAGCAGAGAAAACAATGGATAGTTGGTTGTTATTGATAAAAAAGGGAGTTGGGTTGAAAAAATTGGGAGAATCGAATAAAATTAAAGAGAAGAGATACTAATAAAATAAAGGTTAGGAGTAAAATATGGTAAATAGAAGTTTGTAAATTAAGATTCAAGCCAGAGAATTAAAATAAAGAAACAGTAAAAAAGTTTGTAAGTACTTACCAGTTATAAGAAATCCAGCTACACAAAACACATAATTAAAGTAAATAAACTATACAAGCATATCAGGAAATTGGAGCGGCCATATCCAAACATTAAAGCGTGGTAACAGCTGAGAAGAAACGACAGTTCGGCCAACCGCAAGGATAAAAATATAAGGTAAAATCTCGAGATTTTAAAATTTGGTGGGCTAATTTAAGTTAAGATTTGTAAATACATTTGTTAAAATTTTTAAAAATATTTTATTAAAAACAAACTCCTTAATTGTTTTCTGAAAGTGTTTAGTTTTTTTTTATGTGTACTGATTTTGTGAATTTAAATTTTGAAAATATACTATAGAAAGAACAAAATTGAACCTGCATCCTGAGTGAGAGTAAAAGAAAATAAAAAGTAATTAAAATTTTGTAAATTAAAAATCTGAGCTAGTTTGGGTATACAAGGGCATAAATAAAAATAAATACAAATTTAAAATAAAGGCGTCAATTTTCATAGATTTTAATAAAACACAAAATTTTCAATTCTATAACTGTTAATAAAACAATTCAAAATTTTTACAAATTATATAAATAAATAAAAATACAATAAACCTTATTATCACAATAATATATATATATATATATATATATATGTATACATATATATATATATATATATATATATATATATATATATATATATATATATATACATATATATATATATATATATATATATATATATATATATATATGTATATATATATATATATATATATATATATATATATATATATATATATATATATATATATATATATATATATATATATATATATATATATATATATATATATATATATATATTATATATACTATATATATATATATATATATATATATATATATATATATATATATATATATATATATATATATATATATATATATATATATATATATATATATATATATATATATATATATATATATATATATATATATATATATATATATATATATATATATATATATATATATATATATATATATATATATATATATATATATATATATATATATATATATATATATATATATACATATATATATATATATATATATATATATATATGTATATATATATATATATGTATTCAGAGAGGGAAATTAGACGACTATCTATGTTAAAAACAAATATTTTTAATTTTTAAACGGGGATTACAGTCATGTGACAGGTAATAAAGGAAAAACTCTTTTTTTCTGTTCAAGCTTTCGAAACTTTTATTGTTTCTTCATCAGGAATTTTACAATAAATTATAATTAATTAAACTAAGTTATGGAAAAAGGGAAAAGTACTTACGAAAGTGAGGTTAAAGTTACAGTTGTAATTATTGAAAACTACAAATTCTTGATGAATTGTAGAAAAAAACACACTGATAATTAATTGTTGCTAATTTACTACCACTACTATGTAAAATTAACAACATTATGAATGGCTGACTGAGGATTCATATTAATTTAAATTCTTAGAATTATAATAGACATGTGTATTTTTATGAAGTAAAAAGCAAAAAGAATTTGGATATAAAAACTTGTTAGAGTGAAACCAAAAGGACAATGACAGTAGATTGCTGTTGGTATCTACTGTCATTGTCCTTTTGGTTTCACTCTAACAAGTTTTTTATATCCAAATTCTTTTTGTTTTTTACTTCATAAAAATACACATGTCTATTATAATTCTAAGAATTTAAATTAATATAGATCCTCAGTCATCCATTCAAAATGTTGTTAATTTTACATAGTAGTGGTAGTAAATTATCAACAATTAATTATTAGTGTTTTTTTCTCCTACAATTCATCAAGAATATGTAGTTTTCAATGATTACAACTTTAACTTTAACCTCACTTTCGTAAGTACTTTTCACTTTTTCCATAACTTAGTTTAATTAATTATAATTTATTGTAGAATTCCTGATGAAGAAACAATAAAAGTTTCGAAAGTTTGAACAAAAAAAAGAGTTTTTCTTTATTACCTGTGACATGACTGCAATCCCCGTTTAAAAATTAAAAATATTTGTTTATATATATATATATATATATATATATATATATATATGTATATACTTTGTTAAAGACAAATGTATTAAATTTAGTCATAAAATAGCTACAAGTAAGATAGCAATCATGAACACTGGGAAAAAAGTGCTATAAACTACTTTCATAATTTGGGTAGCGTAAACTCTACGTTATCTGAGATTTTAATCATTTCTACGAAGTAAGTGCATCGTCTAACTTTAAAACTTTACAAAAGTGAAAGAGACTTACCTTGTGAGCTAATACAATGTAATAGCATCAAAATGTAAAGACAGTTAAAAGGTATATGTGTTATTTATGTCCAAGGAGGTACATAACAACGACAAATATGAAGTTTTTCCCAAGATAAAAACCATTTGTTGAACTTTTTATAGCTATGTCAGAAGAATAGCATCTATTTATAGCTTCCAGTCAGTTATAAGTAATTTGTTGTATTTGAAAAGTTTCCAGCCAATGATGTTTGACGAAGTCCTAAAACGAAAGGCAATTTAAAATAATGTTTTAAATGTGTTTAGTCATGCAAATATGGTATTGATTTGTTCATTAGTTATTAAATTAATCCCTGGTATGCGGTTTAGATGGTTGTAATTAGTTATATAAGAGAATTTGTTAAAAATTGTTGCAATTGTAATTTTTCTAAATATTCACAAAAGGTCATAGTATGCCATATCAAAATAAAGCTAATCATCTCTATATCTTTATTCAGTAATAAAATTAGAGCCATAAGGTATCATAAAGAAATAAAAAAGAGAATTAAATTTTCATATTTTAAATTTCAAAAATCAACTGTCATGATTTTTGGAGAAACGTCAGATTAGGCCAATAAAAAGCCCATATTTAATTTTTAGTTTGGATGGAGAGCTCAAAGCGAGAGCATGTAATTTTATAAGAAATTTCCTAACCTCAAATTTTTAAATTCATATTTTCTAAAAGTAATGAAGTCCATTCTCAAGTGTACGTAAATATCAAAACAGGGTTTGTAAACCTAAAAAAATTTGTTAAATTAAATTTATTAATACCATAAAATAATTCCAAGTGGAATTTAAGAATAATTTCCAGTTGCAACGAGCAAAGAAATTTTGTATATAGTAGTAAATGTGCATTAAGGAAAATAATAAAGGTAAAGTACGTACCTTATATAAATGTTGCTGATTGTTAAATAAATATGGTAATGGTAATGGTAATGGTGGGGGAGGCTGACGCCTGGCAAGTAGGCCACAGACGGGCCCTTTTTACCAACTCCCAGCTGTCCCCTCAGCCATGTGCTTCTCTTGCTCCCTCATCGAATCTTTCCGACCTTCTGATGAAGGTCAGGATGTCACTCATTGCGAGGGAGCTCATCTCCTCCCTTAGAAACGCCTCAGAACCGAAGATACTGTGTCTCAGGCGCCCAAACGCTTCACATTGTCCCAGAAAGTGGTAAGATGTCTCTTCATCACTCCTGCATCTTGGACATGTAGGGTCTTCCTCAATACCTATCAATGATAGATGCCTCCTAAGTTTGCAATGGCCTGTCAGAACACCTATTAAGAGATTCAGAGTTTTACGACTCCGTCCCAGCAACCAGGCCGATCTCGATTTGTTCGACCCCGTCACAAAATCTCGGGTTTGCCTGCAGGCTCTGTTGGTCCTCCAATGCATCCTCAGTGTCCCGTGGGCCCACTCATTGAGGGCCGTTGTGACCTGCCTTCTTGAAATACCTAACATAGGCTCAGGCCCGTGACAGGGTTCCTCGGCTCCGAGTCTAGCCAATTCATCGGCCTTCTCGTTGCCTGAAACTCCCATATGTCCCGGGACCCATACCAGTCTCACTTGTTTATGCCTGGCCAGCTCTTCTAGGGCATCCCCACACTCCTGGACGAGAGCTGATCTCGTCCTGGGGGAGCACACCGCCTTTAGAGCAGCCTGGCTGTCGGAGCAGATGTATATTATCTGTTCCGCCCCATTCCTAACCTCAGCCCTACCTGCCACCGCTAGGATGGCGTAAACCTCTGCCTGGAAGACCGTGGTGTACGAGCCTAGAGCAAAGCTCTCCTGTACTTCTTTGCCTTCCAGATATATTCCCGCCCCGGAAGACGGTCTAGTGGCCAACCGAGATCCGTCTGTGTAACACACCAGAGAGTCCGGGCGGAAGTCAATTCTTCCTTCACTCCACTCCTCCCTACTAGGAAGAGTGAGAGTGTAATTCCTTTCCAACCTTAGCTGATCTTTCGCTTCTCTCACCTTCAGGACAGAGAGAGGGATTTCCCTCTCCGTGAGTCCAGCAATTGCTGCGTGACCTTCAGCTCTGCCTAAACACTGCCAGCTCCCAGAATCCCGCATTTTCAGATGGGCCGCCATAGCCTCCCTCTTTATCCACGAGGGAAGCGTTGGCAGGCCTAGCAGAACCTCCAGAGCAACTGTCGGTGTCGTCCTCATTGCGCCAGTGATCCCTAGGCAGGCTAGTCTCTGGACTTTTGCCAGATTTCGGGACATAATCGCTCTATCCACGCTCGGCCACCAGACCACGGATCCATATTGGAGCCTAGGCCTGATGACCGCCGTGTACAGCCAGTGTAGGATCCGTGGGTTGAGGCCCCATTTCCTACCTACCGCTCGGCGCAATTGCCAGAAGCAGCAGTCGACTTTTTGATGACGTTGTCAATATGCGGCCCCCATGACAGTTTGCTATCTAGGGTCACTCCCAGGTACCTAACCTCCTGCACAAGCGTAAGAGGTTTACCGTACATGGTTGGTGCCCTAAAATCCTCTATTTTCCTTCTCTTGGTGAATAGGATCATCTCAGTCTTAGATGGATTGACTGAGAGACCTGTTTCGCCACACCATCTTTCTATTATTCTACAAGCTACCTGCGTTCTATTGCAAACGACATTTAAGAAGCGGCCGGTCACTAGGAAGTTAGGCGCTCCAAGAGACCATCCATTATTAGACACCATAGATGGGGTAATAGGCAGCTGCCTTGTGGACAGCCGCCCCTCACCCCGACGTCCAATTGGCAGTCTTCTAAAGCAGCACTAACTCGTCTCTCTTCCAGCGCAGATTTCACCCATCTGACCAATACTGGAGCAGTACCTCTAGTCCGAAGGGCATCGCAGATAGTAGTAGTCCTTGCTTTATCAAAGGCGCCCTCTATATCAAAAAATATTGCTAGGGTGACCTCATTATGCAGGAGGGCCCTTTCTACCTTATGCACGACTGCGTGAAGAGCTGTCTCCGTGGACCTCCCTCGCCTATATGCGTGCTGATTCTTGTGGAATGGATACCTGGCTAGGTCCCCTTCCAACAGATATCTGTCCACTATCCTTTCCAGTGCTTTTAGCAGGAAGGACGTGAGACTGATCGCTCTAAACGATTTGGCAGCTGTGTAGTCCTTTTTTCCCACTTTGGGGATGAACACCACTTTAGCTGACCTCCAGGTCAGGGGAACATATCCCAGTGCCAGACTGGCCACAAATATTCCTCTTAAATGCGGTAGAAGAATATCCAGGCCCTTCTGAAGCAGAGCTGGGAAGATCCCGTCTGGCCCCGCTGCTTTAAAGGGCTCGAACTCATTCATTGCCCAGACTACAGCCCCCGTCCTTTACAATCTCCTCGGCAAGCCGCCAGTCAGCTGGTGGCATCGGCCCCTCCGAGGGTACTGCAACGGCAGGGCATTCGCCCGGGAAGTGAACCTCTAAGAGGTGTCTTAATGACTCCTCCCCAGAAGTAGTCCAAGTCCCATCTTGCCTTCGTAGTGATCCTATTGTCTCCCTTGTCTCGCAGCTGAGTATTTTCATCAGTCTGGCGGTTTCCGGTAGGGAGTTCATTTCCTCACAATACTGCCGCCAGCTTTCTCTCTTGCTACGCCTTAGTTCCTTTTTAAAATTTCTCCTAGCCTCCTTGAAGTCGTCCCATGAGGAATCCGTCCCTCTCTTGACGGCTCGATTGTTAGCACGTCTGGCCGTCCGGTGCAGGTCATCAAGCGACCTACTCCACCATCGGGCCCTACGTACTCCCACCGCCTTGAGTGGGCAGGCTTCCTCATATGCTGAGACTATATGACTTTCTAGGCCTTCTACCTTTATGTCCAATTCCTCAGGGGAGATAATCCTCCCCCCCCGGTTCGTCTTGAAGACTTGCCAGAGTAAGGAGATACCTCTTCCCAGTCAGTTTTCCTTGGATTTCTTCGGAGGGTGTCCTGTGTCCTATCGGACCCAATCTCGAATCTAATCATCCTGTGATCGGACATCGAGATATCCTGAGTTACCCTCCAGTCAGAAATTTTTTCCATCAAACTTTGAGAGACCAGCGTAATATCTATCACCTCCTGGCGAATGCGGTTGATAAACGTTGGCTCTTTTCCTCTGTTCATAACCTGTAGGTTCGTCGACGCCAGGTACTCTAGTAGAGCTTCGCCCCGGGTGTTGACGTCGGAGCTGCCCCACACTATATGATGAGCATTGGCGTCGCATCCAATTATTAATGGAAGACCTTCATTCCTTGCAAATGCGACTATGTCTTCTAATTCCTGAGTAGGCGGTAGTCGCGCGTTATCATATGGAAGATAAATACTGCTAACTACTTACATTTAATATTTCTTACCTTATATTCTAGGACGACTATTGTAGCATCCTTGGTTCCAAGTTGGGGCAGTGGCACCAACTGCAGATCCTTGGAGGCTACTATACAAGTTCTTGGTCGGTCGTCCCCTCCTTCCTTTCCGACTATCACTTGGTAGCCGGACATTCCTAATCCCCTAACTCGATTCCTAAAAACGTAGGGTTCCTGAATTAGTACAATTTCTCCAGTTTTACCTGTCAAGATATTCACCAGTTCCCCAGTGGCATCCTGTGCTGGAGATTTATTTGACTCACCCGCAATAGGTCCATGGGGGGGATCTGCATGGTGCGGATTTAGGTGACCTATTTCCCTTTCTCCTCGGTCGGCCTCGACATGTCGACCCCGGAAGGCCCCTGGCGAGTGGCTCCACCCCAAGCCGATAACCTGCGCACTGTCAGAGTTACCAGTTCATAGTAGAGCACCCACCCGGCGTCCTCCAGGTGTCTGATCGTGTCTTGGCCAACCATGAAGATCAGGTGCCACCCACCAGGACCTCCTGTTGTCTCCAGATGCCGCCAAGTCCCAATGTTGAGGGAGCGGTTCTGGAGAGCCAACACTCTAAGGACTCGGCTAAGGTCGACCTCTTGGCTTCTCAGCCAGAAGCCAACCCCCTCCGGCCATGGGGCATCAGCCGCTCGCAAAGCGCGGAAGCTGACGTCTCCCTCGACCAAAGTTGCCCAGTCCTCTAGGAGCCAACGTCTGAAGGTTTCATCCTCGGCGGATATCAGGAACCAGCCCGGTTCTACCCGGCCCGAGTTCCTGAAATGAAGTTCCGGACCCTGAGGACCCCCTTCGGGGCCCGCCATGGTCCGCAACATCTCCTCCACGAGATGTCCTCTCAGACGCTCTGCCTCTTCAGGTGTGATAATACCAGCCTCGCGGCTAGACATTATAACGACCTGATTTTCTCTCCTGGCAGCAGAACTATAGCTGGCCAGTTGTGGCCCGGCCCCAGAAGCCCGCAGGTTTGCAGCCCCTGTGCTTCCCCTAAGTAAGTGAGACACATGGACCGCATCACCTGCTTAAATAAATATAGTATTGTGCTACGTAAATATAAAACCAGTGTGCAGAGCAGCGCCATCGTTAATAGAGGTTTTATGCATCTGAAATTTGTCACTGATGAAGAAGGGATCGAGGCACTGAGCAACAATTTAAGCAGAAGCGTTATTCAGCAGAGATCGCCATAACGTGAGGTTCAAGAAATCGCCGTAAGTAAAATCATAAATAAATCCTAGGTACTCGACGATTAAAAGCATCTATGTTAAACAGATCTGATCAGTAAATAAAAGGCCATTTTAATTTTAAATTTAAGCTATATTTGTGTAAAAGTTCATGTCCTAAACCATAACAGAAGTTTGAATAAATCTGTATTGTTTTGAAAAATGTCAAGGTGTGTTTCATTGAAATTGGTGCTGTACAATTATTTTCAGATAAACGCTAGAACCTGCCCCAACCCTGAAGAGTCTCAAAACAAATATAAATAAAAATAAAAATTAAAATAAATGTTTTCTTTATTATCATCCCCTCTACATAAATAATACAAAAAAAATTGGCCCGCAACGTGGGGCATAAATAAAAATAATAATAATAAAAAAAATATATATGATATATATATATATATATATATATATATATATATATATATATATATATATATATATATATATATATATATATATATATATATATATATATATATATATATATATACAGGCTGTCTCCTAAAAAACGCCGCAAGCCATAACTCAGTTATTTATCGTCCAATTTTAAAAAACAAAGAATTAAATGAAATGGCCCTAAATACACTATAGAGGGAGCCAGTTGCAGCGTACTTATTATTATTTTTTTTTAGGAAAGCGATAGTCAACTTTTTTTTCAAATGGCAGTATATATATTTTTTTTATATATTATAGTGCTCATTCTTTTTCTGAATCCAACGATGTATATGACATTGACTTTTGTGACACTTATCACAGAAAAGCGTCAAAATATTAGTCGATACCCCATTAGGCTGCCAGCCACTAATTCATGACAAACGTACTTAGACTAATCATCTATGTCATGGAAAACAAAAAATAATACAGCAAAGCAAGTGAAACTCAGAAGAGAATTTTATTATTAACAGAAAAAAACAATACAATGAATATCATATAAAAGAAAAGCAACTTAATTAAATTCATTAACCATTATACAAAGTTCAACACGAAATAACATTAATAGAACACGAAACACATTAAATGAAGAACAACAAACAAGAAACAACTAAAGAAACAATGTAACAATGGAAATAAAATTACACACCTACAAGTGCTGCTCAAATTGGCCACCACCATAATCAAGACATAACTGGCATCTTCTAAATACTGCACGGGTCACATTCAATATAAAATTTGGGGGTATTTCACGACAAGTACGTATAATTCTTTGCTAAAATGACATATATTTGCTTTGATGTACTATTTTTTTGTTTTCCAGGAATTCGAGGCATACGTGATTAGTCTAAATACATTTGTTGTTAATTAAGCGGCCAGGCGCCTTCTAAAGCGGTATTGACTAATATTTTGACGCTTTTTCTGCGATGTGTTTCACAAAAGTTAATGTCATATACATCGTTGGATTCAGAAAAGAAATGTGCACAATAATATATTAAAAAAAATATATATTGCCATTTGAAAAAAAAAAGTTGACTATCGCTTTCCTAAAAAAAAATAATGATAAGTACGCTGCAACTGGCTCCCTCTATAGTGTTTTTAGAGCCATTTCATTTAATTCTCTGTTTTTTAAAATTGGACGATAAATAACTGAGTATATATATATATATATATATATATATATATATATATATATATATATATATATATATATATATATATATATATATATATATATATATATATATATATATATATATATATATATATATATATATATATATATATATATATATATATATATATATATATATATATATCAAAATCGTTTTGAACCCTTCTGCATCCATTTTGACTATTTTTCGAATGATGTCTGTCGATGCGTGTATGTGGATGTGTGTGGATGTGTGGATGTGTGTGTGTGTATGAGTGTATCCGCGAAAACTCAAAAAAATACTAATGGGAGACTTTCCAAATTTGGCGGTTAAGATTGTCAACAACATTTAAGGTGACGTATTAAATTTGGTGAATATGGTACTATCAGAAGACATGATGAATGAAAGAAGAAAAATTTCGGGAAAAAATTTTAAATTTTTTATTGCATTTCTGGACGAATCTCGACGAATTATAATGAAAAAAACATCTTTATGAAAAAAAAATCTGTCCGCATGTCTGTAGTATCGCGAGAGCAGCCACAGTTTTTGAGAAAAAGATTTCAAATTTGGTACACTTGTTCTAAAGGCCAAAGACAATGAAAAATTTGGTGATGAGCAAAATTGGCCAGCTGAAAGAGGGTTCACGGGACCCAAACTTTTTTTGTATTTAACTATAAAAAAATATATTCATGATAAAAGATTATAAATCATGTCTACTATATTAAGCGAATAAAATATATTTTCCAAGTACTTAAATAATAAAATGTAAACTGAAATATTTTACACATTTGGTCTCATAAAATAGGGTTAGGATAAATTTAACAGTTTGACGTTTGAAAGGTCTAATTTAGTTACAAAAATGTCAATGTTAATAACAAAAAATTATTAAAATATATGACATGAATTATTATTGACAGTATTGAATAACGCTGAAAATTAATTATTTAAAAATTTTATTGAAACATTTCAAGGTACGCTATTAAAATTGAATTGAGGTAAGTGAAGAATTAAATAAAATGATTTTTTTTAGATCAGGATGATATATACTGGTATACGAAAGTTAATTGCTGGCCACATCAGATAATTTAAAGAAATTTTGTAGACATAAAAGCCTATTTTGGGACTAAACAGCAGGGTATATAACCTTAAAACAAAGTGTTGTTGGCAGTGTTTACACACGTCACATCTAAATATATGAGAGATACTGAAACTATTCCCCAAAACCATTCACTGAGTGAAATTAAATGTAAACTCGTGTGTAAAATACTATAACCAATTTGTGTTCTTATCTTTGCTTCATACTTTAACAATTTGATGTATGTAATTAATTGAAACAATATACAAGTAAAAATTTAGGTTTATATTAAGTATCTAATAATTATGCAGTTTGTAAAAAAACAAAACAAATTTGAGAGTTAAGTTTGTTTCTTCGCCATTTTTTAGTATATTTATTTCTTTTCAATTTAGTTTAATTATATTATCTCTTTATAATGTAAAGAAGTGATTTTTTCCGTTAATGATTTTCTATTGTAATAAGACCTAAGTGGGTTCTTCTTCAACCTTGGTATACCCTGTGTGTACGATAACTTGTATTAATGTTTATTTTAAAACTGCTTTGAACAAAAGGTCAATTTGTTTTATTAGTCAAATACTTGGAATAATAATTGATCCTCGATGGTAATTGCTTCAAACCGGTATTTGTTGAATACGTTCTGTGAAGGGAGCCTTCCTGAAATATCAAATTTAATCGTCGTATACCTGAATCCCTCAAGAAACGGAAGTCTTATGTACATATTTGAAGTAGTAAATTAAATAAAGATGGAATCAAAATGCACAGACAATATAATATGTAGTGGTAGTGAACTCACAGATAAAATAATAGCAATTTACTCTTCTGCATATATCAGTTAATAGTAACCTTTATAAAATAAATGTAGACTCAAATAAGTAGATAGGTGTTATCTCAGGAATGAAATGTATGTTGTTATGTCATACGGCGTGCCTCTGCCGAGGTCCGTAAAGAAGTAGGTTATCTCTTAACTTTTGACCAATAGAATTAATGGCGGGAATACGTCATCTGTATGCCAGATTTGAAAAAGCATACATTGGTATGCTTTAGTTTAGAACTTTAAAATTTATGAATTATGTTAATTTTATATATTTATGTTTATTATTTAATTTAACATGTGTTTTAATAATCAAAAGAACACTATAAATGACTCATAATGAAAATAACTGAGGAATAGAAATACTAATTATTGATTAAACTTGCGTACATTTATTTTCTTGGCGTTACATGTTTTGTGTATGTTCATAATAAAATTACTATTCTCATTAAATTTTATGTCGTCGATTATAAATTATCACTAAATTTAACCATTTTCTTTAACAAATCTTCACAGGTTACAACATATGTTTTGGCATGATTTTTTAAAATGCGTATGTTTGTTTGTTATTTGATGATTATTTACACCCCACTTGATCTCTGGAAACGCCAAAGCGATTTTACTGAAATTTAGTTTTGAGCAAAGACGAAAATACAAAATTACGTTTACAAGGTTGTTTAAGAATGTCGACCAACCAGTTCGAAAATATTATAATTTATAATATTTCTGGCATGTTCCACTTCATTAATTATGATTTCAGATAAAACGAAGATTTTCACATATTATAGCAAATATACACAGGGTGATCCTTAAGTACATGCTTCGTGAAAATTCAGGAAATGATTTCCAAACCTATATTGAGACGAAAAACTCAAATGATGTTTTGCCAATAAATTTATTTCGGAGATACAGTGTGTTGATTTAATAAAAATGCTCTAAATGTTTACAACATAGAAGTCTCTGAAAGTACTCATTTTCCACAGAAAGTTTGATAAAAAATCTTCAAGCATTTCAGAGATCTTCTGAAGTTTTTTTTAATCAACACTATCTCCGAAACGAAGCAGTTATGGGCAAAACTTCATTTATCTTTTCAAAAATAGGACAGTGTCTTAAGTCGAAGCAGGTGAGAAAAAAACGTTAAAGGATGCCACAAATAAATAACTATAGACAATATCTCAAAATATACAGGTTCAGGAATCATTTCCTGAATTTTCACAATGTACTTATAAGGATCACCTTGTCCTGTAACCATGCACTGATTTCAATTTTGTAAATAACCAATAGTCCTTTCTAAATATTATTTAAAAGAAGGAAAGAGGAAAACTAAATGGACCTATCCTATTTCACTAATTAAATATTTAGGAAATATTACCAAGATAACTTGTATACCAATAAAATAGCTAAATAGTTTAGAAATCAATCTAATTTAATTATTAACCATAACATATTACACTTATTCTTCTTCTAATTGACTAGTAACAAATTTTAATAAGTATTTTATTCAGCAGTTAAATAATTGATTTTAGTTATATCCCAGTAAACACCAAACGCTGGTTGTTTACCGAGCCTTTACTGGAGATGTTAGCTGAATAAAACCCAAGTAAAGGCCCATACATCGGTGGTTACTGAGATTATATTATTTAGTATTTCTTTCTTTCTATGCGGAAATGATTATTAAAACTTCATATTTAAAATATTTTATTAACAGTAAGGTATTTTACATTATGACAAATAAAAAACAAATATACAAAGAATTCAATCTCTTTAGTACATTGACTGCCATAACACGGTCTATAAAACCGAGTGTCCTATTTGTACAGTCCCAATAAACCAAACCGCCACAACCACCTTATAGCCACTCACATTCTAGTGGACTTTTGTGAGTGGCACAGTAATATGTGGTTGTGATGGCATATTATGCCACATTTTATATTTAACACATCATAACCACTCGTTTTTTGGTGAATATATGAGACGTCCACAAATACCACATAATTTTTATATGGAATTTGCAAAAGTAGAATCAGGTGGAATCGTTAGAAACAGAAAAACCACTCACATTTTAGTCACAATTTCATACTAATCAATGAGTCACAATAAACAACTGAAAATTCAATCACTTTGGAGTGATACTAAGTATAGCGAGTGTGAAAATACCACTATAAAATCAGTCACTTAAGAGTCATGATCACGACTTAGTTGAGTCTATGGTTTAATCAATCACTTTTCCGTCACACTGTAGTGCGAGTTCCCGAAATGACCATCAATAAAATACGTAAAACTGTTTATTCATTTTCTAGTGCCTTTTTTGTTCTGCTCGCTGATTGTGATGAGATGACTGATAGTGATGGATGCCTCACAAAATTACATTTTACTTTTTCATTCAATTTACAATGAATCTTAAAAACAACTCACAATTTTTTGTTAATATTTAAAAAGACGAACCAATTTATTGTTTTTTTTTGTATTTTTTTAGATAATTATTAAGGCATTTTTGGTGTAAAATTTGAAGTAAACAAACCGTTCATTCAATTATATTTTACTATTATTTATTGATTTTGATATTCGCGTCAATAAAAGTGAGACGGCCAATCACAGAACAGGACAGAAACCAAGCCAAGCTAGCCTAGCTTTCCTTTGTTTTATGTTTGTTGGTTCGTTTCGTCTTCGGTTTATATAAATATTATGCACCTGTATATGCTTTGTGTTTTGTACGATACAGCTTATTTTTCAGTGGGTTTATTTTATATACTATTATTATAAAGTTTCACTCTGTGTGCCTTATGGTTTAAATTTCGTTATTACGTAAGTATAATTTTTCTATTAGTAATTAATTAGAATATGATTAATTTATTAAGCCTACCGGATAGGAATGAATTGTTTTATAAATAAGTGGTCCATATTTATAAAAAAAAGTTTTACAATTTAATTTAATTTAAGAATACCAAATATGGGTAACCTAAAAATGACAGTATAATCTTTTATTTACAAATACAGTAATATGGCCCCCGATTGTAGAAAGTGGATATTATGGAACTCACATTAATTATTATTATTAATTATAATTATATACATGTCTTGACCATGTATCTTAACAAAATTAAATAATGTTAAATTTAACATATCCCACATGTTAAAAACAAGTGTCAAAATCTTGGCAACTTATTCAGATCAAAATTAAAAAAGAATTTAATGGTGTGTTTACTTGTTTTTCAGATTCTATTAAAATAGCAAACAATATATAAACTGGAGAATATGATTAATTTGAAAATACAAATGGATGTACTTGATTCAAAATTGATTTGATATGAGAGATGATGTCAATCAATGGACGTAATCAACTGGAACTCAATGAATAACTAATAAACTGCCATTAAGAAAAACTGAGGAAAACTATATTTGAAGAAAAACATCGGTCAGGAAAATTACAAAATACAATTGGTAAAAAATATTCTCCTGTTTAGTCAAAAAATTATTTCTAATAATAATTGTTTTTATAGAAATATGCTCCAGATTGTGGGAGGATACGATGCAGGAACATTATCAAGGTGTTTATCCAGAATATTTCATGGTGATGTAGCTCTACAATGCTCATGGAATTGGGAATTTTAAAATTCAAGATTTAATAATCATTGAGGAAATGGAAGTAAGTTTTGTAATCATAAATGATAATTTTTATTATAACAGGATAAGAGTAGGAAGCATGCTTTAGTGATACCACTTTTTCCGCTATGTAATAATTATGCATACACATGCACTTACTTTTGTTTCACTTTACAGTTACGATCATTCTTTAAGTAATAACTTGGGCCAATTTTTATGACATGCAAATTTTGAAATGTTGATTCATGTCTGTATTCTACTGTCATTGTAAAACAGATCATTGATAATTGTTAGGAATGTACGCCACTAACCGTAAAGTAGGTTAATTTTTTTGGAACATTAGTAAGTATTAAATATGATGGTTAAATCTGATTGAATCTGGAAAATTAAATTAGGAAACCTGATAAAAATAAAATAGACAAAAATGAATTTTGTTTCATGTAATACAATAGCTTCATATTTTATTTATATAGAAATGTCCCATAAGTCAGTACAGTAAAGTGAAATAAAAAAAAGAATTCTTAAATTTTTGCAATAGTGAAATATTTAAAATTTGTATTTGATATTAAATATTTGAAATTTTTTTAAATACTCTAAAAAGACTATTCCCAGCTACCTCAGATTTTAAATTCGAAAGGATTGTAAAAGACTTCTTCTATTATATAGAACAAAGAATGAATAGGAAATCCATAACAAATGGTATATACCAATCATTCATGATTATTTTGCATCCAAGTGTGTTCTGGACTAGTTATATATTTCACCTTGTATTAGTGGCGGCTGGTGAAATTTAGGTCATATATTATTAGTATTGGAGCATGGTACCCAAGCGATACTTTAAGGCATATATAACTATCAAGGCTAAATGAAGAAGTTTTGCAAAAGAAATTGAGATTAAGGTTTGCGAAAAAAGTTGAAAAAATTGTGTGCCTCACAAAGAAAATACCAACCATGTGTTATTTTCCATAATAGCAAACCTACTAGATTAGTCTCCACATCTATTTCATTTACCTAAGGTCAACGGTTTATTTATTTGTCTAACTTCACTTTACGAATCATAGAACAAATAAATGGTGCGAACTGGTCATTCTAAGCACAGATGAAGATCCCACAGATCTCTTATCTCATCTACATGTTAACCAATGTTTTCTGTCAATTTTGTATTCTATGATCAATGACCGCTAATTTGAACTCAGGATACCTGTAACTTTTAGCACAAAGGTTTGAAACTGCAACAATAGATGGCGGGATCTGTAGTAAAATTAATTTAATTTAAAATGAGGATTAAGGATTCCTAGTAAGTTCTTATGCTGTTTCGGATAAGAAATAAAATTTTTGAGAGACATTTGCTGATGAGAGCTTGATTAACCTATTTAAACTTTGCCACTTGTGGAGAACTTTTTGGATTCCCAATTTTTCTATTGTATAGAAAAGTGTGTCCTGGTCTTTTAAGGTAATTATTGTACACTGTTTGGTTTGTCTTAAATTATTTATTGTGTTGTAATATTATATATTTGCTCTGAAATAAGTTATTTGTCACTTATGAAATTATTATGGTGAAAGGTGTCTTAATTGTTAAATGTTATGAATGTGTCATTGGCTTTATTATCTTTTAAGGTGAAAAAGTTTAAAATAAAATAAAAGCCTCCGAAATTAGTGTTTGATTACCAGCCCGGACTCACTCAGCTAGCCGTTACGTTACACTCATCCGGTTATTGTTTAAATAGTTTGTAAAATATTTGTAAAAGATTTTTTTTTTCAGAATTAGGTGAAAAATATATCGACAGATTTCAAATTTTATCAAAAAATATTGCATTTTTATTACACCGGTTTTGAAATTTTATTTTATATTAATTTTTGACTGCAAATTTTAAAAAGGTGGACATATTTTCCACCTGATACTGCAAAAAATGTTTTGCAAATATTTTACAAATTGTTTAAAAAATAACCTGACTAGTATTATTACATTGTATTGTTGTAGAACCAAAATTCTACAAAAAATGTAACGAAATTAAAAAAGTTATATTGCGAAAAAATCACCCAGGTCCTAAGCCATTAGAAACATGTCAAAATGCCCGAGACCGAAACTACACGGGTTCAAAGTATAAAATATCACCAAATTTTTTTTCAGCAAATTAGATAAAGAATAAAAAACTATATTCAAAACTTCAAACCGCAATTTTTTATTTCAATTCTCTGATTTTTAAAAGCCAAAGTGGTAAAATTAATTTTCATTAAAAAACCGCTCCGCAGTATAAATGCGACGGCAGGCGTCGCCTTACATTGGCAAAAACAAAAATGACCAAAACTCATAGAGAAGCTCATAAACAATAATTACAAATAGGTCTGAACCATTTGATTGAAGCCCGAGAGGCCCTAAAAAATTTTAATTTCAGTAGTCGACAAAAGCAAATAATTATCACAGGCCAAAGCCATCATAAAATAGTAAACACCAAATTTCAGTATTTGTATCATATAAATTTTAAACGACACTAGTCGCATACGCCTAGAAAAGGATTTTTGCAAGGACAAATAAACAAAACATGACATTATGCTAACATCGCAATTGATGACGACACAACACATAAATATAAAATTTCAGACAAGTTGAGACGATTCTCCACCCAGCAACTGACGCGAGAGGTGGAAGTTTTAATTTTAGTTTCAAGTATAATATTCATTTAAAACATATAACAATTCAAGAACATTGTAATAGTAAAATCATTTTAAAAGTATAGATTTGTAACTTTTCCATTAACACAGACTTGATGTCCCTTCGGGAACGATAATTAATAAATCTAAAACCGGTTGTGAACCCTATTAATTACCACCAACTGATCTAAAGCCCTAAAAGCAGTCTGCCGTTGGCAGTTTAATAGATAATTAGTTTTCCACGGGCCCTAGAAGTCTTAAAATAGGCACTAAGAAATTTCTCCACGCTCGAGATTGGGTTATTTTTTGGTACTCAAGATACGAAGACGGCGTCCACCACATATAAAATCTTTCTACAACATCCACCGCAGACAACCAGAAGCACTTCTTCGACAGCTTTTATCATTCGTGGATTTTGGCTTGAGGAGTGGTCCGTC
This sequence comes from Rhamnusium bicolor, assembly GCA_029963845.1. NCBI lineage: Eukaryota > Metazoa > Arthropoda > Insecta > Coleoptera > Cerambycidae > Rhamnusium > Rhamnusium bicolor. The sequence continues at coordinate 24,851 of JANEYF010000201.1, read as the reverse complement.
ATCAGGTTTTATTGTAAAATTCTACGTTGTTTTTTATTTATTAAACTTAGAAACCCCCAAGTAGGTCCCTACGGACGTAGGCTGTCTACTAACAAAAAATTAAAAATCAAACGATATTGGAAAAGAACATATTCATCTGAGATCTCAGAGGACAGGTAAGTAAGTGACTTGCATACTCCGAGACTTAGAATCATTTTCAAATTATTATTTGCGAGGCTAGGCTTTTGAGAAAAGGTCTCGAACCTCATTTTACATTAAAAAATTTACTTTGTTTTAAAATAGAAGCTCAACTCGACTTAAAATTCATTTCTTTGACAAAATTTGGTTAGTTCTAAGTTTCCCGGGTCTTTACTAGGCTGCCATAAAAGTTTCAGAATTTATTGAAATTTTTTGTTTTAAGAATCGACAACCAAAATTTTTTCAAAAAATAAATTTCCTCAAAATATTTTGTTAATCCATCAGGACATAAAAAATTCATTTTTAACTTTTTGATAACTATCGACTTTTTCAAATTTATTTTCATTTAAATAAAATCAAATTAAGCTTAAAAAGATACACTGCTCAAACAAATTTTTTTTCGAATCCGACAAAAAAAATTTTTTAATATATATATATATTTTTTTTTTTGATTTTACAAATCGATCATTATTAAGAAAAGTTGTAAAGTCTGCAAAAATGGTTCAATTTTATTTTTGCATCAAACCTGATTGAAAAATATTTTCAGTATTCATAAAGTCATTTTCAGGCTAGAAAAAAGCCAAATTGTCGGGACCCCCTGTGCAAATTTTTTTCTTGCCCTAATTAAATAGATAAGCATACGCCGCTTGATTAAATCCTTCAGCTACAACATCCGAGGTAGAAAGAGGTCTCTCAGGTCAGGACCGCCAAAGAGGAGTTACTGAAGTCTTGCTCAGCTGTGCTAGAGTAGCCAAAGGCACACCGAAATATCAATGGGGATAAAAACAGGCTGCCTTACCTCTCCGTATAATAAAAATCGACCTTGAGAAAATTTCGTTTCTACAATCAAATACCAATGCAATAAAACTAAGATTATTTTTCGTGGCAGTAAGTCACGTGGCGCCCAACTTAATATAATATTCCAGCTAGGAGAAATAAAAAACAAAAGTATCTAAAAAACCACAAGCCGAAAACACCTTGCTGTATTTGTGACATAGCGCCCAACGTGGGGCTTCATCGTCAAAGAAAGAAAATAATAAGACGACATAAAGAAATTAGGCCACGTCGCTGGCTCCCAAAATACTTTACATTTGTCACATGTCGAGCAAAAAGTGGAAAGACTCCTGTGCAACGAAACAGTTGACAAACTATAAGACTCCTCACCCAGAAAAGACTGGTTAAAGAGGAAAAGGAATAAACATTAATATTAAAAAAATTAAAACAAACAGATTAAAATAAATCATTCAGAGTTCATAGTCATAGGTATGATGATCACCGCCAGTAAAGGAGTCGAAGTCTCGGATGAGAACACGATGGACCTATTGGGGATGGAAGAAACGCAGAATCAAACGGTATCATTAAGCGGAACAGCAACCTTCGTCGACACGGATAACCAATGGCCTGCAGAACAGGACTTGACGGCGATCATGGAAGAAACGGCGCAGGAAGCGACCGCTCCAAGAAGAAAACAGCTCATAATCCAGGACGCTACTTACGAAAGCCCTATCCTGATGTCAACAACCCGACATGCAGCTCCACCGATACTAAATAAGGATTCAAGGTCAAGGCAGCGAAGGGAAGAAGAAGAATAGGATGATGACGATGAGGCACCGACTAATATGAATGAGGCGTTCGCTATAATGGCTGACACTTTTGCGAGGACCCCGCAACAAGTCGCTGATCAAACTCCAGCGCGAAGGGCTTCCTTCAATTATTTATTCCATGGAATATGAGGAACATGAGGACCCGAAGTGGTTCATTACGCAGCTTGAGTTGTATTTCCAACGACAAGGAATATACAATGAGCAGGAAAAGTTACAAGTAGCAGTAGCGCAGTTGAGGGGGGCGGTCAAGAATTGGTTCGAACCATACAAACCCTTGATCTACGCCTACTATATTTTACAAGAACGACTGATAAGACGCTTTGTCTCGATCTTCATACGCACAGCAATTACATCGAAATTGTATGGGGTGAAACAGGGACAGGCCGAATCAGCCACGATGTTCATTACTAGAAAGTGCTACCTATTCACAAGGGTGGATCCCCTGCAGTGAGAAGATATGATGGCGAATATAATTTTAGACCAACTTAAACCCGAAATCAAGAGCCGTCTTCGAGGCTATCCGGCAGACAACACTGAAGAGTTGATAAGGGTAGCTTCACAAATCGAATCCGATCTGGTCGAAGAGAGAGTTTACCGGCCAAGACAACAAAATTATGGCAATGCACAAAACGTTCAGAATAACAATAACAATAATTAACAGAACGTTCAGCGTAACCAGGGTCAGCAACGGCAAACTTCGTCGGCGAACGTTCAATGACAAGCCGGTGTAGCTCAAACAAATGAGGAACAAGGCGCATTACAACGTACAACGACGGCGCCGCCAAAATTTCCATGTTAGTTTTGTTAAGGTCTACACTGGGCAAGAAATTGTCCTTGAAGGCCAACACTGAATCAGAGAAACTAACAACGGGTCAGGCCAAGCACAATGAACGACGCACAGGCTTCGACCCCGATACCAACTACGCAACACAACAACAACAATTAGCCAAGCAGAGGACCACCGTAACCTCCGCTCAGCAGGAAGCACTAGCACACAAACAGAAGAAATCGCACCCATACAAGCAATAAATCAGTTACCAAGAATTCAGGTGAAGGTGGATTAAAGAAACCTGGTCTCATTGGTGGACTTCGGAGCCACTTGCAATATAATAAGAATAACCTACATAGGCGCAAGGACTCCACAGCTGGACAGCCAAAGATTTACGCTAGATTTCGGAGCAGTAACTGCCAAGACAAGGGGGAGCGTTTGACTGGAATACAAGATAGGAGAGGATCAAGAAATCACAGATACATTTCAAGTAACAGATGACCTGAACGAGGGGGCACCATTCCTGCACAATCATCAAGTAATAGTTGACTATGGACGTAGATGCCTATATGTCGGGGACACAGAAAGTAGGACGGTCTACTGGGATCAGAACCAGTGTGACGCTCAACATCGTTCCGTGCAGGAGATGTCCATACCACTACCACCCGAGTTTAGCTCAGTCCTAGAACCGACGTTCAAAGAATACGCCCACCTATTTGACGAAGTACCCACTCAAGTCACGACTAATTCTGTCAAACACAAAATACATCTAAAAGAGGATAAAGTCGTCAATCTACGGCCTTATGCGATGTCGCCAAGTAAAAAGTCGATCCTGTACGACCAAGTACGTCAGATGCTGGAGTCAAAAGTGACAGAGTCTAGCACTTCCCCTTATAGTTCGCCCCCTTACTAGTGGAGAGGGAGGGCAAGGCCCAGGTTCTGTATAGACTATCGCAAGTTGAATGAAATAACGGAAGACGAGTTATCCGTGTTACCGAAGATTCACGAAATCATTAAAGACTTTGAGGAGTCAAATACTTCACCCTATTGGACTTGAAGAGCGGATATTGGCAGATACCGATGGACGAAGATGGTCCCTAGTACATTTCAACATTTAATGACGCGAGAGGTGCTCATCGGATTTTTACATGTTTTCACGAAGTTTTGCCTCAACAATATTATTCATCATAATCATACAATCTCCCGGAAAAATGCACCATCGCAGCAATCCACTTAGACTACTTGGGGTACCAAATCTTGTGTACCACGACACTTCCACAAGAAAAACATATTTTGGCGATCCGGGACTTCTCCGCTCCAAGAACGAAAAAACAGCTCCAGAGTTTTCTGGGAACGTGCAACTGGATAAGGGAGTATATTCCGAAAGCCGCACAACGCACCAGGCCACTCATAAAATTATTATCAGAGGAGAAGTTCCAATGGACGTCATCATGCCAGGAAGCTTTTAATAAAATCAAGGACACCTTTTCTCAGCCGCTGTAATTACATAGACTCGACTTCGAGAAGCAGTTCGTCCTACAGACCGACGGATCGCTGCAAGGAATTGGAGCCGTCCTCTATCAGTACGCTGAAAATGGAGACAGAAGAGTGGTTTCGTATGCAAGCTCTACCTTAAACAAAACAGAAAGCCCATGTGAACGAGATAGAATGCTTAGGAGTCATCTTTGGGCTCAATAAATATCAAATTTACTTGCTAGACAAACCATTCATATTAAGAACAGATAGCAGAGCGCTACTCTGGTTAAGAAAACTCGCGTCGGCTGTGCGAAGCTAACGAGGTGGTCCTTGCTTATGCAGGAGTACCAATTTGAACTTCAACATTGTTCAGGGAAGAAGAACGAGCTAGCAGATTTCCTTAGTAGAAATCCGGATACAAATACACCCAGACCCGATCTCACGAAGAAATGACTGGTACCACCTCCCTTGCTGCACGAGCATCAAGACGTCGCCGTCAATCAACTAACCAAGGCAACCTTATACGAAGACGTGGTTCGAGCGCAACATAGGTCATGACAGCTACGCCGAGACATAGCAAGTGGGGGGGGGGAAGGGGGAGGGGGGAGGAGGGGGAAAATGTTAAAAGAATTTTTTTTTTTAAAGGGGGGGGGGGGGGGGGGGAGGGGGGGGGGGGGAGGGGGGGGGGGGAGGGGTGGGGGGGGGCACCGGGGGGGGGGGGGAGGAAAACACACAAATATAGTGCCCGCGGCGGCGCGCCCCCAGGGGGGGGAGAGGAGGGGGGGGGGGGGGGGGGGAGGAGAAATTGGGAAAAAAATAATAAAATCGGGGGGGGGGAAGGGGAAAGGGCGGCCTGGGGGGGGGGGAAAAACAACCCCCCCCCCCCCCCCCCCCTTTAAAAGGGCCCCCACCCCGGTTTTCCTTTTGATAAAAAAAAAGCGTCGGCGTTTTGGGCACCTTCCAAGGGGTGAGAACTTCGCCACAAATCGACTTTTACGTCTTCCACCGTCCTATTTAGACCCTAAAATGTTATTAAGGGTATCCTTTCCTACGTAATTCGGCCTAATAAGGCGAATGGTGCTAACGCCGATTCTCCATCTCCAACGATTTGCGAGATAAATGCGTCAATTCGGAGAAAATCTCGATAAACTCCTGTAACTTGTTTATTATTCGTTTTTCATAAAATCTTACTCTTGACAAAAGCTTCAAATTAATGCATTGAGTACAAATCCATCACTTAGTTTGATTCATGATGTATAGACTGTGAGGAAATAGACAAGAAGTGCATTATTCGCCACAAATCGACATTTACGTCTTCCACCGACCTATTTGGGGGGAGAAGAAGGGACCCCCCCGGGGGGGGGGGGCCCCCCCGGGGGGGGGGGGGGGGGGGGCCCCCGCCACCCCCCACCCCCCCCCCCCCCCCCGGGGGGGGGGGGGGGGGGGGGGGGGGGGGGGGGGGGGAGAAGAAGAATATTCCCCCCCCCGGGGGGGGCCCCCGGGGGGGGGTTTTTTTGGGGGGGGGGGGGGGGGCCCCCGGGGGGGGGGCCGGGGGCCCCCACCAACAGGGGGGGGGGCCCCCGGGGGGGGGGGGGGAAAAAAAAAAGAAATTGGGGGGGGGGGGGGGGGGGGGCCCAAACCCAATAATTAGGGGGGGACCCGGCAAAAAGGGTGAATTAGGGTCCTTTGAAAAAAAAACCCGGGCCCAAAAAAAATGCCCCCCGAAAAAAATCCTTTTTGAAGCAACCCCCAAGGCCGGGGAGTGGATGCTCCCCCAAGCCCTCCAAGAGCGGAGAACGCAACAGGAGGGAGAAACGCTTCGCCGGATACTTACAAATCAAAATTCGTACAAACGAAAGTATGCCTCGCCCGACGAACCAACTCCCGTCACCTTTCAGGAAGGCGATCAAGTAATGGCTCGAGTGTTAAATAAAAAGCAGAACGTGTTCCTACCAGCATGGACAGGGCCACATACAATTATAACTAAAAGATCCAAGGAAGTGTACGAGATGGAGAAAGGAGAGCAATGTGTCGACATCCATGTGGACGATCTACGTCCAGTCCCAGCCGGCAATCCGCCCCTCGTAGTCGACTCAGATTCCGATACGGAACCAGACAGATCCCGAACCAGAACAAAATTATGATTCCAACGTAAGTGAGGAACACACTGAAGAATCCTCATCCGCTTCCGGCGACGAAGAGGGCGTTTCAAGGGCGGAGCGTCCACTAGAAGTGAAGAGAGCTCCTCCTCTGGAAGAGAAGACTGAGGAATTATCAGACGACAGTCTGCAGGCCCGTATGAGGGAAGAACTGGGAAGTGACGAATCCGATAAACCCAGTAAATGCGTGTCAACCCATTAGGCACAAATTTAAATCTGTCATATTTTCAGAGTGCATGCCCACTCTAAATTTTGTATTAATTTAACTTTTTTTGCCCTCGAGTACATTCACGCTCACAAATTTCATCCACACGCCATTCAAACACACAATTTTTAATTTTCACAAAGTAAAGTCCCCTGTGGCGGAAATTCCCTCCGTCACTTCCCTGGCCAACTTCTAGGCCAGCCATACCTGCAATTGATACGTCCGTCGCGGCGTCCGCTCTGTAGCCATATCAAACCACGGGCGGCCATCCAGAACTTCATCCCTTTGGTAAAGCCAAAGTTAGACCGAACCGCCATCTGATCCAAGGGTCTGAGATAAAACTAGCCGGCCCTCAACACCCTACAGACAAAGCCATAATGGTGGCAGCCTTCTGTGATGCTAAAAGAACCGATGACAACAAAGACGGCAGAAACCAAAAAGTGAATGTGCGAATTATTAAGACACTCAGAGAGTAAGAATAATTAAGACACTCGTAGAGTAAGAGTTTTTAACCTAAAATATGTTAAAAAACACAAAAAATCATAAAATCAAAAATAATCTGTAGTCAGGAAAAAACAAATTTTTTTTTTATCCAATATTAATAATAAGAATTGTTTTACGTTATTTTATTTAAGGAGAGGGGAATAATAATAATTGAAATATTTTACTAGTCTTAAGGAATTTTTATTATAAAAGGAAAGGTCATCATTACATTATAACTTTCAGGTCATATATACTTACGTATATAACCACACATACTTTATATAACCTACATTTTTATTTCTGTTGAAAATTTTAAAGTTTAAATTAATAAATAGCACTGTAAAAAACGAAGAATCCTCAACCGCATAAATACCACTTTTTTTGTGGAACCAAAATTCTACAAAAAATGTAACAAAATTTAAAAAATGATATTGCCAAAAATCACCCAGATTACATAAAAAGGCCCTCAGCCATTAGAATCATTTAAAAAAATGCCCGAGAACGAAACTACATGGGTTCAAAGTACAAAATGTCACTTCACTTTGTTTTCAGCAAATTAGATAAAGAATAAAAAACCGTAATCAAAACTTCAAACCGCAATTTTTTATCTCAATTCTCCGATTTTTAAAAACTAAAATAGTAAAATTAATTTTCATTAAAAAAACCGCTCCGCAGTATAAATTCGACGGCAGGCGTCGCCATGCATTGTAAAAAACAAAAATGTCCATAACTCATAGAAAAAGTCATGAACAACAATTACAAATAGGTCTGAACGATTTGAATGCAGCCCGAGAGGCCCTAAATAATTTTAATTTCAGTGGTCGACAGAAGCAAATAATTATCACAGGCCAAAGCCATCATAAAATAGTAAAAGCCAAATTTCAGCATTTGTATCATATAAATTTTAAACGATGCTAGTCGCACACTCCTAGAAAAGGATTTTTGCAAGGACAAATAAACAAAACAAGGCATTATGCTAATATCGCAATAGATGACGACACAATCCTTATAAATATAAAATTTCGGACAAGTTGAGACGATTCTCCACCCAGCAGCCGACGCAAGCAGTTGGAAGTTTTCATTTTAGTTTCAAGTATAATATTCATTTAAAACATATAACAATTCTCCACCTAGCAGCCACGCGAGAACGTTGTAATAGTAAAATCATTTGAAAAGTATAAATTTGTAACTTTTGTATTAACACAGATTTGATGTCCCTTCGGCTTCGACAATTATTAAATCTAAAACCGGTTGTGAACCCTATTAATTACCACCAACTGATCTAAAGCCCTAAAAGCAGTCTCCCGTTGGCAGTTTCATAAGTAATTAGACCTCCACGGGCCCCAGAAGTCTTAAAATAGGCACTAAGGAATTTCTCCACGCGCGAGGCTGGATTATTTTTTGGTACGCAAGATACGAAGACGGCGTCCACCACATATAAAATATTTCTACAACATCCACCGCAGACAACCAGAAGCACTTCTTTGACAGCTTTTATCATTCGTGGATTTTGGCTTGAGGAATCTTCGGTCATCAGGTTTTATTGTAAAACTTTACGTTGTTCTTTATTTATTAAACTTAGAAACCCCCAAGTAGGCCCCTACGGTCGTAGGCTGTCTACTAACAAAAAAATTAAAAATCAAACGATATTGGAGAAGAACATATTCATCTGAGATCTCCGAGGACAGGTAAGTAAGTGACCTGCATACTCTGAGATTATTTTCAAAATTATTATTTGCGAGGCTAGACTTTTGAGAAAATATCTCGAACCTCATTTTAAATTAAAAAATTTACTTTGTTTTAAAATAGAAGCTCAACTCGACTTAAAATTAATTTTTTGACAAAATTTGGTTAGTCCTAAGTTTCCCGAGTCTTTACTAGGCTGCCATAAAAGTTTCAGAATTTATTGAAATTTTTTTGAGTTTTAAGAATCGTCAGCCAAATTTTTACAAAAAAATAAATTTCTTCAAAATATTTTGTTAATCCATCCGGACATAAAAAATTCATTTTTAACTTTTTAATAACTATCGTCGTTTGAAAATAATTTTTCAAATTTATTTTCATTTTAATAAAATCAAATTAAGCTTAAAAAGATACACTAAAATTTTTTTTCGAATCCGACAAAAAATTTTTAGTAAACATTTTTTTTTTTTTTTGGTTTTACAAATCGATCATTATTAAGAAAAGTTATAGTCTTGAGCGAACTTTTTGGCAGGCTAATAGCATCCGAGTTGTCTGTCAACTTGCTGTCCGGTTTGTTGAATTTCAACAATTTTTTCAGAAAATTTTCAGAAGTGTTTTGTGACTATGAATTTTACGTTTTTCTAAAGGACCCTCCTGTCCAATTTTATTTTTTGGTCTTAAAGATTTGGTCAAAAAATTTTACACTTATACAAATCACCTGATCTCGTCAGTAAAATTCAATTTTGTAAGGAACCTTTTTTTGCCTTCAGCGACTGAAAAAAATAATTCAAAAAGCACTCACAGGGAAGCAAAAAGCCATTTTTGAAGAGACCCCCTGTTCAATTTTATTTTTGCATCAAACCTGGTTGAAAAATATTTTCAGTATTTATAGTCATTTCAGGCCAAAAAGCCAAATTGTCAGGAACCCCCATGTGCAAATTTCTTTCTTGTCTTAATTAAATAGATAAAAAGCATACGCCGCTTGATTAAATCCTTCAGCTACAAAATCCGAGGTAGAAACAGGTCTCTCAAGCCAGGACCAAAAAGGAGTTGCTGAAGTCTTGCTCAGCTCTGCTAGAGTAGCCAAAGGCACACCGAAATATCAGCGAGGATAAGAACAGGCTACCTTACCTCTCCGTATAATAAAAATCGACCTTGAGAAAATTCTATTCCTACGATCACATACCAAGGCAATAAAACTAAGATTATTTTTCGTGACAGTAAGTCACGTGGCGCCCAACTTAATATAATAACACAACTAGGGAGAAATAAAAAACAAAAGTCTATAAAAAACCACAAGCCAAAAATACTTTGCTGTATTTGTGACAGTATTAAATTAAAAAACTCACCTTGCTTACGTGTTGAACCGGGGACCAATTCAATTCAATTCAAAACAATTTTATTTTGATTATTAATAAGTATAAGAACATGTGCGCCCTCGCCGGACACCCAGTCAGTTGCCAATCCAGCATCCCCGTGTATGGAGGCAGCGGAGCAATTGTTGAGTCGGGCAAAGGGGGGCCGGTCCGGGCTTAAGATTAATTTATAGAAAACATGCAATACAACTCCTAAAAATAAAAATTTTTAATTGTATAATTTAAAACGATGAACAAGCAACACAGAAACCGGCGGCGCATGTAAATGCATGCGCCGCCGGCGTAAAACTTTATAACAATACCAAAAATAGTGCATAAATATAAAATAAATTTGTGTATGTAAATTTTGAAATTTGAGGATATTTCGGTGAGCCGCTTTAAAAGCTCGCCTCTAAACAATACAGAAATCGAGCGGGAATGTGTCCGCTTATTTTTGCTTATATATCAATAGATATATATGTATATATATATATATATATATATATATATATATATATATATATATATATATATATATATATATATATATATGTTAAATTCGTTTTCCGGGTATACTCCCGCGTAGGTGATAGGCCCCGAGAGGGACCGTGGTTGTCTGAACGACGTTTCGGCAGAATCTCATCTGCCATCTTCAGGTTCTAACCGATAACTGCTTACTGCGGCTTCTGGTTACTCGAACTGAAATGACGTTTTCTGGATTTGGCAGTTCTTTATATACTCTACCAATGTTACGCTCTGTTGCTCTCGAACATAAAAAAACATAAAATAGAAACAACTTTTAAGACCGACAAGAAAATCAGTATATATATATATATATATATATATATATATATATATATATATATATATATATATATATATATATATATATATATATATATAGAAACAACTTTTAAGACCGACAAGAAAATCAGTACCATTCTTCGAAATCCAAAGACCAAAATTCCTCTAGAAAGTCAAGGGGTATATGAAATACCTTGCCAAGATTGCAACAAATCATACATAGGACAGACCAACAGAAAAATAAGTGCAAGACGCGAAGAACACATAAACGCTGTTAGAAAAGACGAGAGAACATCATCTTTAGCTCAACATGTCAAAACTACAGGACATAGGATTGATTTCGACAAAACAAAAACACTAGCCAATATCGAGCATTACAAGTCAAGAATCATCAGGGAGGCCATAGAAATAGAGAAAAGACCACACAATCTAAATACACGAGATGACACCCAAAGACTACCTACCACATGGAAGCCTGCTCTGGTATTGTATGCTGCTGTCCATGAGGAAGCAAGAAACATAACGCAACGAACACACGAAGAGGAATCAACCAGAGCTAATCTAATAGGACCAAGTACACGGAGTCGCCCTCGAAATCAGGAGATGAGTGCAACAGACCGTGACATAAGCACAGACACACGCATGCGCGTCCGAACAGGACCGATTACACGAAGCCGCGCTCGAAATCAGCAGACCATGACGCCCGGAGTGTGTCGAGAGCAACAGAGCGTAACATTGGTAGAGTATATAAAGAACTGCCAGATCCAGAAAACGTCATTTCAGTTCGAGTAACCAGAAGCCGCAGTAAGCAGTTATCGGTTAGAACCTGAAGATGGCAGATGAGATTCTGCCGAAACGTCGTTCAGACAACCACGGTCCCTCTCGGGGCCTATCACCTACGCGGGAGTATACCCGGAAAACGAATTTAACATTCACCACCCGCGAAAACCTGAAAAATAACATATATATATATATATATATATATATATATATATATATATATATATATATATATATATATATATATATATATATATATATATATATATATATATATATATATATATATATATATATATATATATATATATAGGTGACGCTTCGAATTTTTGATAATGGTAATGTCCTAGGGCGCCAGAAACGCCGCCACAGAGCTTTTGTTTGTGAATCTCTACCCCAAGAGAGACGAATACTGGTTTCGGGGGGTGGCGATTCCCAGGGTCGATTTTTTGTGTTGTGTGTTCGCGCGTAGCTCGAGTATGAGACTCTTGTGATGGTTTAAATTACCTGATGACAGTGCTAACCACTCACAGCTAGGCCCTGGTGTCAATCCCACGTTGGACGCAATGTCCCTCGGTGGAAATTCGGAGATTTGTGAGAAGAGCGGAAATAAAGTTCTTGAAGTCACTTTTTTATGTGGGTTCGAGTGGTTGAAGGACGGGAAAAGATAGTGAAACACAACCAATATTTATTTCCTCCCAAGCTGGAGGGAAAGTAGGGTAAACGTTCTCTTTTTTGTTTATAAAATTGTCTGAAAGAGATATGGGGTGAGCCACTCGGGTAAACCACTACAGTTGGTTTAACACAATGCACAAATATGAAATGTCAATGTAATAAAAGTTATGCACAAATATGAAATGTTAATGTAATAAACATTATGCACAAAATATGAAATGTTCACTGTAATAAAAGTTATACACAAGTAGGAAATGTTAATGTAATAAAAAAAGTTTTTTGTAAATGTTCACTTTGAAATAGTTTGTTTTGATTGTAGCTGAAAAGTTCAAATAAACAAATACCCTTTAATTAAATAACAAAGGTATATTTACATGAATTTCTGAAATTTAACAAATTCTGCAAAGATGAAAAACTGTCTAAGTATTTTATTTCCTGACTGAAAATAATTAATAACAACTGGTTGAGCACTGAAATATTTTAAACATTAAAATAAACAGCAATGTTCTGATGAAAGTCTGTGGAAAAAGTTTATAAAATTGTCCGTGGACTGAATGGTTTCTTACCACTCCAGCGTTGGATGGTCTTGTAGGTAGGCACATGTTTTTTAGTACCCGAAATTGATAATGGTTGTTTATTCCTGGCGCAGTTGAATTTCTTTTTCACTACGTTCGGAAAACATTGGATGGTACTTTGAAACTGAACGTATTTCGGATTTTACGTCGTTTCGCGGTTGACCGTTTGATTTTTGAAAACTCGCACTTGAGGATTCTTGCTTGTTGTGTGAATGGTCCGCTGTGTGGGACTGGCTTCTGAACCAAAAGAATTGAAAAATTCTGATTCGCTGAATGTGGTGTAGTATAAAGGCTGATGCCTGGTTTGAGTGATGTGATTGGTCGAAGTAAGTGCTATGCTTGCTATGTACTTGCTAGACTTGACTTTACTTGGTATAAATGAAAAATTTGTTGTGGAGTATTAGAAACTACCACGAAAAAATAAGTTAAATTAATCTACTACGTATAATTTTTAGGTAAAGCGCTCAATGTTCCGCCGTACCTGTTTTACCTAGTCAATTTGATTGACTACGGTGTCGGTGGTGCTCTGGGGAACGCCTAAGTGTGGATTCCTCCAGGGAGCAGTTGTTCTGGACCGTAGTTTCGTCAAGACTTCTCAGCCTATGTAGCAAATCGACCGCCTCAGGCAGATTGTGATGGGGGCGCTCGCGGAGCGCGGTGCTTGGGCCCGAGACGGCGTGTTCTGGAGTTCCACTGATGGTGAAGCCATACAGTGGTGGGAATTCGTCAATAGAGCCTTGGTGGCTAAACTGTACGTCGTGTGCAGGTACAGTGCTAGTGGTGGGAGGAGCAGTGATTGTGGTTGTGAGGCTACCAGCTCCAGGGAGTTGAGATAGGCCTCGGGTGCTCCATTACTTCTTTCTTCTCTTCTTTCTTATAAGTGTCTAAGTGACAAGACTTGGAGAAGCTCGGGAGAGCGCTAATACTCCCCGAGGTGAGATGAGGGTTAGTAAAAATAGAGGCCAAGGCGCTAATACCTTGGCTGTTAGTAAGAGATCTTTTGTAGGTCCTATACAGGGCGCTAATACCCTGATGACTTATGTAAGGAATCGTTCCTGGCATAAACTTGATATTGAACTTAATATTGATAAAGTGTCTATGAGTGCACTGTGTAAAATGGGGTAGAATATGGTACCCTGATGCTTGTAGACTTGTTTAAAGCTATTCACTATAGTCTGATTTGATTCACTGATTTTTTATAAGTAAAAGTCTCTGGCTATGTTTACACAAAATATTAAAATTTATCAAAATTTTACTAAGTCGCTTAAAAGCGTTCGAGCCTGTGTGGCGTGGAATGTTTTTACACTATGTTTAAGTTAGGCTGGCTAGATCCAAGCAAGTTGCGCAGCGACCCGACTTGATGTGAAAATTAGAAAGTACACTAAAAAAGCTTCCGTCGCGGAGCGGCGGACCTTAATGTCTTTGGCTCGAGCTGTAAAAGTTCTAAAGAGCACTGAAAATCAAGTTAGGCTGTGGCAGAGCAAGCAAGTCGCACGGCGACCCGACTTGGCTTGAGTCTTGGAAAGTACACTAAAAATGGTGAGCAGCAGCCGTCGCGTTGCGGCGGAGCTTAATGTCTTTAATATATATAGAACAGTTATAAAGTATGCTAGAAATTGAGTTAGGTTGATGGAGAGCAAGCAAGTCGCACGGCGACCCGACTTGTCTTATGTTTTAGAAAGTCCACTAAAAAGAGCCCAGCGTCCGTCGTGGTGCGGCGGAGCTGAATGTCTTTGGCAAAGTCTTTACTAGTACAAAGCAATACACACTGTAAACGTGCGCTCACCTGGTTGTCCTGCGTCCGGCGTCGGCCTCGAGTCGTTGGGAACGGCTGCACTGGGGAAGCGAGCGGCACAGAAGCTGAAGGAAACACAACGTTCACTTTTAACAGTATATTGCACACACAGTAAAACAGTACACAGTTGATACAGAACAGCTGAAGCCGGTGTCCAGCGTGCTTGTAGTAATTGCAGTATAGAAAAGAGTATTATTAAAAGATTCCTAGGAGGAAATGTATAAAATGCTTGAGAGAGTGAGTTTTCTTGGTAGACTGCCGTCTGGGACGTTTGCATACGTCTAAGACTTGAGAAAATAGCAAAAACACGGAAAGGCCAAACGTGACCCTCTCGTTATGAACTTAAAACCGCCAAGAAGCGTTTGTTGGGTTAGGCTTAGTATTTATACTAAATTGAAGGGCGGCTACGCCTCTTTCTGGCGCTCTGGCCAATCAGAATCAAGCCGGTTTCATATAGTCCGGCGACATCCCCGGGGTTGGAAGTCACGAATCCGGGAGCAAGATTGTGGTAGAATTTGGAAAAAATTTCTAATTGTAAAAATTTGTTACTGAGTTACTGCAAGCGACTGGAATCGTGGCTAAGTGAAAGTGAGTGTATTGTGATACAAGAACAAAACCCATTTGTGTTAAATGGGGCATTAATAGTGGTTTGAATATATGTGAAAATCCCTTAGTGAGATTTGACTTAAATATTTTAACCTTAAGTTAATGTATTTCACTTAAGATATCGGAAATATCGCTTGTGCTGAAGGCCTGGAATGCATAAGGCATTTTACTTAAAATGTGCATTGACAGTAATGGCAAAATCTTTGTGAATTTGGCGTTACATGTTCGCGAAGGCTTCAGATGGCTTCGTCTCTCTCGAGAAAGGCTGGGCTGCTGCGTTGCCCTGTAGGAGGAGATGCGTCTCCATCCTGGCGGGATTGTTGGCCCCTGCTTGAGCCATGAGGCAGGGAGTGGCCCATCTCACGGCGGGACATGGCGTGCGCTTGTGGCATTAATGCAAGGTCTCTGGTGTAGCTGACGAGGCGCATCGAGCGCGGAACAGCGTCAGATGTGGAGATTCTATTCGTGCTTGGGGCTAGCGATGCGCTTTGAGCGCGGAACAGCCCAAGTGTGAAAATTTGCGAAGTGATAGAGGTCTGGTGTGCCCCGGGCTGTGTGGCCGGGGTGATCCGTGGCTTTGACAGACGGATCGATATTGGGGTGCATGGGTTGAATGCATGGTTGAGTGTATGGCAGAATGCGTGGGAATGAATGAAACCAGCCCCTGTCCCTGTGTAGGGGAGTGGAAGATCTCCAGCTGTGTGGTGGAGAGATGGGGTAGTCAAATGGCAGAGCATTTGGCATGTAAGAGTGTATTGGGGGGCTGGTGTATGTATGTTGGCTAGCAGACCGCGGCTGTTCGGCGACGCGGCGCTAGCTCGGATGCGTGGTGATGGGTGACTGGTTTCGGTGGCTGGGTAGCCTAGGCTTGCTGGAAGCGGAGTGGCTACAGACTGAATCTGGTGTGAGAGAAGTGGGTAGTTGAGGTTTCGGGTGATAAGAGTGGGTGAATATGGCATGAAAGAAGTCAGGTAGTTGGCGTTTTGATGAGTATGGTACAGAAGTCAGGTAGTGGATGTTTTGTATGTATGAAAATGCTCATGACGCAGGTGATAAGAATGGGTGAATATAAGAATGCTCGAGACACAGGGGATAAGGTGTTCGGATGATCGCCTCGTCCTCCTGGACAAGGAGATTGGGCAGATGTTGATGAGTGGCGGCTCCTATGGAGCAGAGCTGCGACAGACAACGTCCCTGTGTCTTGGTGGAGGCTTGGCCCTGATGTGTTTAGGGCCAGAGGCCAGTGATAGGTTGAGGGCCCTGGATCGGCCTGGGGTCCTCGTGGTCGTCATCTTCGAGTAGGTCCTCTATCGTGACTCTGTGTGCGCGACCAGCGGCGGGTCGCACAGGGACAGTAGGTGGTTCGTCTTCGTCGGCCTCGGACTCTGTGTCCAGGTCTGGCCTTGGAATCGGTCTCAATCTTATATCATCATCTGCGGGTGCTTCTATGTGGCCTTGTTCAGGCATGGGTGCAGGCGCTGGCCTGATGTCGTCGACGTGAATCTGGTACTGCACGCCGTTTCTGTCTATCTCATAGACATTGTCGCCGAGGACGGCGGCAACTGTATGAGGGCCTGTCCAGGTCGGGCAGAAGGCTGTGGAGGTGCCAGGGAATTGTCTGACCAGCACTTGGTCTCCTCTTCTAAAGTGCACAGGGGCGACTCGTGGTTCTGGGTAGTATTTTCGTTCGAAAATAACTTTTCGTCTGTGTTCTTGTTCGATGCGAGCTTCTCGCTCTCTGGCATTGTTGTGCACTGGCTGTTGGTTCACCGGGTGATTCCACTCACCTGGTTTGACTAGTTGGGCCCCTAGCAGTGCTTGGCTAGGTGACATGCCAGTGGCGGCGTTTTTTTCGATTGTGTAGGTTGAAAGTGATTTCATGTAAGTTTTCGTCCCATCTGTCTATGGGTTGGTCTTGGTTTTGGATTCGTAGAGCTTTTTTGATCTCCTGGTTTCGTCTTTCGACAGGATTTGCTTGTTGGTGGTAGATAGGTGCCGTGTAGCCGGTGATGTTATGTCTTCGGAGATAACGTTGCCAGCTCAGGCTGCGGAATATGGTGGCGTTGTCGGTGATGATCCTCTCTGAGTATCCCCACCGGCTGAAAGTGTTGGTGAGAAATCGGAGTACGGCGTTCACGCCAGCGGCTGGACTTGCCTGGATTTCCACCCACTTTGAAAAGGCGAGCGGCACAGAAGCTGAAGGAAACACAACGTTCACTTTTAACAGTATATTGCACACACAGTAAAACAGTACACAGTTGATACAGAACAGCTGAAGCCGGTGTCCAGCGTGCTTGTAGTAATTGCAGTATAGAAAAGAGTATTATTAAAAGATTCCTAGGAGGAAATGTATAAAATGCTTGAGAGAGTGAGTTTTCTTGGTAGACTGCCGTCTGGGACGTTTGCATACGTCTAAGACTTGAGAAAATAGCAAAAACATGGAAAGGCCAAACGTGACCCTCTCGTTATGAACTTAAAACCGCCAAGAAGCGTTTGTTGGGTTAGGCTTAGTATTTATACTAAATTGAAGGGCGGCTACGCCTCTTTCTGGCGCTCTGGCCAATCGGAATCAAGCCGGTTTCATATAGTCCGGCGACATGATTGTCTTCGGCTATATCAAATGGGCTCGCCTCTGATTGGCTAGAGGTCCGAAAAGAGGCGTAGCCGCCCACTAACTTTACTATAAATACTAATCAAAAAACTACAAACGCTTCTTGCGTGTTTTGCATCCGTTCCGAGAGGGTCATGTTTGCATTTTTTCTTACTTTTGCTACTTTGCTCATGTTTCAAGTCTCAGGCGTATGTACACGTCCTAGACTGATTTACCACAAGTCATTCTCAAGCCTATTAACAAAATCTCTTCTACAACTACTGCAAGCACGCTGGCAGCCGGCTCTTTGCTGTTTTTATCAACATTGTATATCATTGTGTGTGTGCAATATACTGTTCAAGTGAACGTAGTGTTTCCTTTAGCTTCTGTGCCGCTCGCTTCCCCAGTGCAGCCACGCCCTGCGACTCGAGGCCGACGCCGGACACAGGACAACCAGGTGAGCGCACGTTTACAGTGTATATCGCTTTGTAACAGTAAACACTTTGTCAAAGACATTGAGCTCCGCCGCATCACGACGGACGCTGAGCCTTTTTTTAGTGGACTTTCTAAATCACAAGATAAGTCGGGTCGCTGCCCAATTTGCTTGCTCTAGATCATCCTAACTCAGTTTCTAGCTTACTTTATAACTACTATAGCCATACCAAAGACATTAAGCTCCGCCGCAACGCGACGGCTGCTGCTCACCTGTTTAGTGCACTTTCCAAAAGATAAGCCAAGTCGGGTCGCCGTGCGACTTGCTTGCTCTATCACACTCAATTCTTAGCATACTTTATACTTTCACAGCTCGAGCCAAAGACATTAAGCTCCGCCGCTCCGCGACGGAAGCTGAGACATTTTTGGTGCACTTTCTAATTTTCACGCCAAGTCGGGTCGCCGTGCTACTTGCTTGGATCTGAGTAGCATAACTTAAATATAGTGTAAGCTCATACCACGCCACACAGGCTCGACGCTTTCCATCGACTTAGTCAACTTTTAGTAAATCTTAATATTTTATCCAAGCCTAGCCAGAGACTATCACTCATAAAACTTTAGTGTACCAAACCAGACTATAATGTAGAACTTTATTCAAGTCTGCAAACATCATAGTAACGTATTCTACCCATTTCACACAGTGCAACTTATAGACACTTTATCAATATTAAGTTTAATATTAAATATATGGAACACATCCTCACATAAGTCACCAGGGTATTAGCACCCTATACAGGACATATATACGTTCTCTTACTAACAGCCAAGGTATTAGCGCCTTGGCATCAATTTTTACTAACATTCATCTCACCTCGGGGAGTATTAGCGCTCTCCCGAGCATCTCCAAGACCAGCCACCTAGACTCTTGTAAGACAGAAGAGAAGAAAGATGTAATGGAGCACCCGAGGCCTCACTCAGCTTCTGAAGCTGACAGCCTCACAACCACAATCACTGCTCCTCCCACGACTAGCACTGTCTCTCACAATACACAGCACAGCCACCAAGGCTCTGACGAAGATCTACCAT
Source organism: Rhamnusium bicolor (assembly GCA_029963845.1). Taxonomy (NCBI): domain Eukaryota; kingdom Metazoa; phylum Arthropoda; class Insecta; order Coleoptera; family Cerambycidae; genus Rhamnusium; species Rhamnusium bicolor. The sequence goes on along the minus strand of JANEYF010000201.1, from coordinate 5,597 downwards.
CCCTGTATGGGTCTACCATCACCGGAACCACAGAACCCGCCATCTCGGGCCCACGCCCGACCACGACCTGCCCGAGGTGGTCGATTTGCAACATAGGCTGCAAAGTCTTAGCAAAGCTACGGCACGGAACAACTACTCCTTGGAGGAATCCACACTTAGGCGTTCCCCCAGAGCACTACAAGCCCCGTAGTTATGATGTCTTCGGCTATATCAAATGGGCTCGCCTCTGATTGGTTAGAGCTCCGGAAAGAGGCGTAGCCACCCTTTCACTTTACTATAAATACTAATCGAAAAACTACAAACGCTTCTTGTGTGTTTTGTATCCAAATCGTGAGGGTCACGTTTTGGGAATTTTTAACCTTTTTGCTTTTTTCTATTATTTGGCGTCTCGGCGTATGCAAACGTCTCAGACTGCTTACCATACAAGTACTCTTCACAAGTCTCAAGTCTTTAACAAATCTTCCTACAATCTTACTGCAAGCACGCTGGCAACCAGCTCCTTGCTGTATCTCGTCAACATTGTGTATCATTTCGTGTGTGAGCAATATGCTGTTCAAGTGAACGTGGTGTTTTCTTTAGCTTCTGTGCCGCTCGCTTCCCCAGTGCAGCCGCGCCCTGCGACTCGAGGCCGACGCCGGACACAGGACAACCAGGTGAGCGCACGTTTACAGTGTGCATTGCTTTGTAACAGTAAAGACTTTGCCAAAGACAATAAGCTCCGCCGCATCACGACGGACGCTGGGCCTTTTTTAGTGGACTTTCTAAATCACAAGACAAGTCGGGTCGCTGCGCGACTTGCTTGCTCTAGATCATCCTAACTCAGTTTCTAGCCTACTTTATAACTACTTTAGCTATACCAAAGACATTAAGCTCCGCCGCAACGCGACGGCTGCTGCTCACCTTTTTTAGTGCACTTCCCAAAACACAAGCCAAGTCGGGTCGCCGTGCGACTTGCTTGCTCTACCACAGCCTAACTTAATTCTTAGCATACTTTATAACTTTTACAGCTCGAGCCAAAGACATTAAGCTCCGCCGCTCCGTGACGGAAGCTGAGACATTTTTAGTGCACTTTCTAATTTTCACACCAAGTTGGGTCGCCGTGCGACTTGCTTGGATCTAAGTAGCATAACTTAAATATAGTGTAAGCTCATACCACGCCACACAGGCTCGACGCTTTCCAGCGACTTAGTCAAATTTTAGTGAAACTTAATATTTTATCCAAGCATAGCCAGAGACTAGCACTCATAAAAATTAAGTGTACCAAATCAGATTCTATTGTAGAACTTTATTCAAGTCTGCAAACACCACAGTAACGTATTCTACCCTTTTCACACAGTGCAACTTATAGACACTTTATTAATATTAAGTTTAATATTAAGTATATGCCAGGAACACATCCTCACATAAGTCACCAGGGCATTAGCGCCCTGTATAGGACCTATATACGTTCTCTTACTAACAGCCAAGGTATTGGCGCCTTGGCATCAATTTTTACTAACCTTCATCTCACCTCGGGGAGTATTAGCGCTCTCCCGAGCATCTCCAAGACTAGCCACATAGACTCTTGTAAGAAAGAAGAGAAGAAATAAGTAATGGAGCACCCGAGGCCTAACTCAGCTTCTGAAGCTGGCAGCCTCACAACCACTATCACGGCTCCTCCCACCACTAGCACTGTCTTTCACAACACACAGCACAGCCACCAAGGCTCTGACGACGACCTCCCATCTCTGTATGGGTCTACCATCACTGGAACATTGGAACCCGCCATCTCGGGCCCACGCACTGCGCTCCGCGAGCGCCCCGACCACGACCTGCCCGAGGTGGTCGATTTGCAACATAGGCTGCAAAGTCTTAACAGAGCTACGGCGCGGAACAATTGCTCCTTGGAGGAATCCACACTTAAGCGTTACCCAGAGCACTACCAGCCCCGTAGTCATTGAATTGTTGTGGAGTACTAGCAAAAAGCGCTCAAAATTCCGCCACACCTGTTTTACCTAGTCAATTTTAATGTCTACGGTTTTGGCAGTGCTCTGGGGAACGCCGAAGTGGCGAGTCCTCGAGGGAGCAGTTGTTCTGTGCCGTAGTATCAAGACTTCGCAGCCTTTGTTCTTCATCGACCATCTCAGGCAGGTCGTGGTCGGGGCGCTCGCGGAGCGCAGTGTGTGGGCCCGAGATGGCGGGTTCTGGTGAGCCGTTTGTGGTAAACCCATATAATGGTGGGAACTCGTCGTCAGAGCCTGAGCGGCTGGGGTGCGTGTTGTGCAAGTCAGTGCTAGTGGTGGTGAGGCTGCCGGCTTCAGAAGCTGTAGTGGGCCTCGGGTGCTCCATTACTTCTTTCTTCACTTCAATCTTACAAGAGTCTATGTGTGTCTGGTGCTCTAGGGCGCTCGTACCCCAGGGACACCGAGAGTTGGACCAGGAGATGCTTGGGAGAGCGCTAATACTCTCCGAGTTGAGATGAAGGTTAGTAAAAAGCGGTGCCAAGGCGCTAATACCTTGGCTGTTAGTGAGAGAACGTATATAGGGCTTGTACAGGGCGCTAATACCCTGGTGACTTATGTGAGGATGTGTTCCTGGCATATACTTAATATTAAACTTAATATTAATAAAATGTCTATAAGTTGCACTGTGTGAAAGGGTTATAAAACGTTACTGTGGTGTTTGCAGACTTGAATAAAGTTCTACACTGGAGTCTGATTTGGTACACTTAGATTTTACAAGTGATAGTCTCTGGCTATGCTTGTACAAATGTTGTTTCACTAAAATTTGACTAAGTCGCCGACAAGCGGCGAGCCTGTGTGGCTAGTTATGAATTTGCACTATATTCAAGTTATGCTATGTAGATCCAAGCAAGTCGCGCAGCGACCCGACTTGGTGTGAAAATTAGAAAGTGCACTAAAAATGTCTAAGCTTCCGTCGCGGAGCGGCGGAGCTTAATGTCTTTGGCTCGAGCTGTAAAAAGTTCAAAAGTATGCTAAGAATTAAGTTAGGCTGGGCTAGCACAAGCAAGTCGCACGGCGACCCGACTTGGCTTGTGTTTTGGAAAGTGCCCTAAAACTGGTGAGCAGCGTCCGTTGCGAGCGGCGGAGCTTAATGTCTTTGGTATAGCTACACTAGTTGGAAAGTAAGCTATAAAATGAGTTAGGATGACCTAGAGCAAGCAAGTCGCACAGCGACCCGACTTAGCTTGTGAATTAGAAAGTCCACTAAAAAAGCTGAGCGTCCGTCGTGATGCGGCGGAGCTTACTGTCTATGGCAGAGTCTTTACCTGCTATGAAGCAATACTCACTGTAAACGTGAGCTCACCTGATTTTTCTGTGTCCAGCGTCGGCCTCGAGTCGCAGGCGCGGCTGCACTGGGGAAGCGAGCGGCACAGAAGCAAAAGAAAACACCACGTTCACTTAAACAATATGTTACTTCACACACACACAATGATACATAATGGTGATGTACAGGAAAGCCGGCTACCAGCGTGCTTGCAGTAATGTTGTAAAGAAGATTTGTTGGACTTGGTCATCTGACTTGTCTTTGAGCAGTCTTGGACGTATACATACGCCGAGACTCGAAATATGAGCAAAAACAGCAAAAGTAGGAAATTCCAAAACGTGACCCTCACGGTTTGGATACAAGAACGACAAGAAGCGTGCGTAAGGCTGTGATTAGTATTTATAGATTAGCAAGAGGGTGGCTACGCCTCTTTTTTGGAGCTCTGGCCAATCAGAGGCTAGCCAGTTTTGGTAGCCGATGACACCCACGGGCCTGGAAGTCGCGAATTCCGGGAGCGGTGCTGTGGCAGAATTTGGAAAAAAATTCTAAGTGTGAAATTGATTAAATTACTGCAAGCGACTGGAATCGCGGCTAGAGTGATACAGTATTATAATACAAGAAACAAAACCCATCTAGGTATTACATGATATATTAATGGTGATTTAAATATGGGCAAATCTCGTAAGGAGAAATTTACTTATATATTTGAACCTTAATTTAGTGTATGTTACTTAAGATATCGTACATACGTCATGTGCTGAAGGCCTGAATGCATAAGACATTTTACTTAAAATGTGCATTGACAGTAATGGAAAATCTGTGTGTTCGCGGAGGGCTTCAGGTGTCTTCACCTCGATTGAGTGAGGCTACCTTGCCCTGTAGGAGGAGTGGCATCTCCGTCCTAGCGGGACTGTTGGCCCCTGCTTGAGCCATGGGGCAGGGGATGGCCCATCTCATGGCGGGACATGACTGCGGCTTCCGGTTCTCGTTGCGTGGAATTATAAGCGGCTGACGAGGCGCTTTGAGCGCGAAACCACGTGTGATGTGAAAATTTTAATTATTCCGGGCTGGTGAGGCACTTTGAGCGCGGAACAGCGTCTAATGTGATGCGTTGCGAAGTGATATATGTTTGTGGTTGCCCCGGGCTGTGTGGCCGGAGTGATCCGTGGCTTCGACAAGCGGATCGGTGTTGGGGAATACATGTGGATGCATGGGTTGAATGCGTGGTATGAGTGGGACCAGCCTTGTGTGGCTGGAGAAAAGAATTATTCAGAAATAGACGGCGTAGCCAAATGGTTGAGCATTTGGCGTGTCCGTCGGCCTGGGGCCTTTAAAGGAAGAGAAATCTCCAGATGTAGATGGGCATAGCTAACTGGTAGAGCATTTGGCATGTCGTCGGCCTGGGTGGCCAAATGCGGGGCTTGTGTGAGGATTTGTGGCTAGCAGGCCGCGGACGGTGGGCGCCGCGGCGCTAGCTTGAATGCTGGGCATGATTGGATTCTGTGGCTGAAGTGGCAGGGCTCGTCGAGAGCGGAGCTGCGACAGAATGAATCTGGTGCGAAATTGGGGTCATGCTCAAGACATGGGTGATAATGTATTGGGCGATTTCATTGTCCTTCTGGACAAGGAAATCGTGGTGGTGTTGTAGGACACGAGCATTAGCAGCCGATACGTAAGAAATTAACATTTTTTTCGAAAAGAATTCATTTTTGCATAATATACATTTATAGCTGCGAAAACACTGGCAAACTTTACAAGAAACTCTACGAAAAAATTAATTTTTCAAAATTTGAAATATTTTTCAGGAAATTTTCAGTTCACCTGAAAATAGACTAATTTTCAGTAACCCATATATATCAAATGTAAACAAACCCATTTTAAGATAAAGTCAAATTTCACTGCACTTTCCAATTTTTCAAAATTCAACATCTTATAACTCAGACCGTGATGGATATTTTTCAAAAATCTTTGCACAGAGTTTTAGCTAATTTTTTTATACCAAATTTACAGTACAGTCAGAACGACCGGTTCATTATCATGCCGCAGGCCCTCAGCACTTTCATAGGACCATGTATACGAAAACCGCATTCACCACCGCACCTCACCTCTTGGACTTAGGCGAGGATTTTAATTATTAAAATTAACTGAAAACTTTAAACTAAAAGACCATTGAAAGATTTAATCAAACAGATCATTTTAAGCCAGAGATATTAATTAAAACATTAAAAATAAATAAATTATTTAACTTTTTATTGCAGTTCATATTAGATTTTTATACAATTTAACAAATAACACACTGTAACTTCTTTATTAATTATCCGATTTTAATA
>JANEYF010000199.1:0-51564 GCA_029963845.1 Rhamnusium bicolor | reverse complement strand
CCATTGTAATAAAACTCCTCATTTTCATAACTCACTGTTAGACTCAGGGTCAAGGACTCGCAATACGCCGGTCCTCAGATTGACTTAACGGGCGCCGAGTGCGTGCTTACAGCATAAACATTATTTTATAGACAATAAAGGAGTAAGATATGAATGGCATTCAATAGAGAAACATTGTATAGTACAGTATATTTTTATTAATATATTCTTGTGTTAAAGTCGGGGTTTTATTATTTAATTTAGGGTAGCTTACCCCCTATCTTACAATTCAGAAGTGGGATGAATACACGGCGATTGTTAATTAAAAAGAAACAGGTGTTAAATAAACAGTGTCAAAAGAAAGGGTGTTAAGAACTTCAAAGTCAACAGACGAAGATCTAAGGGTGCGGAGAAAAAAAGTAAAACAAAGAGGGTAGATAGAGAACGCCAAACTGTAAGTACTACCCGTTCTTGTACTCCACCTTTGCACTTTGCATCTCCGTCTGTTATTGATGAAACATTAATACTTGAATTCGATCCAGGCCTACCAGAAACTAGAGTAGGTTGGGATTGTATTTCAAATGTCAGGCTCACTACGAGTGAGATGGCGATTACATTTGATATACCAGGCCTACCAGAAACTAGAGTAGGTTGGGATTGTATTTCAAATATCAGGCTCACTACGAGTGAGATGGCGATTACATTTGATATACCAGGTCTACCAGAAGCTAGAGTAGGTTGGGATTGTATTTCAAATGTCAGGCTCACTATGAGTGAGATGGCGATTACATTTGATATACCAGGCCTACCAGAAACCAGAGTAGTTTGGGTATTTCAAATGTCAGGCTCACTACGAGTGAGATGGCGATTACATTTGATATACCAGGTCTACCAGAAACTAGAGTAGGTTGGGATTGTATTTCAAATGTCAGGCTCACTACGAGTGAGATGGCGATTACATTTGATATACCAGGCCTACCAGAAACCAGAGTAGTTTGGGGACTGTATTTCAAATGTCAGGCTCACTACGAGTGAGATGGCGATTACATTTGATATACCAGGTCTACCAGAAACTAGAGTAGGTTGGGATTGTATTTCAAATGTCAGGCTCACTACGAATGAGATGGCGATTACATTTGATATACCAGGCCTACCAGAAACTAGAGTAGGTTGGGATTGTATTTCAAATATCAGGCTCATTACGAGTGAGATGGCGATTACATTTGATATACCAGGTCTACCAGAAACTAGAGTAGGTTGGGATTGTATTTCAAATGTCAGGCTCACTACGAGTGAGATGGCGATTACATTTGATATACCAGGCCTACCAGAAACCAGAGTAGTTTGGGGATTGTATTTCAAATGTCAGGCTCACTACGAGTGAGATGGCGATTACATTTGATATACCAGGCCTACCGGAAAACTAAATAAAGACAATGCTGATCAGTCTGAGGACAGTCTGCATTCCAGGATGGCCGAATGTTAGACTCTGGGTCAAGGACTCGCAATACACCGGTCCCCAGATTGACTTAGTGGACGCCAAGAGCGTGCTTATAGCATAAACATTATTTTATAGACAATAAAGGAGTAAGATATGAATGGCATTCAATAGAGAAACATTGTATAGTACAGTATATTTTTATTAATATATTCTTGTGTTAAAGTCGGGGTTTTATTATTTAATTTAGGGTGGCTTACCCCCTATCTTACACTCACCAAAAATACATACACGAAATATTTCTTTAAGACCAATTATTGTCAGTTCTATTAATTCTCCGAGCCATAATTTAACAACATTTTTACTGAAAATTATTAATCCATACTGGAACCCCTCAGGGAGTTATTTCAAACTATAAGATGTCAAAACATTGTCTAAATTTGATAAAAGTCGTAAATCAAACTGTTTTTGAAATATTCTCTGTTGATCTTGTTATACGGGGTGTATTTGTAGAAAAAGCTAGTCCTATAACTAAAATAAACAATTGATCCAAAGATTTACAGAACGCTTTTTAAATATAAAAACGACGTTAACGATTTTGAACCCAGAAAGCTACACCCCATAATAGTAAACCTCCTCATTTATATTAACCACCAAAAACACCTACACGAAATATTACTTTAAGACCAATTGTCAGTTCTATTAATTCTCCGTGCCATAATTTAGGAACATTTTTACTGGAAATTATTAAACCACTCTGGAATCACACATATATCAAAAATAGTCAACAATTTTTGGGCAAACTTTATGATATTGATTTAAAACAAATTAAGTATCCTCTTGTTGGTAAAAGTTTTGAGAATGAATTTCAAATATAATAAAGCTAAAAATTGTTTGCTTTTCTAACTTTTACAAAAAAACTTATCACAGATTAGTATAACATAGATCTTTTTAAACAATTATTTTCTCGGCTATTTGCGAAAATATTAATAATCATGATAGACATCTAATTTTGATGCAATTAGTCAAACAGGTTTTAATAAATAGTGAATATCCTGAACCATTTTTTGATAAAACTGTAGTAAATATTGAGAACAGACATAATAACTAAGGCTGGGAATTTTTCAGATTTTAGTATTCGAATACTCGAATAATCCGATTTATTCGAATAGGTATCCGAATAATCCGGATCTTCGAATATTCAATATTAATAGGTATAGCACTGAATACTAGTGAATAGTGAATACTCTATTTGAGTATTTGGTTGGATAGACCACAATAATAGTCGTGACGTAATCCACTAAGCAGGCAATTTGATTTGCTTTCCATACCCACAATAGGGTATGTCTCCTGTACATGTGCTTTAAGGGTCAGAATTATTTAGTTAGTATTTTATTTTAGGATTGAGGCGCTATTGTTCACATTTAACTATTGAAGCTTAAATAAAACGAAAACAGAGCTAGTTTATTATACTTCGGTGTCTATTTCTCCTTTTCGAAGAAAATAAAAGTGCTCCAAAATTAGAATGTTTTTAAAAAAAGGCGCAGATTGTGAAGGTGAAACAAATACATGAAAAGTCAATTGTTAAATATTTACAGGTTTTCTAAAATTTAAAATTTAATTCTATCCCCTGCCTTAGTACAGTAAGAATAAGGTCGAGGCGAGAAAGAGATGGAATAGTTTGACTGGGAGTAAAACGTGCCACTAATGTGTTCTATTTATATATTTGGATTTTAGAATAGGTACCTACCTATACCTACTATCTACCTACTTTGGTTGGATACATACTGCATACCTATTCGTACATAATTTAATAATATATTTTAATATTCAAAATTACTCAAATATAATCAAATATTCGAGTACTCGAATATATTCGAGTATTCGAATATTAGAATATTCGAGTACTCGAATATTTCGAATATTCGAATAATTTCCCATTAGAATAATTCGTATTCGAATACTCGAATATTCGAATACTCGAATTAATCGTATTCGATTCCCAGCCCTAATAATAACCCAGTACAACAAAAAACCTGAATATATCAATATACAACAATTCGTTATGTATAAGGGTTACTTGAAAAACTGCGTCGTGTTGATGATAAGTTTCATGTTCGAACAGTGTTTCAAAAGAATAATATTTTGAAATCCATTTTACCAAAAACCAAACCGATAAACTTTGAGCAAAATTCAAAAAAATATATTTACAGTATTCCGTGTGAGTGTAATAAACATTATATAGGAGAATCATATAAAATTCTCTATGTAAGGTTAGGAGAGCATAAAATTTTCCGAATATTTCCTTAACAAATATTTCCTTCCATGATGAACCAAAATATCGTTATTTCTTCTCTCCTTTTTAACACGCTTTTATTAGCTTCACTTGTATGTTTGTTTGTTTGTTTGTAACCGACTCTTTGGACTCGATTTTGACCCACTTTAAACGGACAGATTTAATTGAAACTTTGTACACTTACGAAGAACCGGTAACAATACAATAATTTGATAAGTTTATATCATTATCCTGATCAGGATCGCCAGTCCTTTCCTCACGTATCATCTGCGTGAGAGCAAGAGGCTTAATATTGTAAGTATATTCCGTGATTCTCAGTTCGGTCGTTGGCCGAGCGGGCAAGTCTTAGTCGAAGCGAAACGACGGACTCCTCGGGCGTGAGTTCAAATCCCATGGCTGAAATAAAAAAATATTTTCTTTTTTCAGAAATATCTGTTGGATCGTAATATGTTATAATATCAGCATCAATAAGCAATATAAATATAGTTTTAAAAAACTATAAAACACGCTTTCATAGCACATCAAACTAAAAAGTGAAAAATAAATATAGTTTAAAAAAACTAAAAAACACGCTTTTAAAGCACATCAAACTAAAAAGTGAAAAATAATTATTAATATAAACTGAAAACAATAATGAACGAAAAATACTAGTATTATTGTGAAAAAAGCGTGGGGCGCTTTGTGCCATATTTTTAGTATATCGAGCAACCCACGCTTTTTTCACAATAATACTAGTATTTTTCGTTCATTCTTGTTTTCAGTTTATATTAATAATTATTTTTCACTTTTTAGTTTGATGTGCTTTAAAAGCGTGTTTTTTAGTTTTTTTAAACTATATTTATTTATATTCCTTCTTTCCGAAGACATTTTTAAAAGTTTTAAATAACTTTAATATCAAAATCGGATAAAATTTCATCGCAGAAAATCTGAAGCATTTTTTAAAATATTTCTAAACTGCTTTAATAATTTTATTCGTGTATTTTAAGTTCATAAAATATTTAAGTTTTTAGTCATAAATACATTTACATTTATCAGAAAGAAATTAATTTTATAACCCCTACAAAACCAGTCATTCCTTTTCATATGTTTTTAAATAAATTAAATACTTTAATAAAAATTACGTGTTTGCGTGCTTATTATTAAAACAATAATATAAGTTACACTATGAATGCACCAGTAATTCTGCTGCATGGAACTTATACTATGAGAACCGACTAAAAATAAGTAAGTTCATATGCATCAAATTGTAAAACAAATAATTAACACTTAAATTAATCCTCTTCAAAATAAACAGGTTTTCAAAAGGATAATAAACAAATAGACTTTAAAAATAATAAAACAATAAAATTAGAATTAGCTGCTGATAGAAGCACATCATCACATCAACTATAAAAGCGTTAGAGTAAATATTATGGGTTTTTACATAAATATTTTTAACGTGCGTCATACCGCAAAATAAAGAAACCAATAAATTCATCGATAATAGATAAATTTATGTAATTACTAATTACTAAAGACATCAGAATTTTGGGTGGTTGAATCCTCACTCAAAAATAGAAATAAAATGTCACCAGGTGTCCTAAAATGCTTCACCTGACAGTTTGAAGATAGCACCCAAAAATCTTGTTTTCATTTTTTATTTCAAAAACTATTTTGAGCAATATAATGAAATTTGATACAAGGGGTACATTTCTCATAAGGAATGGAATGGACCATGGGCTTGCGATTCGAGGAGAGGTCGTCTCAAAGTTTGTCATACATTTTTGTCTCAAACTTTTCGACAATTCAGCATCAAAGTAGGCGTTTGATTTGGTATTTGAAAAAAGTTTAATAATCTATTTTTATGTCATTAGTAGGTCATAAAAATTATTTAAAGATATAAAAGTTACCTGTTAATTTATAATTTTTTGCAATAAATAAAATTTAAGCACTAGAATACTCAATCGGAAAAATAATTATGTCATAAAAATAATCCAAGGGATTCAGATCCGGTGAGCAAGCTGGCCAAGTTACTGGTCCACCCTGACCAATACACCTTTCAGGGAAGACATTATCCTGATGTTGCCTTACGTCTACACTAAAATGTGGTGGAGCTCAATTATGCATAAACCATATCGTTTCTCGTATTTGGTGGGGTGCAACATTTAACTAATTTTTGAGAAAATTTAGGTAGTTGGCACCGTTTAAACGATTCAGAAGAGCTATTAAATAATCATCAATCACAACCGTCCAAACGTTAATTAAAAATTTGTCCTGATATTGTGATTCAAAGAAGGCATGAGAGTTTTCTTCGAACCACACATGGTTGTTAAAAAAATTGACAATATCATTTCAACTGCAGCCTGCTTCATCAGTAAACAGGATTTTGATGGTAAATGTTGGACTTATACTGCATTTTTGCTCCAATCATCGACAAAAATATAGCCTAGGCTGGTAATATTGTACTTTCAGGGCTTGTAATCTCTGCACATGATAAGCGTAAAGCAGTTGCTCATGAAAAATTTCACGTATAACACTTCTTGAAATACCTTCTTGAGCAGCTAATCTTCTAACACTGATTCTGGGATTATCGGCTACTGCTTGTAAGACTCACTCTTCAATATCAGGTATCCGAGTCGTCCTTAGTAGTCCGCAGTCTTGTTTTCTTGGCTTTACCGTTTTCTCTTAATCTGTAGTGAATGGTTTTCGCTGGCTTTTCCATATTAAAAGTTAGTATCAGCAAGTTCTTCATTTGAATATTTAACAATATTTGCTTATTTCAACCAACAAAAAACTTGTGGTTAGAAACACAGATATTATAATTATGTGTTTAATTTTTGCTGACATAGGCTTACATGATTTATTTGAAAAATAGAATTGTAAACATTTTCAGTGCAGTTTTTCATATAGCTGGTACACTTGATTTAAAAAAAAACTGGTACAACTCTTGTAATCGAAAATTTTAATAGTTTAGTTGTGTGCATATATCTGTAAATAGGGCTAGCCAAGCATGTCGAGAGGGAGGTGGAGAAGAGGTGATTTACCCTGGACCTGGGTTTTTTTTGGAGGAGATCGGTTTTCTTTATGTTTTTAAACTTGTTAAACCTTTCTCTTTTATTTTCTTCAAATGGAATTTTAAAAAATAATTAGAAAATAACTTTTTTCAAAACATTTTCAAGCCTGCCATATTACTGTTTAAAAAAATAATATTTGTTACGGATAATTCTACTAATGGTTGTAATTAAAATACTAACTGAATAATGATAATTCTATTTTTAAAATAAGAACACAAAAATACCACTTGAGATTAAAAAAAATGTAAACAATGCAAACTGAACATAAAAATACAATAAAAAAATAAAATAAATGAACTTCAATTACGTAATACAGAATTAACTAATATTTTGTCATTGCTCCATTAGCGTCTAAAATTGCCTGAAGTCTTGCAGGCATGGACAAAATCAGATTTCTTGCAAGGTCAACTTCTTGCGACAAGTTCTCCCAAGCGTCTTCAATTATCCCTTCCAATTCTTGGGCGTTATTTGGATGGTTATTTAATTTTCTTATATGTTTCACCATTAGTCCCCATACATTTTCAATTGGATTTAAATCCGGACTTTTAGATGGCCACGGTAACAACTCTATGTTTTTATTAAGAAACCATTGCCGTGTATGTATGGAGCAGTTGTCTTGTTAGAAAATAAAATTATTTTCCGGAAACACCTCTATTACTGACGGCAACATAATATTGTCTAATATTTCAATATATCTAATGGAATTGAGATGACCACCACTGTTCCAACACACACCTAACCCATTTAGGCTCATCCAAGCCCAGACATTGACTGAAAACCTTCCTGATATTTGTGGATCGAAAGTATATTTTTCGTCGTATCTAGTGGAAGGAAGCCTATATACGCGAACATGTCCATCGTTACAGGATTTGAAAACCTTTTCGTCAGAAAAGACAACTTGTCCCCAGAAGTTTTCATCACTGATTATACAGTTGATTGCAAAAATAATCCTACCCTGCTTCTTTTCTTCTGAAAGTTTGTATTTTTTACCCGCTGAACAACTCTTCAAGTCGCTTTGTAGTTTTATTCTTCTGCAAGCAGCAGATACCGAAGCAGGAAAATTTGTCTCTCAAATTGCATTTACTGCAGTCTGAAAAGGGTTTTCTATTAGGTAATTTATAAGATTTTCATCTTCTTGATTATTGCTCTTTCTGGGCCTACCGGAACCAACTTTACGGGATACCGTTTGGTTGGTTTCCCATTGTTTTTTAACACTCATTATCGTGGTTTTACTCACATTGTATTCAGCAGCAAGTCTTCTTATGGACCAACCATCTTTAATTTTAGAAACAATTCGAAATTTTTGAATATCTGTTAGATGTCGAACCATTTTTAATAATGACGCCACTGATTAACGTTAAAGTGACATTTGTAAGATTATTAATATCAATCAAAGAACGAATGATTTACATAGCTAAAAGAAAGTGTACCAGTTTTTATTGAAATCAAGTGTACATCCTACGGCTTTCTATCAAGAGTACCTTTTTCGCGTAATTTTGTTAAAAGAATCTAAAAGTCGAAAAAGAAAGAACGAGTGAGAATTATATCAAATTACTATTTTACTTTTTGTTCATAAATCAGAGACAGAAATTTTGTGGTGTAAGGCATTGTGTTTGGTGTCTCTTTGAGTAAATGAAAAAGGCAAAAACCTAATAAATTATTTACAAATCCTTTATACCAAGTCTAAAAACTGTTTATACAAACTGCAGGGCATAATTTTCAACACATCTAGTTATTTATTCTCCTTTTACATTCCAGCTCATGCCTTTGTTATTGTACCAAGTGTTTGTGTTGCAAATCTCACGGTTGTTATAAACTCACACGGTAACATTTACATCTGCATTACAAGCTAAACAGACTTAATAATCATATCAGCTGGTAGCCGCCGGCAATTTATATGCCCTACTTGCTCATAATTCCAAATTACTCGGTGTTTAATAGTATTCCCAGCGGATAAAAAGTAATTCTCTTAAGAGGATTTGTATTGTTAGATAAATTACGCGTTCAATAATAATAACCTGCCTATCTTTAACACAGAAACCTCTTATAGTTTCAATTTGAATTAAATTTCAATAAAATATCAAGTAGCTTTCATAACAACTGGTGAACAAAAGACAATTAAAATAATCCTTGGTTTAAAATTACCTTTTGTCTTCAGGAAACACTACAATGTAAAGCAAAACAAAATAAAATACCTATTTCGTGATTTTTAAAAAAATATTTTAAATTGAAAGCTGGTGAAAAAATATTTACTGCTATTTTTAACATATTTGTGTAATTTTTTGTTTCATCTATTTTTAGGCCGTGTGTCACGTTTTTGTTCATAAACTAATAACTAACTAAAGTTGTTTTACTGTTTTACTGGTATTTGCACATTTTATTTGCAAAACTTGGTCTTTGCATAAGGTACTTGGTTGTTGAATCCTTTAACTGTAATTATTTCTTAATGTTATGTTATTTTTAGCAAAAATTCAGTCTTATAATCGTAAATATCTACAGTGTTATTTTAACACAATATAAGTGGTATATCAACTAAATTATTTGAAAAAAATATTATACCCGTAATTAAAGTGTCAATTTACGAATTGTGGTGTTAAAAATGTACACCAATGTAAGTGGAAAGAAAGGTAGTGCCTCTTGGGTCGGCCCTAATTTAACATTACATGTTAATTTCTTTCTACATTGTATGATAAATTTCTTATAATTCTCATAAGAGATAAATATGTAATATTTATTACTTATTTATTACCTTTCCTAATATAGTAATATTACAAAAACAAACATAACACTGAGAAACTGTGTATATGCACACTGGCAAATGTTAAAATGATTTAATTTTTTTATTGTGCGAATCGTATGCCAAACACCCATCCCGCGAAAGTATTAGTAACTAACTCTACGCGATCGTATGAGGCAAGGCCAACTGCCATGGAACAGGGGAAGACGTGCTTAGTTGTCTATGAATTAAGTACGTAAGAGCCCGTCTTCCCGCAGCAATCCTGGTTACATATTAGTGATGTAAAAAAAAGTAGGTAACAGATATATGCCGACTGCCTAAAGTAACGATTACTGATTGTTTAAAATACTCGTTACCTATATTCATTCGATATATACCACTATTGTATCTATACCTATTCTACCAGTCTCACTTTTGGTTTGGGATAACTAACTTCAACATTAGGTACTGATCGAGACCCAAGAGCGAGTATTTAATGTTTTGTTATGTTTTCATATGTTGTTATGTTTTTTATTTATTTATTTTTTTTATAAAAACAATATATCCTTATTCCAAACAAACTATTTGTGTATTTTTGTGATTATTTCGTATATTACAGAAACATTTGTTTTGAAAAAAAATTGTTTCTCTATATTAACAATATAATAATCAAAATACAAGTAAATGATTTCAAAATCAACAACATAATACGTCAGAAATAGCGTAAATATTTATATCTCAAAAAAAAAAATAGAAAAAGTATCGAGTAACGAGTAACGCGTTTCGTATTAAAAAGTAACTAATTATTAAAGTACGCAAAGTAACTAAAGTTTACATCACTATGCATATATTACAGGTATACAGTGTGTCCCAACCAAAAGTAAGCACCCTGAATAACTTTGGAGATACAATTTTTTTGAAAAATTGGTGAAACATGTCGACCTTGTCTCCAAGGGGGGACATATTTTAATGTAATACTTGTATACCTATCATCATCCCTCTACCCTACACGACCACCTCATCAAAAAATTCAAATGGCAAGGGGGGTCGAGTGATACATCTTTTGAAAGGTCTTTCAATTCCCTACATAATAATAATAATAATAATAATAATAATAATAAAACGTCTTTATTAAATTAATAAATTTACATTAATTAATTTACTCCCTGGGCGAAGTTTAGCTCTAGGGCTATTCTTACATAACTGTGTATTTTTTTTAACTTTTATCGATTCGTTCTTAAGGAAAATAATTTTATTTTTGATGATTACGCACAATCGAAATCGTTTAAAAAATCTAAAATACACGGCACTGGATATTGGAATTTATAAAAAAACTACATTTTTTAGTGCTCTCAAATCAACATGAGTTTTTTCGACAAGAAACACTTTCCTTGTCCGTTTAGTTTTAGAATAATAAAAGACTCATAAGTATTTGATAGTCCTTGAACATTAATTTGTTCACAACCAATTTTAAATCGAGATACATTTTACCAGAGTGAGTTCTCAAAATGGTTTATACCCTTCAGGAGAGAATAGAAATTGTCAGCATTTATTTTAAAAACGATAATTGTGCTAGAGTTACGGAGCACATATTCAATTGAAATCACTCAGATAGAAGGATTGGTTCTCAGTATGTTTTACAATTATTGACAAAATTATGGAAACAGGTTCTGTAGGAAACAAAAAAGCTTGAACCTCAGCGACCGATTAGGAATGAAGCAGTCGAAGTGGCAGTTCTGAGTCATTTGCAGATGGATAATATTCAATCGATCAGGAAAGTAGCTGAGGCTTCCGGTGTATCACGAAGCAGTGTTCATCGAATTGTAAAGGCCCACAAATTTCATTCATATAAATTTAAATTGGTACACGAATTAAACGAAGATGATCCCGATCGTCGCGTGCGTCGGCTTGAATTCTGTGAGGTTTTTAGTGAACAATTAAACGGTAATGCCAATCTACTGTACAATACGTGTTTTCTGATGAATCGACATTTCAGTTAAATGGGGAGGTAAAGAGGCACAATTGTAGGTATTGGAGTGAAACCAATCCACATTTGTTCATGGAAACTCATACCCAAAGGTCTCAGAAGTTTGAGATGGCATCTTAGGGGATCACATTGTCGTGCTGTTTTTTATTCCTGACAATTTAAAAGGTACCTTGATCTGTTAGAAAATAACATCGACCCAATAATTACCCAAATCCTCGAGGAAGACGATAATTAGAGGGCGACCTGTTTTTTCAACAGGATGGGGCACCCCACATTTTGCTATAGCAGTCCGTCAATTTTTGGATAATCGCTTTTCTGAGCGATGGATTGGAAGAAGAGGTCCTGTGGAGTGGTCCGCTAGGTCACCCGATTTAACTCCCTTGGATTTCTTTCTGTGGAGACATTTGAAATCGAAGGTATTTGCAACAAAACCCGCATCTCTGGAAGAGTTATGTGAAAGAATTGGTCGAGAATGCCGTTTATTGACTCCAGATGTGTTCAGAAATGTTCGTACAGAATTTCAAGATAGATTATACTACTGTATGGAAGTCGGTGGGGGTCATTTTGAATAATACATTTGATAATTTAAACTGCTTCTTTTATTTTTATTTCCCGAACCTATAATAATAAAACAATTATTTCTCAGGAACGAATCTATAAAAGTTTAAAAAAATATACAGTTATATAGAGAATTGAAAGACCTTTCAAAAGATGTATCACTCGACCCCCTTTGCCATTTGAATTTTTTGAGGGGGTGGCCGTGTAGGGTAGAGGGATGATGATAAGTATACAAGTATTACATTAAAATATGTCCCCCTTAGAAACAAGGTCGACGTGTTCACCAATTTTTCAACAAATTTTTATCTCCAAAGTTATTCAGGGTGCCTGCTTTTGGTTGGGACACCCTGTACATATAAACGCGTTATATCAATTAATTAATTATATAAAGAGTCCTGAAAATATAATTTTTTATACAACTGTCGGCTTTGAAAAATGGATAGTCATCGTTGCTACCTGTGTATTATTGTTATAATTCTTTTTTTACAATATCGTCATGATAACTGATCAATAAATTTGTCAAATATCAGATATATACTTGTAATGTGATACGCCAAGGTAACAAGAAAAATTTTAGAAAGTTTTACATATTTCTGCCTAAATGATAATAATCGACTTACATTTGGATGATGTTTCGATCCTGCTATAACAGTGTTTTCTTTTTTTTTTTTTGTTCTAATTTTAATATCTCAAAACCGAGCCCCTCTTCCTATTTTAGGAAGGAAATGCGGCGCCGTTAATATAACGGCGCGTCGCCCTCTGAAGTTTTAATTAGGTACATGAAATACATCAACTTAAATGATTATAAAAACAACCGTGTAAATAGAGCAGAACTTTTTTTACCTATTTTTAAAATAGATAAAATTATAAATTTTACGCTTGTCTTAACTTGAACGAATCACATGCCTTGTCGTTAGAGCACTTTTGTCTTTCAAAATAGGAAAATCGATATTATTTTTGTCACTAAATTTATAAATCTATTGTTGTGTATTTTTTCTGTAAGAGCAAAATATATTAGAAAATAAATTTTGAATAATATGGCAGAAATTTATATTTCATGAAATATACAGTGTATCTCCGGATTGATGCCCAAACAGGAAAAACCGACCGACGAAAATTACGTCATTCTTTACATTTGACAATTAGTCGCTGAGTTAGAATATAATTCCAACTATTCTTGTAATTGCAAATATCACAAGCTTCCCACTTTACTGAAATTTTATAATTTCCTGAAATTGAGTAAGTCTCACTTCAACACCTTGTAAACAAACAAAATGAACCCGTTTAACCGTGAAACAATTAATTCCTCGATACTATCAACAGATTGTTATGTAAGTTGACGATATAAGTTTCGGCAAGCTATTTTAAGAACATTTTAATACAGATGTGATCCGTTTTTTCAATAGTTACAAAAACAAGGGAATCTAAACCTAGCCCATTATATTAGAATCAACGCCGCCTATTAAACAATATCAAATTAACGACAATCATACCAAATAAAGCAGCAATTAGACAGCTAGGTTGTTTTTTCTACCAGAGAAACATATTAGCCAATTGTTTTCCACGGAGTATGGCTAATTGATTATTATTTCCACGCGATTAGTCAGCTTGGTCCATGACATTGAAATTAATTTTTTAAGACCAATTTCAGTGTTTATCTTGCACAGAATCGACCTCAAAGTTCCGAACGAGCGACGCGAAGCTTAATAAAATTATTGTGATCAAGGCTGGGACAGGTATGTACGCCATATAGGGAAGTTAAAATATCGTACTATCGTTGGCGCCGTATTTTACTACCTTATTGCGTTTTACAGGACCGGCTGCATTATAAAACCCGAGTATACGTTGTCACCTCAAAGTGAACCTACATACTTGTTTTTCTGTAACATATTTATCATTATTTGCCATGCAATGCAAACTACATTGCCCGATAATGTTTCTGCACAAACGAAAAATAAAACCTGTTTCGCCTAATCTGAAAACTGCAAACTCCAAAAACTGATCGTACGTGTTCATTACCAATGATTCTTTTGAATTGGTTGATTCACGTGATTCGTATAAGATATTTTAGTTGTGGCCGTATTAATCGGCGTTTCAATGCGTTATTTGATTCACAGGAAATGTCAAACATAAATCTGTTACAAAATTGCTTTGTCAATAGTAATTTATTAAAATTTTATCTATAAACAAAACTTCCATTGATACATAGGACGTTTAAAATAGTTTATCTCAATCTATAGTTGATTATAGCATATAACATAAAACAATCCCGATTCTTGAGTCTTGGTTATAACAATGTCGTTAGACTTCGACCATATAAAGAAATACAACTGGTTTCCACTTCTCTTTACCTAAAATTATATTAGCTGCTTGAAAATACCCCCAATTTTTAATGCGATATATGTTAAAGGTAACAGCGGCCCCAATATTGACTCCTGCGGTACTCCAGAAGATTTTAGTTGTAGATGAAATCAATTAAATAAAATTTAGTTTCCTCACAATCATAAAGCTATAATTTTGCACAAAGTAAATCATGGTCAAAAGCTTCTGAAATACATTAGCAAGATTTTTGTCGTAATATCTTGATTTATCGTCTGATTGATACCTGATTAAAGTGATGTAGTAGTATGTACTCATATGTATGTCTATAGTATGTAGTAGTCTGATTGAAGTGATGTAGTAGTATATGCTTTGAGAAAATAAGTATGTAATCTTTGAAATTTCATAAGAAAAGCTTGTTATAATAAAGTCCCAGTTTTATAAATACCGTGACACGGGGTAAAATTGATTGTTCTTTTTTTAATTATTTCTTATTTTCTCTAAAACTATCTCAGTTTTTGTGTTGAAAAAAATATAGGCATATTCCCACTGGTTGATGGAATACATATCACCTTATGGCAATTTCAAAATAATCGTTTCTTTGCATAAAAAAAATAACTTTACTATCAAAGTCATACTCTAAATGGGGTCACTTTGAAACCTATCTTCTTTATGGCTTAAAAGCAATGCTTTGGGACTAAAAGTTATCAATGTAGCCGATTATGCCTCTTTTTTTAATCAATTTTATGTACGCTTGGGGTGACTGATATTCTATAAGCTTTCATTAATTATTATCAATGGCACACCTATCACTAGAAGATAGAATTAGGATTTTAAGAAATATGACCTATAAACTTTGACAACTGAAAATGAAACTCCTTGGTAGATACACAACAAATGTTTATTCTCTAAAAAGAAATAACAAAACTTAGAATACTTTCTTTCGTTAAAGTGAACATACATTCTTTGGTTAAACATATACTGTTATGTAAAAAAAAACTAACTTTCAAAAACGTCATTCGACGTTCAAAATACATCTCTTTACAGGCCCTCCAAAAAAATTTCTGCCGGCTGTTCTAAAACTTCTATGATAACTATCAATCTCACCCCAAAAGCATTATCAAAGTGACCCCTCAGGATGTATTCAATAATAATTTTTCAAGCAAACTTATTTGACGCCGAATAGACATGAAATGAGGCTAAGTAAGAAGCACCAAGTCTAGCACTACCATAATATTGATAATATTGCTAAGAAGAAGTCAATTTTACGTATTGTTTTAGAATGTCTATGAAAAAACCGCTGCCAATTATTTGGGGATCAGAACTTCCTCACCGTAGTAAAACTCGACGTGAGGTGGAGTTTATAATAAAAGTAATTTTTGACGTTACAAAAAAGCCACATTTTTTGACGTTTCAAAAAGTCACATTGGTGGAATGTCACTAATATTTTAAAATTTGAAATGTCAAAAAAAATTTGACATTTCAAATTGCCGTTTCAAAAATGTCACTAATATTTTTTTTGACATTTCAAATTTTAAGAACCGATTTTGCTTATCAACGAACTCAATCTCTTCCTTGATCTCTAGAATGTGTGTACCAAATTTGAAAGCTTTATCTCAAAAACTGTAGCTGCAATCGCGAATCACACAGACAGACAGACAGACACACAGACAGAAAGCTTTATGTCTGAAATTTTGTGTATCGTCATAATTCGTCGAGATTCGTCCAGAAATGCAATAAAAATTTTCAAAATTCTTTTCACGAATACATACTTTCCTCACTTTGAGGGGTGAGGAAGTAATATATCAGACACTGATACGACACAACACAGGGCACTGTCGGCGCACCGGTAGAACTCTGCTCTTTCGACTGACGCCTGCGTGGATGTTGGCCGATAATAATCGCGTGCAATTTGAATTTATTAAAAAAAATCTTGCACGCTATCAAAGTCCTCCCACAAAATCAATTTCACCCCGTTTGACGGTACTGTTCTTCGTCCTAATAAAAAATTCGTCCAATAAATTAAGAGTTTGCAGTATCTAGGGCTTGAAAATGTCACGATCCGAACCTGTGTATCACGCAATACTAACACATGGAACACAGTATAAATAATTTCATGTCCTTTTGTTGAGGAAGGATATTATTCCATTTAAGTCATTGTTATTGAAAACTGGATGATATTGTGAATGTGATTGTAAATGGTTTTTTCTCTTTCTGTCGTGTGCGATGATGAATTTTCAGGTCTCCTTATTACTAACATGACTAAAAAGGTATCCTCAAGGATTTTTCTTGTTTTTGTCATGTCTTAAGAGGTACTTCTGACATACTTTCCTAAGGATTTGTTTTATACAGAGAAATGGAAATCCTCGGGTCAAGTAATTGCAGTGTGAACGCACGAGAAAAGGGAATGTTTTTAATTTTAGTCATGTAACATACACTGTTAATGACTATGTTTTCTTTCATATTTAATATTCATAGATATTTCTAAATAAAGACAAAATAACTAATTTTGGGAATCTAGGCTGTAATAAGAGATCTGCTTTTTTGCAAAATGCCCTTCCCAGAGAAAACCCTATCAACTTCTTCCCAGATACGAATTTTCAATTTCAAGTTTACTTCTAAAATTACTAAGGAATGATAAATAGTTATCGTTAAATCCAATATGTTTTTGTAATTCTTAGGAAGTTATAAATAGGAGGTGATATTCGTGTCTCAAGTATATTAATACGTGAAATTATTTTTGTTATCTGGTAAATAGAAAGATTAGTTAGTACAAATAAATATTAATATAGCAGATAGTTTTTTATACCTGGTGTGTTATTTATTTAAATCGTAAATAAAAATGATGGATTGCCTTTTCTTTGTAAAATACAGGCTGTTCCTAAATATCATGTACATACGCAAGGGGGTAATTCTTTGGCTTATTTCATGACTGAAAGTTTATATAAACATAGGTCCGCAAACGCTTCTTTACTGATCTAGGGTGTTGAAATTTGAAGATTTTTTTGGCATTTTTACGAGATTATAACGAGTATTTAAAACACATATGCAGACACAAGTTACGATTTAAAATGCGACCTGTCAAAATTAATAACAACAACAGATTATTCAAATAAAACTGGAGCCTACTAGACCATTTTAAAAATTTTCAATTTTATCTAGCGAATTACAGAAAATAGTTTTTTATTTTTTTTCTCGGTAACGGTTGCATATACGGAAAAACTACAAGAGACCAAAAAAGTTTCTAAATCAAACAGACAATTCATATTGTATTTTAGAATCTACCAGCGGCGCATCGAAAAAAGTTCAGGGGGGAGAAAAAGGGGCATGACCCCTGAAAAAAGTCTCCCTGTAGATTCTCACAACCATTTGGCATGTCCAATGATGTAAGCTCTACAGCGTAACCTATATTCCAAATTTGAGCTAAATATCTCAAAAAATGCAGGCGCTATAAAGAGAAAAAATAAAATCTTCAAATTTCAATTACCCCCTTGTGTATGTACATGATATTTAGGAACACCCTGTATAGTACATACACCTAGTATGTACTATATTATATTCAGAATTTATAACGGCATCTTAAATTATAGTGAATCTACTTTACGATTCAAATGTACTAAATCTTCAGTTTAATTGTGAATGTCCTAAAAACTGTGAAGCAGAAAAAAAATTTAATAAATTGTGTATTCACTAATATGTCTACCGTTCTTGACTTGGGTTCAAGCGTTATGGAGATTTTTTAATTTGTACCAAAAAATTTAATCATTTCTAATGGTACTTTCGTCACACTAAACTTTAGATGTTTATTTTTTG
This sequence comes from Rhamnusium bicolor, assembly GCA_029963845.1. Classification (NCBI taxonomy): domain Eukaryota; kingdom Metazoa; phylum Arthropoda; class Insecta; order Coleoptera; family Cerambycidae; genus Rhamnusium; species Rhamnusium bicolor. Next base: position 33,405 of record JANEYF010000199.1, on the reverse strand, counting down.
GAAACTACTTTTAATTTTATGTAAAATGTTGTAGATGTAGATAAAGGAATATCGTTTTTATATATGATAATTTTTTTCAAATTTCTTTGACCAAAACCTTCTTAAATATTTGCAGAAATGTGTCACTGTGTTTGTTCAGTTATCTTTGAAGATATAGTGACATTTGTTTTTAAAACATTAACTTATAATGAAACAAACAATTAAACCCCAAAACGCATTAAAAATAAGAAATACTTACAAAACAAAATTAGGCAAAAAGACAAGTAATAACTTACAGATAAATATTTTTAAAATCAGTTAGTAATAATTTCATATATAAAGGAAAATGTATATACACGTTTGTTTCTTCTATGGGTTTTCACGTAAGTGGTTGTTTCTAGTACTCAGCCTGTGTACATGGAAATTAAATAGAGCTATATAAGATGGTGTCAGACTTAATTTCATTGTGGATGATTTTATATAAGGGCATAGTTCGCCATTTAATTAAGCTGTTTATATTAAAACGTATAAAAATCTCTTGCGAAGTATATCCCCCCATTGGATAAACACTATCTGAGGCAAAGCCAATTTTAAAGAAACATCTTTGGACCCTTTCAATGACAGATATTGCATGGAATAGATAGAACTCCAAACGACTCCAATTTAGATTTAAAATCTTTCATGTTCTGAATTAGGAAGCCAGGACTCTTGTAAACAGATGCTGCATTATTATTGATATGATCCGTAAAATAGAGTTTGGGATCAAAAGTAATACCACGATCTTTTATTAAAGCCAGTTAACGTAAGACGGACCCACCGAGAGTATAATCAAGTAGTTGTAAATCATTTTTGCAGCTAAACGACATTACTTTACATTTAAGGCATTACTAGGTAGATGATTGCTAAGGCACCATCAATTTATCAGATCTAGACTTGTTTTACACAATCAAGAGACGGGTCCACTTCACAAAATATCTTTAGATCGTCCGCATATAAGAGAAAATGTGCATACAAGTTAGTTGCAGTATCATTAATAAAAATATCATACATGAGAGGGCCAAGAATCGAACCTTGTGGGACACCCGAGGCTTGAATAAATTTGGCACACTGGTAGCCGTGACACTGTACAAAACTGAGACATGTCAATTAGGTAGACCTAAACATGGTAATTATGCTAACACGAAGACCGACGTTCTTCAGCTTGTACAATAATAAACCATAGTCCAATCTGTCAAAAGCCTTGGAAAAGTCAGAAGAGATAATATTCACATGACTTTTTCCGTCGAGGTCTTCATTAAAAAATTAAATCGTCCTTCAATGAAACAATGTTCTTCCGGTATAATAACATTATGTAGAGGGCATGATAAAAAACTGTGATTAATATTTCGAAAACATTAGAAATAGCAATTGGTCTATGATTAGAGTTTTCATTTTTATTCAAATATTAGTGAGTGGTTTACAATAGAGAACGACTACATATTTTTTTTAATTATTTTCTGCCGCCAGTTTTAAGATAATCGTAGTTAAGTAAGGTCTTAATACATTTAAATCATATTTTAGTTATTTATTTTCGATTGCAAAAAGTGTTAAATATTTTAAACCAGATGTATTCTTTAATTTTTTTACAGTTTCACAGGACATGATCTAATTTGTTTTTATGAAACTAGCTTTATTTCTAGTGTAATGAGTTACTTTCAGTGAAACTCATAAGATTTACGACGATCGACATTTTAAAGGGCAAAGTGCGTATTCTTGTCTATAAATTATAGCTCCAATCATCCTTTTAAGATCAACACGTGTATATCAGGAACGATTAATATAGATCCTTAATCCAATGAGAGATATTGATTATTTATTACGTTCTACCTTTTCATCACATTAATTTATAGTCTTTTTATTGCTTTTTATATAAATAGTTTATATGATTTCACGTTAAAAGAAACACTTTGCCACAAAGTCATGGCCGAATTGTTTTCCTAATGTTATTGTACCAGTAAATTATTGGTATTTCATTTGAGACAAATTGTTACAGACTCTTTTAGTGTGACGCCACATAATTATGCAACTTACGTACTACTGTCATAACACACCGGTTGCCTGCACATCACATTGGAACTTGATCCCTAATTCATATGTCTATAAAGGCGATATTTTCGCGGATTGAACACAGCGTAGAATTTTATTTTATTCCTCCCTTGTAAGAAATATTTAAGAATTTTCAATTACCATATACCATGCACAAAGTATGTGTTACAATTATAACGCCTTACAGAAACTTTTATTATTAATATAATCAATTAATTAATATTAAATATTTGATGTGTCCAGCACATAACTTTCTTATACCAGTACCTATATATCACCCTGATCTAAAAAAATCATTCTATTTAATTCTTCACTTACCTTAATTAATATTTAATAGCGTACCTTGATATGTTTCATTAAAATTTTTAAATAATTAATTATCAGCGCCGTTCGATTCTGTCAATAATAATTCATGTCACGTATTTTAATAATTTCTTCTTATTGACATTTTTGTAACTAAATAAGACATTTCAAATGTCAAACTGCCAAATTTATCCTAACCCCATTTTATGAGGTTAAATGTGTAAAAAATTTCAGTTTAAATCAGCTTCATCTAAGTACTTAGAAAACGCATTTTATTGGCTTGATAGTAGACATGATTTATAATTTTTCACCAAGAATTTTTTTTTGTAAAGACAAATACAAACAGGTTTGGGTCCCGTGGACCCCCTTTCAGCTGGTCAATTTTGCTCATCATCGAATTTATTATTGCCTTTGATCTTTAGAACACGTGTATCAAATTTGAAAGCTTTATCTCAAAAACGGTGGCTGCTATCGCGATACTACAGGCACTCCGACAGATTTGTTTTCTATAAAGTTATGTCGTCGAGATTCGTCCAGAAATGCAATAAAAATTTGTAATTTTTTTTCCCAAAATTGTACCTTTTTTTCTTCTTTCATTCATTCGTGGTAATTGACCAATGTGTCACCTAATTGCAGACCTAGATCACATTTTTTTAAGTGCCAAAAATACATTCAAGAAACAAGAGAATTGTATAACAACTTAATAAAACTTAAAATAGAAACTCCCTTTAACTTACTGCACCTCTTATCATTAAATAAAAAAAAGCGTCATGGATTATCTAATCGTATTCATAAACCAAACAAATATCAATATTTAGTGTAGGTTTAGCTTTGTCACCTATGCTTGTGTAAACTATTAAAAGCCCCGATCGACCCCTGGCCTGGGTGAGAAGCGTGTGTCCCTCTGTCTTTATCCTCTCGTAAATTTCTTAAATTATTCTTTTCTCGCGTTATAGATCAGAATTAGGTATTACACAAAGTCAGCTTATTATATGTAACAAATTGGGGTCTGGCTGTGGGTCAACAGCCCTAATGCCAACAAAAAAAAAATGTCACCTAAAATATTGTTGAAAATCTTAATTTCCAAATTTGAGAAGTCTCCCATTAGTATTTTTGAGTTATCGTGGCCACACATGTATATACACACACACATATCCACACATGAACCGACAGACATCAATCGGAAAATAGTCGGAATGGTTTCAGGAGAGTTCAAAACGTATGTATCAATCAAAATCTTTAGGTCGAAATAAATCACAATTACTTTACTTCCTTATAATAGGTGTAAGAAAGTAAAAAGGGATGAAATACCCTCTAAAAGTAAAGTCAAAAGTCAATAGCTGCTAACTTCTTAATTTTTTTCAATTTATTTGTATCACGTTTTAATGTAGTATCATCTTTTAACTCCTTTTTCATTCTGACAAACAATGACATTTCAGTTTATGTATGTATTAATTTGCTTTTGGTAACTATGGATACAAGATCACAGCCGTAGTGGTTTTCCATATTATTGATCAAAATTACCAATAACAAAGCAAAATACTAAAACCAAAACACAGGTTTATATCCAACATCAGCCGAAATACAAAAATGAAAACACATACCTAATTTTCTTTTATTAATACACCTATTAGTACTAAGCATAAACGTTTATCTTATGTCGAATGAAATAATCGATTTAAAAAAACGTTTTTATGTTTATTTTGAACTATGAGTTTATGTTTTGCTCCAGAGTGTGATCATACTAATAAAAGTAGATGTAAAATGTTTAATATTTTAAAGGACACCAAATTAAAAGAATAATTTTCTCGTCTCCATATGATTTTACAGATATGTCACCCATACAACCAGTTTTAGCATTTTATTTCATAGATGTATTGATATATCGATAAAACAGTGACTAGAAATCATTTTAAATCAAAAAACTTGTAAGACTAAGAATTTTCTTAATTACGTACCTGTAGGCTATTAATTATATTCCAATGATCCAAACACAAAGATATTTTATAAAAAGAAAAGAGGTTATAAACTATGTCGACAAATTGAGTTTAGCCACAAGCTAATTGACATATGCAATTTGATTTTCACAAATCGTAATTCCTATTGGTGGATACTAAATTCGTTTTTTTTTTAATATCAATTTATTAAATCAATAATAGAGCTTTTCTAATGTGTTGACCATTGTACATAATCAAATATGTTCTGTGTGTGTAAATTAGTTACTGTCTTAAATAGGGAGAAATAAAATAAAATTCTACGGTGTCTTCAACCCTCGAATATGTCGCCTTTATAGACATACGCATTAAAGGTCAAGTTCCAATATGATGTGTAGGCAACCAGTGTATCATGGCAGTAATACGTAGGTTGCATAATTATGTGACTTCACAACTAATAGAGTCCATTGGCATATATTAGTGGAAATATGTTGTCAATTTAAAATTCTGAGGCGAGCAAATTTCTTCATCTTTAAAATATCGTTTTAATAAAATTTTCAACTGCCAAGATTATATATCGTGAGTAGTTGTCTTGTATTTAAGTAGCTTTTACTATTAATGGTATTTAAGGCGATATTGCATACAAAAGAAAACCGCCAGAATTTTTGCAAGACAATGAGTATTGTCTAAGTTTCCTGGTTTAATAAGATCGAAAGCATACTACTTAAAAATATGAAAAAAATAATAATAATGCATTTGCTTTATGTATTTAAAATGTTTGTTTTTCAAACCTTATAAAAGTTGCTAGATCCAAGACTTGCGAAATATTACCTGGAACAAAGAAAAGTACGTCATTAATTGTTTTTAAAAATAATAAGTAATAAAATTAATCTGTTATGAAGCATTTAATCAGTTTTAGGGTATGAAACAGCAATTTGTCACTTTTACCATTTATAGATGTTTTGTAAAATTCTCGACATATCACGATATCAGATAATAATGTTGATTGAAATAATATAAAAAATAATAGTTCGTTAGCTAAAAAGATCAATTATTGTCATTCTATTTTCTATAACAATTGTTTAAAACAATAAATTCTACGTATTAATCTGTAGATTAGATAAACGAAGGTCGGTCGTATTATAATTATTAATTTATGAATGTCAGATGTACGATAATAATATATATTGTTTCGAGATAACTTAATATTTAAATAAAATTTTGTAAATGATTTGTTTCAGACATGGTATAACGATAATGTAGGTAATATATATAATACAAAAAATTTTAAACCACAACCTACCACAACATATGTTATTATTAGATTAAATTGCGGATAGGTCGTTAAGGCCTCTTTTCACTGCGACCTAAAAATATCTTTTGTGGTAACTTTTATATCTATGTGTACCCATCAATTTCTATTTCTAAAGAAGCCTAAAACTTTCCTAGCTTCAAATGTCGTAGCCTTTGGTGGATTAGAACGTTGTATGATAGATAGATAGATAGATAGATAGATAGATAGATAGATAGATAGATAGATAGATAGATAGATGTCAGAACAGCGTACACCCGAGTATCTAATTGAGGATAATCGATAGCTACTTCTCAGACAGAACGCTTATCTATAACAGGGATAACGGAGACAAAGAGTATGAAGTACCGGCTGGGGTCCCTCAGGGATCGGTTCTCGGCCCGTTTCTGTGGAACATCATGTACAACGGGCTACTTAATCTGGACCTGCCAAGAGGATCGACAATCGTAGAATTCGCAGATGATGTGACCGCAAGGACGACAAGCATATTAGACTTGCTAGCAAATGAAACCATCCGTCGAGCCAACATTTGGCTCAAGGCCAATGGGTTAGAGTTGGCAGTTCACAAGACGGAGGCGGTACTCATTACGAACAAGCGGTCGTTCACACCACCTATGATAGCTTTAGAAGACAAGGCTGTACCGTGGAGTAAATCCATAATCCTTCTCTTGAAATCCCAAGTGCAAAAATATGCCGATTGGTCAACGCATAATCTCCAAATGGAAAACTGAATCTTCTGAAGAAATTCGTTTGGATACAGAAGCAACAAAAGAACGACTCCCCATTGAGCTACAGCAGTGAGCCAGTTTGTCAAATCCCTAGTTGGAGAAGAACAACTATAAAGATTAGAAGAGTATGAAATCCTTTTTGCAACTAGATAAAGAATAACAAGAAAATTTGTATCCAGCATTCGCAGTTAACCTTTAACTAATACCAGTCACAAAAATAACGGACCGGAAAATAATGAATATTACTAATGTTAGACTTGTTTTCATTTAATTAAATAAAAAAAATCGTCAGCCAACACCACTAATTTTTATTTGATATATCGAAAAATAGTCCTCCTAAATACTACTCGAGGTCTAATTTGTTGAGAATTGTTTGTCTTTTCTATGGAAGCTATAGCTAATGTCACGGTGTAAAACATCACAGAAAATTTTACTCGTCTTCGACGAAATTTTCAGATAAATTTCCTCGTAAAATTGTTGAAAGTTCTCATACAAACGACAAACCATTCTCAAAAAAATTATCAGCTCTTGTAGTATTACTCATGACAATTTTTTATCTTTTTGACGCTCACAGAACTGATACATATACGAAACTAACCAGCAGTAATTAATGAGACACGTTTGAAAATAATTTAGAAAGAACTTTGTACCTCAAAAATGATGTTTTGATCAGTGATGTAACTTTAACAGTATGGAATCATAGGCTGTAGTAATTAAAACAAACAATAAATAACATTAAAACTAAATAACTTTCTAGACTTCGAACCCGCATTGCATAGCATTTACTGTAATAATATTGATTGATTAATTAATTGTGAAAGTATTGGATAATCTTATAATAATAATTACCTCCCAGTATTAACTTTGATTTATTGCTGTTTTCATGGTTTATAAGTGAAACTAAGTAAAAACAAATAGTGATATACGTATATAGTTTTCGAAATTCGAGGCTCAACATTGGTATCTCGCTTAACTGAAGAGATTGAGGGCTAATTTAAATTTGGCACTTTTGCCTATTTTTGTAGAGTTTTATAAATATAGATCAGCATTTCATGCAAGTGAACACCCAGTGGTTACAATATAAATAAATGAAACATCCAATTTTAAAAAAGTTTTATGCCAAGACACGGACTATATTTGACCGGCGCACAGCGGACCAAATACCTAATTAAGCTGCAAAATATTTGTGTCTTAAAAACAAAGGGATGTTGTGAGAAAAACACCCGCAATTAATAGTCAGTTGAGTGTTGAGGGGTGTACTTTAATCAGAATACAAGTGCCCCTCCTTTGAATAGTGTTAAAGCCCAATATAAATATTCATGGAATAAAAAAACATAATATAAAAAAAAAATTAGCTAAACCTAATAAAGCAAAATAATGAAAATTGAATACCAAAACAGGTTATTTATGTAGAATTTCACAAACAACTCTAAAAAAAATTCTAAAAATATATTCAGCTAAAATTAATTTAAAGCTCTTGTACTCCTTCATCGACATTTTTCTCTAACCAGCATTGTCACTTATCTCTTCAGTGGGTATGTTGAATTCTTGATATGATATGTATATGGAATATGGATATCAGCTGATATTTTCTTGATCGTAAAACCATGTGGATCTTCCACATGGTTTCTATGAGCTACTTCTTGCATACCAAAATCTTTAATAAATTTAAATATCCTCCGTGGTTTTCCTATAATGCCATCGAAGATATCAAGTTGAAGGCACGAAAATTGATGATATTTAAAAAACCGTTGACATATGAATTTAAACAGCTGAGAAGTAAAGCAAATTGGATATAAATGTAGCCTATGGAAATTATGTTATAGCCGTAGAAAATTGTATTAGTGACAAACAATCGACGTTTAGGGCATTCTTAAATAGTAACAAAAAAGTCAACAAACATTTCTAAAGTTTTGAAATATAATATAATGACTCTGAAAGAGATTTGAATTATATTTGCTGATTACTTTACCAAATCATATGCATCTCGTCACAATTAGCTGGGAAATGCAATAGATAGCGAGTCCAACTCCAACAATAACCTGGCAATTCAGGTATACGATTAACAGAGAACTTATGACATTGAAAAAGATAAAAAACCAGAACGACTATTGGCTCTGCGGGTATCCCTGCTTTTTTATTAAGATATTACACTAGTATGTTTTATATATTTAAAACTTTAGTGCAATCTCCATAATTTGCAACTTTGCCAAAGTGCTTGAAATTCTACTACATGACGCTATTTACAATAAGATTAGTTAAAAAAGACCAACCAACGAAGTTTTATAAAGCGTTCCACAACAACAAATTTACTCTGCGTTACGCATACTAAAATCCATAGACGACTAATCACAGACTGATGTAATTTATACAGATTTTTTTCAAAGCATTCCACAGGCTTGACAATAGAATGTTGGTTAATAAACTTTATAATATTGGACTTCTGAAAATAGATATCAATAGGTTGCATTTAATGGTTTTAAGTCTCTCGAACACATTGTTACCTCTGGAAACCCCCAAGGATCTATCCTTGGTCCGTTATTTTTTTTGTATTTGTTAATGATATTGCAGATGATCTGAACAGATCAGAGATTGGATGTACACCGATGACCTAAAGCTTTTCTGCAGGATTAATACTGTATTCATTTACAAGAAAACGTACGAAAAATTAGTAACTGATGCACTATGTACAAACTTCCACTAAACTCCCAAGAATGCTACGTTATGTACATACTTAATACGAAAATCATTTTCAGTATCATACGACTATAACATTAATAATGATGTACTACATAGGCCTGACACGCTTCGGGATTTTGGTGTTATTTTTGACAAATCACTTTATTTAAGTTCCAAATTGTATCTGAAGCTAGCAGATCGTATGGATTTCTGGTTAGAAATTCGCATGATTTTTGAATATTGACACACTTAAGAGCATATACTGTTGTTATAGCGGATCGAAGGTCGAATATGCCTCAGTTGCCTTTTCCCCTCATTACAATGTACTTATCAATATTTAAAATCAGTTCAACGCAAATTCTAAAAATGTCTGTATTTTAGAACTGAAGGTAACTATCCAGAAGTCGGTTTCCACGGCAAGAACTGCTTGATAAATACGCTTTTATTAGTTTAAGCCTTGGACGTGACTGTTTATCTCAAATTTTTCTGCGTAAGCTCATTAATATCAACATTGATGCACAAGAATTTGCAAAAATATCCATCTATACGGATATTGACATATTTAGGCTGCAACTTGGTGATTTGAAAATTTATTATGAAAGAGGCTAATCCTCCACGTTTGCTTTTCTTAGTTATGTACTCTGTGTTCAACATTCTTACACGAGTTTATTTTAAATTAAGCTTTATGTAAGGTGAATATTATTTATACACGTGTTCTTAAAGTTTAGTTATTTGTATTATACCTTTGATATAATTTCTTTTGTATTTCTGTTTGTATATTTACCAACTTTGCCAAATCCCTACTGCCCTGTAATTGGGCCTAGTATTTATTCGGCAGTGTAAGAAATAAATAAATAAATATAAATAACAACAAAAAATAATTGACATTATCTTTTCTTGCAAAAGTGAATATAAAAATAAGTTTTAAAATACCTTTTCATCATTCACCCAGTATTTAAAATTAGTGGCCGTAGTACTTTAAATTTCAAATTCAAATTTAATCAATTAGCCAATTATATATTTATTGGCAAACAGTTTATGTATTCATTACTGTCAGTCGAGTTCATTAAATAAAAGTGATTGGTCGTTATCATACCGTTAGTTAAAAATGGCCATACCTACATATTGTTACAAATAGATTTCAGACCAACAATTGCAATGAAGGAAAAGCTTGGTCGATAAACTTTGGATAAAAAGATCTGCAATATTTATCTCGTCTTTAATCGCAGCTTAATTTGACAGGTCAATTATTCTAAAATGTGGCCATTAGAGATGTTTCTTTGTTCTTTTTCATATGCTTCTTAGGTCAGCACTTATATCGAATTTTTTTAAGTCAGAAACTCCAGCAGAATTGAACATACATATCCCTCTTATAAGAATTTAATCTATTCTATTCTTATTCTTAACATTCGCGAAATGACTACCTAAGATGCGGTCCCTACTGATAATTTTCCCGTCGAAAGATCGTGACACTGAGTTTAATTAAATAATAAATTAATGCATTAAAGTGATATATGCCACACACTTAGATTAATTTTAATTACCATAATTAATGACATAATCACAGTATTTAACTTTACTTACTAACAGTTTTCAAAGAATTTTATGAATTTAATATTATAAAAGTTTTCCCAGAATATATATTTGTTTGTCCCTTTTCGTTTTATTATATTTTCACGAAAGTCTATATTGTATACATATATCTATAATATCAAATTGTATCCAATATACAAAAAATAATGAGCAGTTTTTTTTTCAATTGTGTTCTAAATATATCTTGACGATCCAAATAAAATCGATTATATTTTATTTCTGTAACAGCCTTTATAATTTTTTTCTTTCAAGTGCTATTTTTGAAAATTGTTTGCATATAAACGGGTTTTTATTTAAATTTGGTTAATTTATGTACATTATTCCGATTTTTAATGGAATGTATTTTTAAAAATTAAATCGGATTGGCAATAATATTCAAATACAAATAATGTAAACAACTATAATCTTTCCCAACCATATCGATACTGAGTGTAGGTAGATTTTAATGTGATTTTTTTCACATGTCCAACAGATGAAAACTACTTTCAATATCTCTGTATGGGGCATAGGCAGTCATGGTTTTCATTATAGTAATACAATCTGTGCGATATTCAGACGCGTTGTTGGTGACAGCACAAAGTAAACTAGCAAAACTATCAACCGGCAGAAGTCGAGCTATAAACAATAAATTAAAAAATGTCTTACACAGGAACCTCAGATACAAAACCAATGACTTCCGAACGGACAGACAAAGCATTGTCTTGGTTTGTTTGGTATCAAATATAAATATTATTCATACTCAGCCTGCTATTAGCAAGAAACATGTGATAAGATGCGCGTGCAGTTCATGTTCGATGTATTTTGTTTACGATTATCGGCCGCCATTATCTATTTGTCATTTTTTCAGTTTAACGTTTTGTTTACTGTGATTATTAGTTTTTTAAAGATAGATATTATGTTTTTGTGAATAAACAATGGAAAAATACTGTGTTATATGTAGATCCAGAGCTGTCAGGTACTTCAATTAAAAGAATTGAAATAGTAATTTAATTATTTTTAAGTAATTAAATTACTTTAATTCAATTACTTTTTTGGACGCCTTAAAATAATTGGTATTTGAATTACTTTTGTAAAAGTAATTGTAGTTGGTAATTGTTTTATTGTTTTTGGTAATTGAAGTACTGAACAAATAATTTAATTCCTTTTGGGTAATTCAATTCCTTTCAGATACTTTAATTACTTTAAAATAATTGAAATTGTATCGAAAATATTCCGAGAAAAATCGCAACGCGCTCGGCTTTAATAACTTGTTTGAACTTGTCGTTTGACAGTATTTTCGTTTTCTTTCAGTTATCCAGTGCACTACACAGTATACAGTAGCTGTGATTGCAAGAAAACCATGTTTTTAATTAGTTGTGTCCTTGTGTTTTTAATTCTTAAAAAGTTGCCTGGCAAGGTAAGTAAATATTAAATCATAAATTTGTTCTTTACTATTTTTTTAAATATTAATATATGTTATACATATATCTCCAATTATTAGCAATATCTATTATTTTACCTATTTGATTTAATCAAATACCTATTAATATTAGTTACACTGACAAATTTTTTTAATAATGATTGTAGAAACAAAATTTTTGCACAGAAATGCGTTTCACGTTGAAGTCAAATATCGAATAAAAAATGTCTGTCTGTATGTATGTCTGTGTGTAGACCATTTCTTGTCAACACAATAATTTCTTTTAGACTTGAATACATACGTGTTTGAATGACCTAATAATTATTTAAAAATACATGTACATTGTGCCTCTTTTTTTGGTAGGTATTTGAATTTCTTTTATTTTCAGTCGATATTTCAATTATTTTTGGTAATTCAATTACATTCAAAGTAATTCAATTAAATAGAGTAATTGAAGTATAAGGTAAAGTAATTAAATTCCTTTACTTGCAAAAAAATATATTATTTTCGACGAGTAATTGATATTTGAAGTACTGTGTAAAATCAGGAGTAATTGGTAATGGAAATATTTACTACTTTGATTGATAATTAGTAATTGGTACTTCAATTACTTTTAATGGGTAATTGTGACAGCTCTGTGTAGATCTCATTTTGAAAGTGGAGTTAATTGATCTTTCCAGAGGTAGGTGAGATTATCATAGGCGTAACAGAAAAATCGCAGATAAAAGCAAAATCTGAAGTTAAATATGTTCAGTGCAATAATATTTAAAATATAGCAAACCATTTTTTGTAATTCTAAAATTGTGTAATATGGTTAAATAGAAACCAAAGGAAATAAATATTTTATACAAAGTATAACATTTTATTTGTTTTTAGGATTCCTTCGAATACTGAACGCAGATGCATATGGCTTTCTCGTATTTTCAGATATTTAGGAAAGGAAAATATTCTTAAAGATAGTGCTGTGTACTCAGATCACATTACATCGTACGATTTCTCTGCTATACACACTGGCCGAGTTTAACATAGCAATATAATACCTAAATTACCAAGTTCCTCTAAGCAAAATACAGTTTGGTAAGTTATCACTCATTATATTCATTCCGGGTGTAGCAAAATCTACTTCTTTGTCGTTTAAAAGGTCTATTACACCTGTCATCGTAACAAATCCGGGATTTCTTATTTAAACAGTTTGGAATTTTGTTTGTACTCTCGCAGCAATTTCTCCCTGTAATTGAAAAATATATTGTCGAAGATTGAACACAACGTTTATTGAATCAACTGTAGTAAATTCTGATGTTGGCTGCTATTGAAGGCTCCGTATGGCTAGAGGAATTCGTGAAAAACTTCCGTGTATGGTATCCAGATTTTTCTTGAACAGTTGGTTGGTTGCTTCATTTGGATAATAGTACGATGTTGCCTCTGGCCAAATTCTCCATCGTGTTATAATGAGCTCTGGAGGTAATGGAGTATTTGATAGAATATCATGAAATAACCGTACACGATTTGGTGCTTTAAGAGAAACTTTCTTTACAGTAGTTATCAAATTAACAACATTAGGGAGGCACCCCCTAATAGTTTCGGCAATCTTATGAAGCCCATGTGCTAAACATGTTACATGATGTATATTCTGATATGGTTTCTTCAAAATTCTTCCAGCAGCTTTCATATAACCCCATCGGTAAGAAATAATAAGAACTTGTCCTTATTTTCTGAATATTTGTCACCCCAGAACTCTTGTAGACCTGAATCCACTACCTCCGCTATAGTGCGAGAATTTATAGCTTCTAAAACCTTAGTAGCGATCAAGTATCCGCTCATTGAACAATTTTCCTCCAATGCACCCACTAAAACATTAGCCACTTTAAACTCGCAAACATTGGTGGTTTCGTCTACGCTAAGCCAAATGTACTTCCCATTAAGTTCAGAAGAAATTTTCTGTCCGATATTTTCACACTCCATTGAAAAAAATTTTTTCTTAGTATAGACTCCGAAGGCCCGTTAACATTGCGATATTTGCCACTCAAAAATTGTCTAAAAAGCATATCTAGTTTCGACCACAGTATGTTACATCCTATCACAAATTCCAACTAAATCTAAGTTAAAATTACGTTGCATGTCACTGTAAGTAAAATTTACGCTCCGTTTATGGTTTTGTTAGGAAATATGTCTATTAATATTTGTGTTGCATGACCACGAAATTGCTTTATCACATCTAGTACAATACAATTGCCTAGCATCAAATTGTAAATCGGCAATATCGCGATTCCAAGAATTTACTGTAGCTTATGTCGGTTTAGTATGTTGTGACACTTTAACTGCGCGTTTTTAGTACTTACGTCTGAATAAAATCCACGTTATGCAAGATACTATTTACTCGTGTTATGTTCTCTCCCCTCCACGCTAGTGCCGGCCGTTGTCCTTCAGTAATGTAAATTACCAGTATCCTACAGTTTAAAAGAATCTATTACGCATTACGTTTTTATTTAATATACTGCATTCCCCGACAAAACTAAGTTACGCATTAACATTGTAAAATTAGATAAAATGCACTTAATATGTTGCATGACTTTCTTTTAGTAGTTTGAAAATGTTTCAGTATACTATATCTGTAAAATCCATCCCTGGAATCCGATCGGTAAATCCGACCTCTGCATATGAGGTAGTAGTAGCTGCCAGTCCTGCTAATTTCTGTGGTGTTTATTATTTATTTATTAATAATCTTCACCATATCTACTATAATACATTTATCAGTTTATTTTCCTTATCTGCTCAAGTTACAAGTGTTGTATCTTGCGTTGCATGCTACATATATTCTCACATTAGAAATGACGTAATTTTACATTAACGATAGTATTATAATTTATTTATTACTTACATCACTGAAATAATGTAAACAAAAAGTTTTAAAAAATCTAAAACAGAAAAACATTATGTAAACTTGACAGAACTTTTGATATTTAACAAAAATACATAAATTATTGTATGACATTAAAATTTGTTCTTCCGTTTTTCAGATTTGTTTTATCTCAAAATTAAATGTAGCAAATAAATGATGCAGTTAGAGTTTGCACACTGTCTATTAATAATAATAATAAATAATTTATTGTTTTTTCTTTTTTGCTGTGAAATAGTCGAATTATATCCTGTAATAGAATGCTCTTTGTACGGTTTTAACCGAGAGTGTAGTTGTTTAAATAAATACTTTAACGTAGACTTTACGAATATTTTCAATATAAATATAAATGTGTGTAATAATATTTTATTTAGTAGCTGGTCTGACATCATCCTGCAGGTCCATGATATATAAATAATATGACTGTTTTTATAAATGCTGAAATTTAAAATTCAAATATTTGCTAATACATTACGGGCTGCGCTCTTTCTGTTTACTTATCGAGTACACGGATATTGATATAGCAAAAATTGTACTAGTTGCTTCATTGCTGCTAGCAGTGCTTGCCCCTTGGCAAAAAATTATATAATAAACATCTATTGTTGGTTAAGGTGTTTTTATTTCAGGAAACTCTTTAATTTCAGTACATTAAGAACAATATACATACACAAAGAAAAGATTATTCACTAATTTCTGAAACCGATATACGCTGTACTGTGGACTTTAGTATTAATTATGCAGCTACGGACACGTGTTTCGGAGTTATTGCCCCTCATCAGCGTACCGTAGCTAAGGAATTGGATCTACGATAGGATAGATCAGTTCCTTAGCTACGCTACGCTGATGAGGGGCAATAACTCCGAAACACGTGTCCGTAGCTGCATAATTGTTTCTTTTTGGGGAATATAGCACTAAACCTTCTTTGTTTTATTTTGAACCCCCAATAAATCTATCTTGTTTTCAGTATTAATGACAGCAATCCATTGTAAATCCACGTATCAACTTGGATATATATGTCTCGTCTTAGAATTTCCTCTTTTGATATCGCATGCTTGCAAGTTTCATGGATTTTCATCCGAAATTTAATTTCTAATAACAGATATTTCGAAATTGGTATTTTAAAACATTATGCATTGTAAGAAACTCGATTTTTTTACTAGAAATTCAAGTTTTTATGTTATGTATATATTTCATTACGGCAGAAAATAATGTGTCAAGTTTTGTTGCAATTTATAAAATCTCAAGACCACTTCTAATAAAAGGTTGGACTTTCAACAAATACGTATGATAAGGAAGAATAAATATCGTGAAAAAATTTGCACGATATATCTTTGACCCACATAATTTGACATGAAATTACTAGTTTGACCCCTCGGAAGGTTTTTACAGAATTTGTTTGTTTAAAGAACCATCTAATTTATTTTACATTTCGTTGACCTTGGCGCCATTTGCTAATTATAGCCAGACATGTAAAATTAATCAAAGTTTGAGGACTCTGTTCCAGCATGTCGTCATTTTACATGTCCTTTGCTTATAACCATTAGCAAATGAACTATTTAAATCAGGATTGATTATTTTTTATTTATAACCTAAATGGTAAACATTCTGTCCGTCTACTTATTGCTGTATAAATATTACTATTATAGTAGATTTCATATTACAATTTGTAAATGCTTATACAGTGTGTATTTTGTCGTTACTATGGGTTTTGCAAAAATCGCATACATTTTTATCGTAGTAGACGCCGGGTTTTGAGGGAATTTCTTTTCAGTAATATAGTTTATTACAGAAATACTATGCACATAAAAAAGGATACAAAAACTGCTATGAAAACACCAAAGCCAGCGCTTTTACATGCCAGCAACAACTAACTAACAGCATGCGTATTTCAAATTTTTGTGTATTACAATGAAAACAATAATACAATAGATTTAAAAGCAGTGTCTTCGATAAATAGATATTTGCTACCGCTTCTGTTAGATTAAAAAAATCTCACTCAGTTATAACCTTACTTAAAATTAAAATTAGCAATTAATTCTCTTGTTGTTCTGTTTCACCAATAATAATTTAACATATTAAATTATTATTGTTGCCCAGCTTTTCGTTCAAATTTCCCTTCCTGAAATAATTTATAAATAGTTCGTTCTGGAAATTCAGTTAAGTAGACTGTTTTTCCACGGTTCTTGTTTCTCTTGCACTTTCTTTCATATTTCTGTAAACATTTAAAACTATTTTTTGTGATTGCCGACATGTTGTTTTGAAACTTTCTTTGTAATTTGTAAAATATTACCATTTTCCACATCTTCCTGATATTCCTTGCACGTGGTAGGTTGAGGATCTTCTCAAGGCCTGAACATTTTTCTAATATTATTTTACCACAGCCACTTGTAAACAAGAACATTCGAATAGTCACCATCCGCCAAAATATTTATAAAAACACAGCTGTATAAAATAAACTTAAACACAGAGGAAAATTTCACCTACATACTTGTTAAACACTTTATGTTGTCACAATCTGCTAACATATATTATTGCGTTTAAGTAGACTGTATTTATTATTATGTTAAAGAACAAGGAATATACAAATATAAGTAATATCAGAAAATTATGAATTAAAAATTCACTTACCAAACGCCACAGTCCTGATACTCCATGTAATTCGATAGGACAAGGGCAGGATTGGTTATAAGGAATGTAGGATATTGAATATCACCTTTTAACAACAATGTGGCACTAGGATTATTACTTTTGTATATTAGCGTATTAAACTATTTGTATTTCACTATAGCGTGTAAAACTATAATAATGAATATTGTATGTATTCCAAATTTTTTTTCTGTAAAAAGTGAGTTGATGTCTATAAAAAACTGTTTCACTAGAATCCATTTAAATTAATGTGAATAAACACGATTTCTAATATATCTGATGACATTTATTAATAATGAACCGGATTACCATTAAAAGGAAAAATACTATACAAAATAAATTTAAATCTAAATGAGATACCGTACACGGCCCAAACATATATAATATAAACACTAACTGTATAAAACATTTATAACATGCCACACCGATGAAAATTCCCAATCTAATTGTTAAAAGCAATATAAAATACCCTCGACAAAAATACCATCTACTGCCCTACTAGAATATAATATTAACCCACCTAATACTGATACATTTCCTTCGTCCTTCGTGAAACTGATAATTTCGAAATTCGACCCTGTATACAAAGGATGACACGGGAGAAGGAACAAAGAGATATAAGTGTGTTGTTTATAGGGGCGAATCTTGCACTATTATTGTAAGGTTTAGGAACCTTGGTTAAAACAAGTATGTTTCTGTTAATTTCTTATTCTAATCATGTCAGAGCATACTTTACATATAAATAATGATGTTTTATGTATTAAGTAATACATCATGTTTATTATTTACCATGGTGTGAAATAATAAATAAAGCATGCTCTGCTCTCCCTTCAAATAATTGTTGGTAGCCGAGTCGGCAGTCTTTGAATTTATTATGTGCACAATATTTCTGTAATAAACTATACCAGATAGTACTAAAGAAGACACTTTGTAGCATTACATACGTCACTAAAATTTGAATCACATCCCTATTATAACGAAGATATGAACATGAAATATTTGCTATCCACCTGATTTCTGCAGTCAACGTGTATATTTCTTCAGACTAATTACCATGAAATTAAAACAGTGGTAAAGATCTAGACCTTCACAACTACAAGTCCAGGCAATGGCAAAGAAATTTGTATATAAACACGACATATGTACAATCCCTTGCATCTCAAAACTAACGCCCAATATCCACATCTAATGGAAGTAAACTCTCTCACAGTTAATTTTACTGCACGACCGGGAATCGAACCGGGATCTCTTTGTCGAGAGCCCAATTACGTTTCCTCTCGAACATCAGTAATATATAGATCGAGTAAATGAAATAACTAATGCAGATTGGTATGACTATTCAATTGAAATATTAATTACTAATTATTATGGTCTAATATGTAAAATTAATTAATTGAGTATGATTTACTACTAAAAAATTGTAGTGTTATTACAGGTGAATTATTGGTAATATTTGACATTTGAAAAATTATCATATATGAGCAAATTCAAACATCAAACAATATAAAAATAAATAGTCCGTAATAATATTATTAAAACAAATATTTACATAAAAAAAATATCACAGCGTAGACTACTGAGATTTTCTATAGTCAAATTTTACAGTGGCGTAAGTTTCAGAAAACTCATAGGTGTTTTTAATAAATTTGTACCTTAAGACGAATAACTTAATTTTGTACTCTAAGAGAAAGAACAAAGAGTTTTAAAGCTATAAAATAATTTTCTTTTTTATGATTTTTGTTTACATAGTTATTGCTTGTATTTAATAGTGATTATATTCAGATATAGCACTGCTACAGTAGTTAGTTACTGTTGTGTAATTGTAATTAATTGGGCACGCAGTGTTCGATGTCATTAATAAGAATTAGGAGAATCATTATTGTTTGAACTGTGGTGCAGAGTAAGTGCTTGAATAGAGTCGTTATAGTAGAGTCCGGATCCGAATATTACATGACGTCAGTACCAGAGGCAGATCTAGGATACCGGTGTAAACACATGCACAGAAATAATAAACAAACAACGTGTACCAGATTAAAATAGCTGAATTTAAAACGCTGTCCAGCCGCCTGTATACGAAGCTGCAACCATTACAAACAGCAAGACACGTCCTTTATCATTTTCATAGTTCTCACCCCAACTGCCATCCACACATTCATATATCGTTTCTGCATTTGTGCGTTCTAACATCTTTGGTGATATTAAGCGGATTGGCATTGCCACTGTCTCATCTATTCCCTCAACCAATACATTAAATTTGAGATGTTCTAACCACTAGTGTCGGCGGCGAGGTGATTGCGACATTTTCAGTGTTTCAGGACAATACAAAAGTATAAATACCCATTGCGTTCACAGGTATTGCCAGAAAAATATCTGGTGTCGTACTAGAATTTTCTTGAAATTGTACTAGATTTGCTTAAAGTGTACTAGATTTTTTTTTAACTCTTAATTATTCGCAAATTGCAAGACATCTTGTTTAAAGATATTAGCTAAAATCTATAAACCGCTAACACCGATTTATGGATTTAAGTTGATGAAAACCCACTCTTAACTTGACCTAGATAAAAATTTATTTAATTATTTATTTGACAAAATACACTCAACAGGCAAAGCCCTATTACAGAGTATATACAATACATATACAGATTTAAACATAATATTAACAGTACTTAAATCAATATATTTAACATGTATTTTAAACTTCTTAAGCTAATATCAAATATATCACAATTGTGTTGTATCCAATTGCAAATATTGCATATTCTATGGAGTGGGGAATTTATTCGATAAGTTGTACAAAGATCTAAATAAAAAGTTCTGAGTGCTCTGGTAGGATAACATAGGTACATTTAGAGATATAAGGACAGAAAGTTAAGGTCATTAACAATGCCATGTAACAGTTTATGTAGATAAATAATATGTCCGTATTTTTGTCGATTGTCCAATGCTTTAAGATTGTATCATTCCCTAAACATATTTTTTCTACAGTTTTTACCAGTTTCTTTGTAATTGATGAATCATAATATCTTATTCTGCACGCTTTCTATACTATTCATGTATTTGATAAAACGGATTCCAGACAATGGAGCAATATTCCAACAGAGATCTAACATACGATATATATAATTGCCTAATAGCACCTGGACTGGTAAATATTTTGGTATAACGTATTATGGCAATATATTTTAATATCCCTATTTATCATGGAGTAAATTTGACTATTAAATGTAAGGCAGGTATGAAAAGTAAGTCATCGGCAAATAATAAATATTTGGAAGATTCAATTATTTCTGTTAAACTATTTATAAATAAGAGAAATTGCAGTAGCCCAGGGCTGGAACTCTGAGGAACCCCAGATAAGGAGAAAAAATGATTAGACGCATATCCATTCGCAGGCATATACTGCTTCCTATTTTGTAAATAGAAAATAAGGAGTTTTATCAGGTTTTCGTTAAATACGATTTCATTTTCAAGTTTAAAAAGGAGATTATATACGCTTTTTGAAAATTCGTATAGATTACGCCTACCTGACTACTATCATGCATTACTTGTGATATATACTGAGTAATATTAATTAGGTTACGAGTAATTGTCCTCTTTTTATTTTCTAAATCTGTTCATTTCTAAATTGATATTATTTTGTGCCTCAATGTAGTGACGACTTTTACGTACATTGTAAACATCTAATGAATTACACATACTAAATATCTAAAATTATTTATTTTCATCTCTTTATTTATATACTTTGTTGTAGTAGGGACTGTGTTTAGTTTTTGACGTGTAAAGAGAGAGTATTAGTTTTATGAGAGCATCAAAAGTTAAATTAATTGAATAAAATTTATACCACTTTATTTTGGATTAAAGTACACGATAATTCCTGTTGCGAGGACATCCGTTCCTGGAATCTAATATTTGAATCCGGACTCTAGTTATAAAAGTTCGTTATATTTCGATAGTCACTTTCTATGTGAATTTTGTAAAAATACACTTTTTGGATGAACGCCTAATAATAATAATAATAAGGTAAATGGCAATGGTGAAGAAGACGGCGATGAAAATAACTATGAAAACGACAATGATAATGACAATGAATATGACGATGAAGATAACGATGACGAATAGATGACGACGACGATGACAATGACGATGTTGATAATAACAAAACTTCTTTCCGAAAACGCTTCTTTCAAAAAACATTTATATACGTATTGGATTTTGTCAAACAATATATGTATGTAATTTAATATGTTGGTGTCGACATTTTTCAGTAAAATAACGTTAAAATTTAAGGAGAGGTGAAATTTCTCCGTAATATCCTAGAAATTAATATAATTATTATTCAGTTTTTAAATGTCAGTTAGTTCTTACTCAGTACGAGATATGTCGCTATTAAAGCAATAAAAACAATATTTTTACAAAACGGGTTATGTAAGTATATAAAAATAAAGTTAGCAGGATTGTGTTACATCATTTTATTCATCATTTATTGTTAAGCAAATATTGTAAATACAGATACAGACATGTTTTATATTCATCATACTATTAAAATTGTGATTTATTCATGTATTGAAGATATTCAACGTAAGGTAATGTCTATAAAAAATTAAGATAATCAACTATTATGTATATTCTATAATAATTTGTAGTGCGGAAATATAGCCTCATATATCATATAATTTTGTTTTGTTAGCTTAAAACGTTTACGTTTTCTAACAATGTATTTACGTCCAAATTATTAATTGATGTTATTAAATAAATTTTTTATTAGTAATTAGAAACATATTCACAGAACAGTCATACATTTTATGGGTATTTTTGAATTATTTATTTATTTATTTATTTATTTATTTATGTATTTATTTAATACATATCCAACAGGCAAAAGCACAATTACAGAATACGGGGATAATTTGAATGAACGGTAACAATAAAAAGAAAAATGATAATAACAAAAATAGCAATACAAAAAGAAAATGAAAATGAAAAAGAAAGATGATAATAAAAATGGTATAAACAAAATAAGCACATACGCTTATACAAACATGTATGCACATGTATATATACACATGCACATACATACACACATAAACCCATATACGCACATATACATACATACCCACACATATACACATAATACACATACATACGTAATATATAAACACATATTATATATACAAATTATAGCAAATGACTAGCTGTAAACAATTTTCAGCTGCCTGATAGTACAAAAGAATATTTCAACCCTATCCTCCACGGTGCAATAATGGGCCTTTTCACTACTTCTTAAATCTTAAAACAAATATGTTTATTTGAAAGCTAACTGATAGATATTCACCTTATGCAACTCTGTTTGAAATATAAGTCTCCCATTGTATAATAAAAAAATAAACATTTATTATGGCAATTTAAACACTCATTTGACCTTGAAGCTGAGTGACGTCACACAGACCGGAATCATGTTGGTAGCATTTGTCAGAACGCCTAATACTACTAACATCACACCACAACTGACACGTTTTACATTGTTTACGGTTAGTTTTGTGGTTATGTTCTGTGTGTTCATTTACGAATCGTGTTTTGCTTTGTTTCTGCACATTATTGGAAGAAAATGGAGCCAGGATTTTCTAAAGGAAATGCAGAAAATCTGCCGAAAGTTGACTTTATTATGGTGGACGAGTTTTACATGTCAAATTTGGATTATTTATCAGAAGAAGGAATATTAAAACAAAACGGTAAGTCATTAGTAATCTTATTTTCTTGTAATTTATTTATAAATATAATGGAACTACCATTATTTTAACATGCAATTGTTGTTACAATATTTTTCCAGTTTTCTGATTCTTCTTTTAACTGTAAAATATCAATAATTTAGCATCAATTTCTAAATACAACTACTTTTCTTACATCAAAATGATATTCACAACAGTAAAGTTTCTGGTTTTCGTCAACTGCTTCTCAACTTTGGCTATTTTAAACCATGCTTTTCGTCTATTTTCATCTGGTGAAACGTAAACGAAAATTTTGATTGGACAATTCATGTTATTTGTACATGTTGGTACAAAGCACTTTTTTAAACATGTTCCACACACAACAATCCAAACTAAAAAGAAACGACTGTCAAAGTCAATTTCGACATCAAGTGTCAAAAAGCAGAGAACCAACTTTGCAATACACCGATGTGTCATGTTCAAGGTCGTAGTCCCTTTGACGTCACTAAGGTGAGTTGCGTGACGTCACGTAAAAGCGCGCGCTTTATTTCCACACTTTTGTTAATTTTTTTTCGATAGAAATCGTGCTAAAAAAAAAAAAAAAATACGGCAAGTTTTTTTATAAAACACTATCACATAAAGCAATAAAAAAAATCTGTGAAAAGGCCCATTAGAGATCATTTGATAAAGAGGAGATGCTTTGAGAATATTGGTATTAGCTGTAGGAAGATTAAAAACATTGTTGTGCCGCGCTGAAATCCTGGACACCCGTATATTGATATGACTTAGTATATCTGGACAGTCCAAAATATTATTAACAATTTTATATAAAAATATAATCAGATGTACAGATCTCTGTTTTGACAATTCTATGATGTCAAACCGTGTTAATAACAAATTATGAGAAAACCCTGTTGACGGATATATGCCATCTAATATATATATATACTGCAGATTTCATAAATCGTCTTTGTATTCTTTCAAGCGTCGCTACATGAGTAACATAGATTGGGTTCCTGACTATCGATGCATATTCTAATTACGATCTAACGAAGGATGCATATAACAATCGAAGTGTAAACATATTAGAAAACCCTTTCGAGTTTCTAATGAAAAAAACCTAAACATTTAATTGCAGATGAAATGGCAAATTCAATATGTTTTAAGAATGTTAGTTTAGGATCAAAAGGTACTCCAAGATCTTTTATATAATCAGGCCTATTAAGTGATGCACCGTCCAATTTATAATCAAAATCAACAGGATTTTTTTTCTTGTAAATGACATAACATTACATTTGGAAGCATTTAGTGGTAAATTGTTATCTGTAAACCACGAATTTATTTTTTTAAGTCGAACCTTGTGGTACCCCAGATAACTGCAAAAACTTCTTCGACCTGTAACCACGGTACTGAACAAACTGATATCTGTTTTTCAAATATGAAGAGAAAAGCTGCAGAAGAGGATTAGATAGTCCAAAAGTATCCAATTTGTTCAATAGAATTCCGTGGTCAAGTCGGTCGAATGCTTTAGTAAAATCGGTGTATATAACATCAACTTGGCTATGTCGGTCTAGTTTATTACTAATGAACTGGGACTTACACACAAGATTTGTAACAGTGGACCTACCCTTCATGAAGCCGTGCTGCTCATATGATATCAATCCAGACACATGATTGTAGATAATATGCAGAATTATTTCTAATAATTTAGCAAAGTTGCAGATGATAGTAATAGGTCTGTAATTCGTTATGTCATTCCCATTGCTTTTTCTATAAACAGGGCACACTCTAGACAGTTTCCAAGACTCTGGAAAACATGACGTTTTTATAATTAAGTTAAATATAGCTGTTAGAAGAGTAATAAAAGCCGATGCACAATCCTTGATTAAGAATGCAGGTATCAAATCAGGTCTCATAGTACAGTTTGGTTTGAGTCGTTTAATCGCTTTCCTAACTTCATCCTGAATAATAAATGGAATGTGGATTGTTTTTATATTTTGGTTCGAGGTTACATGAGTAATAGCAACCGGGAGCGTAAATGACTCAGAGAAGAAATTGACAAAGCTATTAACCATTAGTTGGGGATCTTCAATATCCAATATCTTCCCCATTATACGTAACAATTGATGGGATAGAGGAAATATCCCTTTTAGAATTTATATAGGACCAAAATGTATTCGGGTTGATTTTTATATCCATTTCTATGCCTTGTAAGTAAGCTTTATGCAACACGTCCACCTCAATTTTTTTTTGCGATCTTAATGACTTGAATCTGTTTAAATAGTTCATGTCACCATTTTTTTGTAAATTTTTAAAGCCTTGTCTTTTGTTTTTATCTTTTTTATAATTTGGCTATTAAACCACGGTGGATAACAATATTTGATATGCAGACACATACGTAAAACTACAAAAATTTACTGTTTTTTTGTTAGCCTGTCTACTTAGGAAAGGTCTACGAAAGTTACCAAATTTTGATATCTTGAGTAATTACATATACGTTTAAAAAGTGTAGGTAAAAAACTGAAATTTCATATAGGAAAAATTACACACTTTGTATGTATAAAACTTTTTAATGAAAAGCAAACATATTTTCTAATGAAGCAACAATATAATGGGGCATCCGGTATTTAGAAATTTATTGCTGTCATCAAAAGCATTTTAATAATTGGCCAGTTCAAGAAAAGCAGCATATAAGAGAGATGGACATTGGAGGACTTCAGAGGCTATAACTCTTTAGGGGTGGCTTCTACAAAAAAAATTATATGAAAGCCCCACCTTAAATTCCTTAAAGAATTTTAAGTTTGTATTTTTTTGCACTTACTTCTGAAACACTCTGTATATATATTTTTAAAATCATCCAAATGAAAAGACCTGCTTACTATTGAAAGTAAATTTAAAATAGGTTTTCACTTCGCGATACTATAACTGTTTGAATTTTGATCCCGAAATTATCCACTTAGATAGTCGGACATTTTATGTTTAAAAATAATAAAGAAAATAATATTAATATTGAACCTTAAATAAGTTAAAAAATAAAGTGGCGATTATGCAAACGCTTCACAAATTGAAAGGCTGAGTACATACAATGAAACCAACCTTGATGAAATTAGTTAGACGTTAGGATTTGGACAAATTTAATTTGCATAAACAAATTTTCTAATTAAATTAACATAAATAAATATTGACAGGCCGACTTTAGATATAGTATTAAAACTTATTATTTCTAGAACAATGGACATATTAATGAGCTTCTGGTCCAGTTAGAACACGATTAAAAAAATTATAATATATGCAAATAATATTACAATTATTACTTTTTCAAATTCAAGATTTCTTACAGCAATTTACTTGTTAGACCTAGTGGCGGTTGATTATAATGAGCCAAAGATCACCCATCACAATAATTACAATAATAAAAATAATCAGTTTATTTAATATTAAAATATGCCATACTGGGCCACATATAAAAGTGTAGTATGTATGTATATGTGTGTATATGTTGCATACATGTGTGTATATGTGTATGTATGTGCATATGTGTATGTATGTGCATATGTGTATGTATGTATGTATGTTTGTATATGTACTGGTTTGTCATATATGTGTTTTTATTTATACAGATATACTATGTACATTATAGCTTATGTATTTGTATTTGTGCTTTGTATATTTATATTTATATATATCAACCCTGAATGATCTTTAATTTTTTTTTTTTTAACTACAAGATTCTGTGCTATGACTTGCTACAAATGTACAAAACTGTATATAATGTGGTTAAATAAACGATATCTATCTATCTATCTAATACAAACAAATATGTTTTAACCTCAGTTATTATCATTAGAGATACTCACCTGGGCCACTGTTATAGGCTCAAAAAACTTCGACTAGTTATTTGCGTCGTATACCTTAGATACTGAAGATGAGTTGAACGGGTGACCTGGTAGTGTACGCGTTGTGTGTATGTATACATACACGCGATGCGTACACGACCACGTCCAGATAAGTTAATACTTATACTGTGTATACCAAATTCGATGCTCACCATTGCCATCTCGGAAACCATAAGAGCTACAAGGTCGGTTAAATGGGATAAGTTTTAGCAAATTTTATGCTGATTCCAAATCCGTTAAGAAATCATGGTTAACTAAACTGTTTTTGGGATTTTTCAGAAAACGAGAATTTTGTGATTTCGCTTTTTGGCTGTAGCCAAAATAATCTTTAGTCAGAAGGTTTTAGAAGTTTTAAATTTGTACATTATTAGAACACTTTTTGGAGACTAATATTTTGATCTAGAAACGAATGCTCGATAGTCCTTTGTTTTCGAGATATCCGAGGTAACTTTTATTTTTCTTATGGCAGCCATATTGGATTTTTCGTTTTTTAAATTGCGCTTAAAAATAGCTTTCAGATAATGTATCACATGCCAACGAAAAATTATTTTTCAAGGGACTAATTTTAAAAAAGTTATTTGAACTAAAAAAAGTTTTCGCGGTTTGAAGTTCACAAAATGTACCGAGAAATATGGAACACTTGGTATACTATTATTGAATGTATGTAGGAGGTAGCTGATCGTGTGCTTTCTCTACACGCCAAAAAGCAAATAAGGATCTCCTACACGAAGAAAGTTATAAAGGATGTTGCAAACCGATGCACCTGTAAAATTTTTTATAAAACCTCAAATATCCTTGAAACGTCTGGGTTTCGGTATAGGATATGCTACATGTTTTCAACTTTACGAAAAATCTGAAAAATACAAGGCGTTCCATTTAAAATAAGCTAGTTGGTATCGACTTCCCATATAACCGGAAGTACCAAATGCCTGTAATAATTTTTTTTTTTTGGTTTGGCCACACTGGCATTTGTAATTCCCTAAATTTTCAAAATTGTCTGTTGCGTACTTTTCCGATATCGATCGATGCAGTTCCCGGTCAGACACCCTGTATAACAAAGTGAAAATAAACAATGCCTAATAATTCTGCAGAATTTAGTAGATATATAGGTACATTATTTTTCAACCAAAAAAAGAAAAGTGTTATTAATATTTTTAATTTTCGGATTTATTTTTAGGTCATATTTGGAACAATGTGAAAAAAATTCGCAATTTTCTTTAAACATGTTTCAATAGCACACGCTTTTATTTCACATATTTCTTCATCGACAATATACTTCAACCGTCCCAAGGTATATGCTAAACAAGACATTATCATAAATATATGTTGATATTCATACAAAAGGACAAATATTAGCATAAAAAACTTGAACTTCTGTTTACATTACATTTTTTCAAACGCTAAATAAGCACCGTATAATTACAGTACAGTGGTATAATTTGTCAACGACTATAAAGTATACTTCTATGTGTTTACTAAACGTCATTAAGCATTATAGCAACTCGTACAGTTACTTTGTAAAAATAATCGGCCAGTGAGTCATGCAAAATAAAGAACTTGTCATTCCATTTTCGACAATTCTGTGGGTTTGCTTCTTAGATATACACAGTACGGGGTGAACTTTAGAAAAACTGATTCAAGTAGGCACACCAAGTAAGTACTGTTAATGTTTGAAGTTTTATATATGGACTCATACACATAACACCTTCAGTGCTAACTTTTCACATTTAAAATATGTATAACATACACTGACGTAATTGTCCACAAAACACCAAATTAACAAAACTAACCTTATGAGAACAAAAGGTGTATTCTTTTTTATCACCAATCTCAGCTAATTTCTTTTGATATAGCCTCCATAACCGTAAAACTACTTAGATTAGCTGAGATTAGTGATACACGTTATGTATCTTATTTATATCTAAAGTATTGCTACGATTCGGTGAACCGTGATTCACTAAGCAATACAGGGGACTATATGGGATTGATTTTCTTGTCACTATTCGTACTATTTATACATTTTGTAATTTTCAAGCTTTTAAATGCATCCAGCTGTCTGGTATTTGTTACATTCCTAATTAACTTAGATTACTATTATATATTTTATGATTATTCTCAAACAAATGTTGGACAACACTAGACTTCTCTGTTCTACCATATTTGGGATAACCCATAATATGCTCCTTAAATCTAGTTTGAATTGATTGTCGAGTTTATCCAACATACTATTGATACAGTCCTTCAGGTAATTTCGTAAATCCCCGACTTTCGTTTGTTCCAATTTTGTCATTTGGTTTGCCTAAAAGTTGTTGTACTTTACTTACCGATAAATGAACCATTGTCATACTTATATCTTTAAGATCTCACCAATATCTTGAGTGAATTTTCATGTTGTTCGAAGATATTATCATCGAATCGAAAGCAATTTTGTTTCATGCAAAGTTTAATGAGTTGAATATATTCGTTTAATACATCTTTACTACAAATTGATCTCCTTAACAAAGGATTAAATTTTGCATTACCTGCCTCTGAGAGCATTCCAGATAAAATTGTTGCAAATGTTGAAAGTTCAAATCAATATCTTCCTGATTTCTGTAAACGTTTTGTCAGAGAGGCTTGTAGGAGTCAAATAATTAGAGATTGTGAAAATAAGTTAGAATTTGATACATACAGGGTGTTTCAGAAATAAGTACCGTAACTTGGGGAGTGGGTAGATATTAGAGAAATATTTAAAAAAGCTAAATACAATTTTCCCCCAAATCCCCTCCTTTGTGCTGTAGAGGGTGATAAATGTATAACGAAAAATGCATTTTTTATTGAATATACTGTTAAAAAATAAAAAAAATATCAATCAAACTTAAATAAATTGTGGACGTCCGTCAACTTGAATGTATTTTTGAGCACGTTTTCTTATTTGTTTAGTTACTTCCCCCTAAAGTAAATCTGGAATTGGATAACTCCCTACAAGCACTTGTAATCTTTTCTCTAAGTTCATCTAGAGTATTAACTGGTTCTGCATACCCTTTTTGTTTTAAAATTTCCCAAATGCTATAATCCATAGGATTGAGCTCTGGCGATCGTGCTGGCCATTTCACAGGAGCATCTACTCCACGACATATCCACTTGCCAGGAAATTGTTCATTTAGCCAATTCCTTGCTTGGATTGTAAAATTAGGTGGCGCCCCATCATGCATGAACCACATGGAAATTCTGCGCTGATAAGAAACCTCTTCAAGCCGAAGCCATACATTTTCCATAAGAAAGTGAACATACCGATTTCCATTGAAATTTTTCAGTAAAATAAAAGGTCTTATAAATTGGTTTCCAATTATTCAAGCCCAACCATTAATTTTAAACCTATGCTGAAAATTTGCAACCTTTACAGCATGAGGATTCTCATCAGACTATACATGCTCATTATACATATTTAATATGCCACTTCACGTGAAAGTTGTCTATAAACAATATAATTACAAAAATCGCCGTCTCTTCTCAGTTTACGAAGCAACCATTCGCATAATTCAACTCTTGACTCAAAGTCATAATGTAAAAGGTCTTGCACTTTTTGGAGATGGAAAGAATGTTCTTTTAAAACTCTCCAAACAGATGTTGCAGAGATTCCAGTTTTTAGGGATAATCTTCTGACACCAATACTATTGTTCATATCAATTTGTTCTAAGATATTAATTACATTTCTCTGCATCCTAGTTGTCTTATTACTTCCATGATTATGGGTTGTAGGGGCAAATGATCCGGTTTTCTTAAACGGCGATCAACTGTTGCAAATGTTCTTTGATTGGGAAGAACTTGATCAGGGTATTTTACAGCATTCCTTACTGCTTTTTCAGAACTGCCTTTGCATTTTCAATATAGCAAATGTATATCAGAATATTCCGAAAAAAGTAAAATGTACCATACTGACATTCAGTACTTAACAATAATTAATTAAAAGTAGCTAATGACGTGTATACTCACATTAATGGTTCGCAACATGTTATTAGTTTGGCAGAAAACAATTATTAAAAATTCACATATGACAATAGCAACGTTGGTTACTAAATTTAAAAACTTTGCAATTAAAAATCGCAGAATGAATGTTATCTTAAAAAAAATCAAAATATCTTAGAAAATAGACCTTTTAGCAGGTTCAACAAGTACCTTTTTAGTAAGAAATTGAATGAAGGCCGTTAGACATGGATAATTTTTGCGATATACAGAGTATTAAAAAGTGTAGCGTAAAAACTGATTATTAAGCCAGTGGTTCTACACCACTGGTTTATTACAATATGGCAAAATTAAGTGTAGTAATTGGTCTTTAGGAGTAACTAACATGTGCGTATTTTGAAATGGATATCTCCTCCCTGAGGGAAGATATGTAATAAAAAATGCGTTTTTCGTACTATCTTTATCTCCCTCTACAGCACAAAGGAGGCGGTTTAGGGGATAACAATTGTATATAACTTTTTTTAATATTTTGCGAATATACCTACCCACTCCCCAAGTTACGATACTTATTTCTGAAACACCCTGTATAGAACAGATACTTGTACTTTAAGATATATCCTTAAGGACTCTAACACAAAATGGCGAGTTTTAGTTTTTTAGTTTCTATTAAGCTTCCGCCTCAATAAGAAGAGGTTTGAAAGAGAAAAGGCATTGATTAGGAATATAGCTGTGAGTAATGGATATTCTGTATGTTTAATTGATAAAATAATTAGGAAACGTAAATTTAAAGACACCTCGAAATTTCTCGACTTTCATGATGAGAGATATTGGTCAGATTTTTAAATATATAGGTATGACAGTGGTTTATTCATCGGGAAACAAACTGCAACAACTTTTAGGCAACCCAAAAGACAGAACTGAAACAAACGAAAAGTTTGAGATATAGGACATTTGCTTCATGTTTCTTTTTTCCTTACGGGTTGCAGTTTTGACTACCCGCTGTACTGAAGCTTAAGCTTATTGTACCCCATAGTCTCATTACTCCATAAGACCCGTTCTATTCCAGAAGGCGAGTATACAGTTTATGGGAGCTCTGGCTATCTCTTTCGGGGTTAAAAGTGGTCCCTCGAAGTGTGTTAATCTCATTGCCGTTAGGGCTAGGCATTCGCATAAGATGTGGTGGGGAGTTTCTCCTCTTCACCACACATCCTGCAATCTGGATTGTCTTTCACCCTTATATTGGTTAGGTGTTTGTTTAGTGTGCAGTGTCCTGTTAATATTCCCACTGCACACCTCAGCTGTTTTCTGCTCAGCTTTAGCATTTCGTTGGTCCTTGCTCTAGATATTTCTCCGATGAACAAGCGTGACTGCCTCATTCCCGGTATCTCTATCCAGTGCGAGTAGTGTTTCTGTCTTAATAGTTCCTTTACCGATCCTTTCGCGGTGCTGTAAGATACCCCGCAGGTCGGTTCGGGACCTGTTAGAATTGATTTAGCGCCTTTTCTGGCTAGCATGTCTGCTTTTTCGTTTCCTGTATTTCCCTGGTGTCCTCGTGTCCACTCCAGTTGTACACTGTTGTGTTCTGTAAGTTTCTCCAGAGACTCCAGGCAGTCTTTTACTGTTTTAGATCGTATTTCTACTGGTTCCAGAGCTCTGAGGGCTGCTTGGCTGTCAGTGATGATGCGGATTCTCTTATTTTTGTATGCCCTCCATATCATTTCTTGTGCACAGACGTCTATTGCTGTGATTTCGGCTTGGAACACTGTTGCGATACTTCCAAGGTTCAGGCTGATGTCTGTCCCTGGTTGTTCTCCCGCAACTCCTGCTCTGGTACTGCTTGACGTTTTTGATCCGTCAGTATACCAGATGGTGTCATTTTGTTGTCTCTGCATCCTGCCTCCTTCTCCATCTCTTTGAGGTATTTTTACCCTGAAAGTTTTTGTGAAGTTATACGTTGTGCTGATTCTGTCTGACTGCATATCGAGTAGCCGATTTTTTCCTACATATTGGAATACTTCAGTATGGTATCCTCTCCTTGAGATGGTCCCATACCCAGTTATTTTCAGCCTGTATGCTGCCATTAGTGCCTCATTTTCCACCACTAGGTGTAGTGGAGGTAGGCCTAGCAGTATTTTCAAGGCTGCGGTAGGCGTTGTTGACATTGCTCCCGTGATCCCTAGACATGCAAGTCTTTGCAGCTTGCCTAGCTTTCTCATTGCCTCTCCTTTTCCGGCCTTATGCCACCAGATCAGGGAGGCGTAGGTTATTATTGGTACGACGACCCTTTGGTACAACCAGTGCACCA
>JANEYF010000198.1:0-26626 GCA_029963845.1 Rhamnusium bicolor | reverse complement strand
TATTTATTATAAATTACCTACATCTTATCATCGTTATAGAAAAAAAGTTTTAAATAATAGTTGTGTGGTTATGACTGAATTTTGTTAAAAAGTACAGTAGCGTGTAGATTTCAGAGGATACAAAAAAATATTTTTTTTTTCAAATGGGATACCCTATGTACTATTAAATTTTTTGGAATGATCCTTTGTTCCTGATTTCAAAGATATACTATATATTACCCCTACCATATACCGTTTTTGAGTTATTAAACGTCGAATATCTTAGTTAAACTAGTTACTGTAAATATGGAAAAGTTAACATTATTAAAGTGAGCTATGAAAATGCCAACTATTATGTTTGATAAGTGACATTTCTTTAATGAAATAATCAAAATGATTTACAGTGAGGAAGAGAAAACCAAATATTTACACAAACTAGATAACAAAGATTTATTTAGAAAATTTAAATATAAATAAATGATAACTCATAAAAGATGTTCGATGTGCCCACCATTATTGTCAACGCATAATTGATAACGTCTTCTTATATTTATAATTGCACCGGAAATGGTTTCATTATTTACATTCAGATTGTTTATTTCAAGTCGAATCCTGTCTTTAATGACTTGAATACTATTATTATTATTATTGACAA
This sequence comes from Rhamnusium bicolor, assembly GCA_029963845.1. Taxonomy (NCBI): domain Eukaryota; kingdom Metazoa; phylum Arthropoda; class Insecta; order Coleoptera; family Cerambycidae; genus Rhamnusium; species Rhamnusium bicolor. Next base: position 25,992 of record JANEYF010000198.1, on the reverse strand, counting down.
TGTCTTTAAGAAATCCCCAAAATATGAATTCATAAGGGTCAAATCCGAACTATTAGGTGGCCATTTAATGGGTCCATTATTCCCTATCCATATTGGGAATACATTATTCAAATGATCTCGAACGGGTAGGACACTATACGAAGTTGCCCCATCCTGCATCCAAATCATATCATCAAGTTCGGCTTCCGAAAAATTCTGCAAAAGAATATTTACTGCTTCTGGGATAATTATTTCCAGTTAAAGTATAATCATAAAATATAGGCCCAACAATTTTATTTTTGAAAATTCCACACCAAACGCTAATAGTTTTTCTTCCTGATTTTTTTTATTTGTTTTACCAATATTTTTCTGCTGTTCTTGTTTTCCCACGACCTTCGATTTTTCCTATTAAAACCTCCTGCCGTAGAAAAGGATAATTCATCAGTCCATAATATTTTTGTAAAATAATCGGGATCTTCATCCAACTTTTGAATCTTCTGGAGGCAAAAGTCCTGCCTTTTCCTTTTATGAGCCTCTGTTAAAACTTGTACGGGTAAAATTTTATATGGTCTGTAGCTGTTATTTTTTAACGTACGTTGAATTTTGGAATAACTTTTACCTAATTGATACGCAATATTTATACTACATTCAGAATTTTCTATTCGCGAATAAATATGGATGGGCGGCTTATCTTCGAAATGTAGCAGTATATAGCTGTTCTTCCTGGTTTGCTTGAACTACAAGCTTTTTTCTACTAAAACTGGAGGTATTATTCACCTTTCGGTAAATATTTTTTGAACGTATTTTCTGATGATGTTGGACGATTTGGATACAACACCCTATATGCTCTTTTTGCTGCACGCGTATTTTTGTTATTTTGTATATAACAAGTAAATATTTGGACTTTTTCTTTCTCACTGTAAACCATTTTGATTATTTCATTAAAGAAATGTCACTTATCCAAACATAATAGTTGTCATTTTCATAGCTCACTTTAATAATGTTAACTTTTCCATATTTACAGTAACTAGTTTAACTAAGATATTCGACGTATAATAATTCAAAAACAGTACATGGTAGGGGTAATATATGGTATATTTTTGAAATCAGGAATAAAGGATCATTCCAAAAATTTAATAATATAGGGTATCCCATTTAAAAAAAATATTATTTTTTGTATCCCCTGAAATCTGCACGCTACTGTACTTTTGATAGCATTTTAACAAAATTGAGTCATAACCACACAACTGCTATTTAAAAACTTTTTTTTCTATAGGCAATAATAACCATGATAACGGGTGGGTAATTTATAATGAATAACCCTGTACCTATATATAGTTGTTATAATAGGTAATAAAATAATTAACCTTGTGTGATTTTAATTTTAATAATTTTTTTTTACTAATTTCGTTGTGATTCAATTAATTTAATAAAAACTCAACATTATTTACTTGAGTAGACAATCAAATTAACTCTAGAATAGTCGGATAGTCGAATATTCGAAAAGTTTAATACAAATATTCAAATAACAAAATAGGTAGTTGAATATTCGAATATTCAGATATTTAAATATTCAAATATTCGATTATTTAGACATTCGATTATTTGAATGGCCAAATAACCGAAGAAGTTTAAATGATTGAATATTTGAAATATTTGAATAAAAGTTTGAACGAATGTTCGAATATTAAAATCTGAAAAAATGTCTAGCCCTACTAGAAACTATACCTCGATCGCATTACAATTTAGGTCAAAAGTAACTTATCCCTTATTTTAATAGAATATAGGGATAAGTGACTCTTGGACCTAAAGTATAGTTATATATCAAATACCATGTAATTGTAAAAGGTTTATATAGGACAAACAAAGCAATAGTTAAAATCTAGGTTGAGAAACCATGTATGATGTTTCTAAACTTAAACAGACTACTGCATAATCTAATGATGTGCTAGAGAGGAATTGAAATTTTATATCTGAGGATGTTAAAACATTGTCCATTGCAGAGAACCTAGAGAAAAGGGTATTAATAGAAATGATGCATATTAAGTGCAAGATAAAGCTGTTAATCTGATGTAGAACATTTTTACACTTTGTTATTAAACAGTTTTTCTTGATATATACCTATGTACCTTCATGAATATTTGGAATGTGATAGTTTTTTGGCAATGCTACTGATTGTTATCATTAAGTATGTATAGGGACGTGTATGGATGTATTATGGAGGTAAGTTGTATTCGTGTTCTTTCTATTAATTACCTGATTGTTGATTCTTAGCATTGCTAACGTGATCTTGTTGGTTTTAATTGCAATTTAGTAATTGTTAGAAGAAGAAAATTTGCCATTGTTAACCTCAATCTGTGAACATTTTATTATAGTGACGTATTTAACAATATTTTTTTCTTATATGTTTTGAATTGTAATATTCCCCTAATATTATTTTTTCAAATAAAGCTGATTTATTATTGTTATTATTGTAGTATGAATTGTTTCATATTTGTAATGTTACATTATAACATTAGGATATTGACGAAACCGGTTATTGGGGATACAAAAAACGTTGCCAAATTGGTAAGTGTATTTTTGAATCACTTCTAACTGAATAACTTTGGAAAATGTTTCTGATGAAGGCATGTAATAAATTTAGAAACCGGTCAATTTAGTTAAATAACTGTGTAATTGTTTCCCCAATTACCCACAAACATTGTCGATTTAAGATAGTGTGAATACGAAAAAATAAATTTAAAATCCGTATGCTGTCTTTACATCATTAATTAAAATAATAAAAAATTACGGCTCTCATATTTATTTTGATTTGGTGGGAATGCGATATATGATCAGCACGTGTCATTCGAAGGGAACGATATGAACGAGTCCCCTTTGCAATATATACCTTCTTTATACTTGTAACCTATGTCCAGCCACATATCGGTATTTTTATTAGGCAAAGTGTCTCCCAGGGTCGCTTCAAAGGCCACAGGCGGTGGTGGACGAGGGTCGAACTGATGTATGCAGAGCCGGAGGATGAGGACAAGAGGTCTGTTATTGCCTCGGCGGCTCGCGGCTATGCTACCGGTCTGAAATATCCAATATGCGAGACCAATCATCTTGGACCGTACCTCTGAAGCGGAAAAACAACCATATTATCCGACGCTTATGAAGCCTTGGCCGCTCCATTTGAGTACATTGTTGCTTTAAACTTATAAATACCTTCTTTATCGAAAACGGATGAAACGGGACTTTGAAGACGAGAACGCTTTAAATTAATCGCAAATGAAATTCTTCTGGGCAGTATTAGATTAAACTCATATATCGCTAACGATATAAATATAATCCGCATTACAGGAGGGTTCAGACTGTAGACATCGGTGGTATGCGCAATCTTCGTCTCGGAAAACTAATTTTCCCCTTGCCGTGTCACATATATCACGTATCGCAGAGAGAATCGTGCGATCGCCGATTGTTATTGGCGGAGCTAAACGACACAAAGAAGACTTTACAGTGACACATTTAGAGGCAGATTACTTTTATTTTCAGGTCCTGAATTTCATCCGGTCACAGTTAGATAGGTTAGTACCTAGCTGAAGGCGATGATATTGGAAATCGGTGTGAATTCCTGCAGAGGAAGCAGCAACGTATCGCGATCAGAATTTAATCAAACGGTCGAGGTATTGAGGAAAACAACGGCACTGAATACATTTGGTAGCTTGTATGTTCAATCAGACTCGTTAGGAATGGGGCCAATATTGTCGCCTTGATTTCTGCATAATGCCGAAAGCATTCGAAAAATGCCATTCGAACCCTCACGGCTATAAGTTAAATTTACGAATGACATGTATTGAACACAGCTGAGGGTTCGATTGGGGTTTATTGTAATAAGGACCTTTAACGAATTGAATTATTTAAATCAATTTGACGTAGACTCATAACTAGGTACGTAATTCTTTCACTGCAATAAAACAATTTCCAATGAATTCAGTTAAGATTTATTTAATAACTGTAATTTTCCTTAACAATATTTTAATTAATTGTATGGTTAAAATACAAATTTTATATATAATTTTGAGTTCTCGACAATTTGAGACCCCCATAAAAAAAATATTCCCTAAAATGTTTACTTTTTGAGAAAAGAATATTTTTTTTAAATACTTAAATATTGAAAGTTATATTTTTTTTATTGTTATTATTTTTGTTATCCCTGTCTATAATTAATCCAATAAACAGGCTGAACTTTCAGCCGAATTTTCAAATGTGTAATTCATTTGGAAAATTTGGAAAATCTGAGTGCTGCACAGGATTCTTTCTCTTCTTTAAGGTATTAGTTTTTTTTTATTTTCATTTTCAAGTTTATTTATATAAACTTTAAGTACTGTTACTTAGAAGCTTTTACAAAGTGAATGATAGTTTAGGGTTTATTTTAATTTTTGGTATATTTATTAAATAAAATATATAAACATTGTATTTCCACAAATCTTTAAGGACTAAACTAAATTTTTTTGATTTTTAATGTTTAACTAGCAATTTGAGAATTGTTAACTTGAAATGTGGAAAAAAATTAGATAAAAATATCGAGTATTTGTGTTCTGTCGAATATATTGGGCATGCAAGATTATTAAAAAGTATTACCCTTTTGTAATTTTAAGTTCAAGAATCATTTACCGATATTATGAAAAAAATTTCATCATTATCACAAGGACCGAAAACTGACTGAACACGAATTTTATCCTTTTGTGGCCAAATTACAAGCTTTCTAAAAAATTAAATTACTTTTCCTGATTAACATTAAAATTTATCTACTTAAAATTGAGAAAAATTCAAAACAAAAATGCTGTTACAAAACACCAGTCCAAAGTTAACCCTTTCATCTTTTATTGTCCTAAAAATAACTTTTTTTATATAAAAGTACACAGTACGTATTTCGTTTTGTAACCCTAATCTAATATATATTTCTATTTTAATATAGTTATAAAGCTTTCAAGTTAAATGTTAATTTGGGATCGGGATAAAGCAGCATCTAGACTATCATTTATTTCCTCACGTAAAATTAGCAGGGGCTGAGACCATTCAGAGACTGACCCTTTTTGAAAATTATGTAGAAATTTAATTATACTTTAATAAGGAGTCAGCGTGTCCTGCGTTTGATAAATGATTGCATTTAACTAATTGCCAGTTATCAGATTACACCTTCATAGCCATCGTCGTTAGAGTGCTGCTGTGTAGTATGTTAAGAGTTTTTGTTGGATTGGGGCGATATATTTCCTAGGCTAGATGGGCAAAAACCCTCACAACACCGCCCAAATTCAATACAGTAAAGTGCTCCTGTAGCGGTGTGAAGCAGCTTACAATGATTCCAACTCGCAACTGTATGGCATCTATAAGCTCTACTCGGCGTCTCACTTGGATAGGTATTGTTCGAGCTAATCTTAATTGATGCCCTACCGCTATCCATCATAACGAGAGATGAAGCTAAAACAGCTGACAAGCGTCGCGGGGTATACAGGAGAGCGCGGAGTTTAATACACTAAGAAAAATGTATGGAACTTAACCGACTGGGATTTAAGTGTAAATTATTTTTATTAAGAATTTTACAGATATTGAAAAAAGCAAAGATTAAAACAATCTCCGTTGTTTTAATCTTTTAATAAAGTTTAGTATATCTTGAAATATTTTCTTTTATTAAAATAATTTAATTTAGATACGGGCAAAGAAATTTTTAATTTAAAACTCCTTAATTTTAACATATGGACATATATAGAAATTGTATACCAAGTTAATGTCAAAACTAACAACAGTGGTAAATCCTGACCTATAATTTGTTTTGAAGACTTATTCACTCGACTTGTTTTGTTGTTTTGTTTTGTGTAGCTTTTTTTGTGAGTTTCTTAAAGTACGTAATGATGCAAAAAAATATAAAAAACGTCTACAGTTTAAATACGAAGACGATGTTATTCATTCTTCTCCGAGAAGTAGTGTCTCGAAACCCTTTTGCAAACGGATGTGCTGGTTGGGAAGAAGTTAGAACTAGTGTGCTGCAGTTAACTCAGAAAGAATTTTCGGTGTAAACGATTCCGCAGCACATACAAATGCTCTTGGCCCAGTGGGAAAATAAAGAAACAAAGATTCAAGAAAGTATTATACAAAAGTTATAATCTGTGAATTTCATGTACAAATACTAACAATCTTAACTTACTTTAAAAAAATTTTGTAGTGTTAGAAATTAAAGTTCGTATTTTACAATTAAGCAGAACAACAGTGGAATAGATAAATTTTGTCTTTGCGAAGTTTCGACAAACATACCGGCAGCAAGAATCATGTCTTATTTCTCCGGATGTGATAGACAGCAGCTTTGAAATTATTAGAGAAATGACCGAATTTGAAAGATACAGTTCAAGTTTTCAGTCAAAGTGATGTTTCTCTAGAATTTCTACTAATGGAATTCAACTTTTCGTGGCCATGTATGGTGCTCCAATTTAAGAAATTTTCTTGAATAACTGCCGCTACTTGTGCTTCTGTAAATTAGTGAATAAAAATAAATCTATCAATTTACATTCATTACCACATTCATTACAGCGAAAACAGATGAAGAGTATAAGTGCAGAAGGTTGGGCAATGAGCTGAGCCGCTAAGTTTGGGGATGAGCATTAAAGAACAATTTTTTGGAGCCAAAAAAAAAAAAACTTCAGCACCGCTTTCTCCTAATTGTCTTTTAAATACGATTTTACAATTGCGCAAAAGGTTGTGGACAATTGTGTGGCTGCCGAAAGTTGAGACACCATTGCTGTTCTGTTTGCGACATTTCTCATCGGAGATCTTGTTTGAATGCTCATGATGAAATCGGGGAAGATATAAGAGGAGAAGAAGTAGAAAATGTAGAAGAAAGATACAAAATAGGGGGCGCAGAAGAAGAAGAAGAATAAATATTATGAAAAAGGAGGAGGAAGAGAAAAAAGAAGGAGTGGAAGAAAGATAAATATCAATTCTTGATAATGCATGATTATACTTTGAATATTCACAATTCGGACATATTGCCACCACTATCATATTTGATTTAATTCACATAAATAAAACCGTTTTTATCGAAAATTCTTTGTTTCTATTTTATTGCATGGCCTAATTTATAAAAAATATTAAGCATAGAGGGTAAGTATGTCTCGAAAACTATAATTCGTATGGCAAAACGGGTAAGGAATATTTTGTAGATAATTCTAATCTTTCGATCTAATGATAACGTTCATATTCATAAAATTAAAAGAAACGGAGATATTCGCTAAAAAACACTTTTTTAATCCTTTTACGCATCGTAAAAATTTTTGCATACAACGGATCACCGGAGACTCTTGAGACGTTATTTAAACGACGAAATTAAAGTGCAAAAAAGTGCAGCTTTCTTGAACTTTTTTCCTTAAACCATATATTTTTTTGTTTAAATGTATTGATACTTTTGAAAGATTCCTTAGTAATAATTTTTTATTGGAATCTATTTTATTTTCAGTTGATACTTATTTAACTTACAATTTTGTTAATTACAAAAAAAGGAGGTATTTAAAACTAGTTTGTGACTTATTGAGTAAATAAATTCATTGCAATTTTTTTTACTAAATAAATTATTTATGACCACAAATACATTTTTCTTTGTGTATAAGAGTTCACCGTGGCGGAGGCTCTTGAGTGCGTCTGTTGAGAATGGGTTCCTAGATGATGTGAGGAAGGTAACAATGTAATATGCCATTAGCAGGGAATCTGAATTGGCTTTGTTGCGGCGACGATTTGCGAAGGGTGGTGAACATCCGTGTTACGTGCCTCCCTCAGGGAACCTCTAAGGCCCGCAATCACTCACACCGGCGGCAGTATCCTATACACACCTACAATGCCAAAGATTCTCCCTTTTCTTTTTTAACTTTATTTGCCGAATGGACTTACTTACTTTTATAATGGACACCAAAGGGAGCTGGTAAAATGGGGTTAATGATAGTCATTTTAAACTGGGCAAAACAAAAGATGTAAAAAATGTTATGGTGATAGATTTTGAGAGGGTTAAGTTATAAACAAAGGTAGGCTTTACCAATTGGATATGACGTAAAACCAGGGTTGGCTTTAGGTGGTTATGTGTAAGATTTGCATGCATATATGAAGAGAGATCTTACGTTGACATTTTTTTTAGCGAATTCCGTATTATCCAAAGTTGATAAAGTCAATTTATTATAGACACTCACTCAAAGAGAACTGGAGGTATAGGGGGATGTACTTAAGTGTAAAATACGCACACAAGTATTTTTCACTACCGGTTACAAGAAAAAAAGTATATTATTAATATCTCTTCTAAATGTTTTGTAGTTAAACTTCCGTGTATAGTCTCCAGGTTTTCTTAAACACTTGGATCTATAAATGCCTGTTGCGCCTGTGAAATAGCAACTGCGTCATTTGGATTGAACTGCTGTATTAGGGATTTCACATTTTCAAAATCACAGTAATAATACGATGCTGCCTCTAGCAAGTTTCTCATCATGTTATAATGGGCTGTGGAGGTAATGGAGTATTTGGTAGAACCGTACACGACTTGGTGCTTTAAAAAAATCTTTCTTTACACTAGATATCAAATTTTCAACATTAGGGTAGTACCCCCTATTAGCTTCAGCAATCCTATGAAGCAAATATGCTAAATATGTTATATGAAGTATATTCTGTATGTTTCTTTTAAAATTCTGCCAGCAGCTTTCATATAATTCACTCCATCGGTAAGAAATAATAAGAACTTGTCCTTATTTTCTGCATATTTGTCACCCCAAAACTCTTGTAGACTTGAATGCACTACCACCACTATAGTGCGAGAATTTGCAGCTTCCAAAACTTTAGAGGCAATCAAGTGTCGGCTTATTGGACAATTTTTCTCCAATGCACTCATTAAAACATTCGCTACCTTAAACCTGTAAGCGTTAGTGGTTTCGTCCACGCTAAGCCAGATGTACTTCCCATTAAGCACTGAAGAAATTTTCTGTCTAATATTTTCACACTCCGTTGATAAATATATTTTTTTAGATCCCGATGGCACGTTAACATTGCTACATTCTCCATAAAAAGTGGATTGTCTAGTTTCGTCCACGATATGTTACATCATCTCATAAATTCCACTAAATCTAAGTTAAAATTACGTTGCATGTCACCTACCGTTTATGGTTTTCTGAGGAAATATGTCTATTAATATTTGTATGCATGACCACGAAATTGCTTTGTTACATCTAGTGCAATACAATTGTCTACCATCAAATTGTAAATCATTAATATCGCGATTCCATGAATTTACTGTAGTTTCCATCGGTTTAGTATGTTGTGACATTTTAACTGCGCATTTTTAGTACCTACGTCCGAGTGAATCCACGTTATGCAAGATACTGTTTGATCGTGTTATATGTTTTCTTCCCTCCACGCTAGGGCCGGCCGTTGGCTTTCAGTAATGTAAATTACCAATATACTATATTTTAAAAGAATCTATTACGCATGACGTTTTAATTTAATACAGTGCATTCTCTGACAAAACTGAGTTATCTTGAACATTGTAATATTAAATAAAATGCACCTTAATATATGTTTTTGTAATTTGGGAGTGTTCAAGTAGGTGTTTGCAATGTATTATATTATGTCTGTAAAAGCCATCCCTGGGAACCGATCGGTAAATCCTACGTATGGTTATAAAACTATTTAATATGTTTATTTTCAAAAACCGCACATATGTGATATGGGCAATGAGTCAGTTGGTTGGTTTGTTTCCATTTAACAATGTTGGTAGTGTACCAATCAGTCAGACTTATTTATTTCTATCTACAGGTCTTACACAAAATAGCATTAATTGATTGTTAACTAATACAATAAATAATAAAAAAAAATAGTAATAATAAAAAAAAATTTAATCTGTTGTGTCTAATGTCTACATATATGTATATTTTATTGACTTTCAAATTGATTGGTCTTGTAATTATTATGCCTACAGACGTGGTTTTTTTAAAAAAAATTCTGTTGTGGAATTTTTACATCATTATTTGGCTATTAAGCCCTGAAGAAGTTTAAACATATTAAACGAAACGTAGACAAGGTGGAGCTTTATTTTAACCTATTGTCCTGGTTCCGACAATTTCAACCTGTAGTTAACTAATATACTTATATTGCCAAATGGTAATATAATCGTTAGTTTTGAGAAATGTTTTCTACCATTTTCCCATTCACATTAAGTAACTTTCTAAAATCCTGGAAACCTAGATTTATTTGAGTAAAAGAGGCGAGGCCTTACAGCTTATAGTGGAGTTCCACCAATCTTGGGTATAATTATAATTAAAAAATGATTTTGCACTAAGCATGGATTGATATCGTATCACTAATACACCGCTCCACGATGGTAGTAGTAAAATTATTGTTAAATAGTAACATAATCTAGTATCAGTCTAAATAATTGTTCTATATGGTGTAGTATTAATTTAACAAAAATGTAATGGTAGATAAATCAACGGTCTAGATTTTTTTACTTGTCCTACCATCGAAGATATCCAGATCTGACAGTCTCTGAAAAAAGTTGTAATGAAACAAGCTAGAAACCGGGGCTGATCAAAACATGTTTTCAAAAAAGAACCAAACATCCTATCCTTTTTTGTTTAAAACTGTTTTTTTTAACCTGTTTAAAACACCTTGCCAAAAAAATCTTATTTTAAACAGTTTAAAACCATTGAGTGAAAAATGTAAATGCAAGGTGCAACACATGCATATAAAGGCGTTCCATATTGTTCTCTCACTCATCTTAAATCCCCATACCCCACTATCCACACATTTGATGACCATATAGTGCTGCCATCGTTGTCGTTTAGCAGAGTCATAACATTTAGTAATTTTGATGTTCTGTGCTTTGATCAGTGCTTCCAAAACCACTCTCTCGAAAGCCTAATATTTGTAATATTAAAACAACATTTTAAACGTTTTGTTTCCATAAGTATTTAAATAATATGTTTCCTGGTTATTACCTTTTTGACTGAAAAAATCACGATTTTATTTTAATTAAAAATAATTTCTTGTTTACAGAAAATAATAAAAACTATACACATGTAGATTAATAAAATTTTAATAAACTCAAAACCATTAAAAAAACAACGGGATATCTTACATTATGGTGAGGACACAAGAAATCGTACTTTAAAATTTAAATGTTATTAAGTGGCACACCTTATTTATTTAACTAAATTAAAGAAAAATATTTTAAAAAGTTTTTATAATCATATTAAACAGGAAAAAACATTCATATCAAATTAATTGTATTAGTACAATATTATAACGGTAATCAAAAAACTAATATTTGTACGACCGTGTAGAAACTCTGTATTTCTAACATGCAAAGCAGTATAGAAAATGGCGTTTTACAGTAATCCATGTGGAAAAGGTTACTTTCCGCACTAGTGTGTGTAGTATTATTTTCATTAAAATTTAATATAAAGTAAAACAAGTGTTTAAAACACTTAAAAAAAACATGTTATAAACTGTTTAAAACAACCTTGTTTTAAACAAGTATATTAAACCTGTTTTAAATTATTGTTTTAAACATAACCCTGCTAGAAACAACGAACCTAAAAAAAACGTTCAAAAAATTATAGCTAGAAGGACGAAATAATAAGGTAATATTGGAGTCACCTGTTTATTAATTAATGATAATATTTTTAAAGAGAATTGAAAATACTATAGAAACTACATAGTATTAAAATAGGAGTTTGTATGTTTGTTTACAGGTTATTTAGCAATAAATGTGTTTCTATACTGATTGCCAACAGCTAATCAGTAACTTAACATTGCTAAAAGACTCTTAAGCGGCCTACACACACTGAAAACTGTTGTGATGCACGCATCGACTCCTAGGTTTCATGAAACTTACATCAGTTTCAGGTCGCCTCACATTCTTCAGTACGCCGATGCCAGTCTACACACACTGCAACTTACATCACGAAACCTGGGAGTCGATTCATGCATCGCAACATATTTCAGTGTATGTAGGCTACTTTATATTTATCGAGCTGAGATTACCGAAGAAAATCCAATACAATTCAAAAATATTTATCTTGAAGTCATCTTTAAGGTATATGGTGATTGTAATTAAATAACACCCTTTCTGTAATTGAGAATACCAACCTATCTTACTGCGTTCAAGGCATTTCTTTATCTGTAATATTGCGAAGTAAGCTTCATTTAATTGGCTACAAATAGTACAAATATGATCACATGATAATTTTGAGTCTACATAGGTATTACTTTGTTGTTTGTATCTTTGCGCGTACGCCACAATTACAAGCTGTATGTAGTAAATAAATTGAAGGTAAACTTTACTTCCGAGCAGCGTGTACTGGAGAACAACATTTTTTATATATTCCAACACTGAGATAGGGCATACCCTAAATTTCACCGGCCATCACTGAGTATTTGTCAACGCTCAAAAGTAATTTTCAAGTTATATGATTCATACAGTTACTAATATAATGTGAAAAATATAATTGCAAAAATATTACGACGCCCTGGATCAAGTGACAAACAAGCTGGTCAATCAAGCTAAGACATAGGTTCATAATCGTGTTTTTGTTCCATCAATTATTAACTTATCGGTCATCTGTCTAAGCATACGTAAGTCTTTATTTGCTTATTCTATAAACGCATTGCTGCGAACGCAGGTTGTAACTAATTTGAAACACACGCAAAGATCCAAACAATGAAGTATAAATGCCTTGCACCTTATTTTATATGATATGGCAGAATTGTCGTATAACGTCGCATCGTGTGGTAATGGCTTGTTTATATGAAAATCTTTAGGACTAGAAATTGATTTTCTGCATAATTTCTTTACTTGTGCTTGGAGGTTCTTAGACCATTTCGCAGGATGTGTTACAGTTAAACCTGTAAATAAGATAGTGTAACCAACTATTAGCTGAACAGTTATGTCGTTAATATGTAGCAAGCAAGTAGCAGTCAGAGTACAGGTCCTTGAAGTACTCCAAATATATATGTCTATTACTGTTAAGCTTTTCTTATTGAAAATTTTAGATTTCTCTTAGGAATCCACTGTGTTATTTGTTTCATGAAACCTACGAGTAGTCTCATATTTTTATAATAACAAATCAATTTTCTTCATTTGATGCGGATTGTTGTGTATATTATTTCGACAAATGTATCTAGGTAGAAATAATAAAACCACCTGAATAATTTTTAATCGCGAAATGTAACTTAATGTAAATTGTAAAAATAATTTGACCCATGAGAGCGTGAAGACAGCATTATAGAAATTTTATTGAAAGAAATAAATTTTCTCCGCTAAAACAATTTGCAAAGTCAAGACGTGTTAATTCAACGAAATTCGTAAGTAATAAATTGGTCGATAAAAGGTTTTTACCTAGGCTTTTTTACAAGAAAACTCCATTAAACGGAGCACGTAGAAGTAATGAAAGCATCCCATTTCCGGCATCGAGGCTTCCATAAGGCGCCCAACGAGGAGCTCTCCTCATTGTCACGCAAAGACACTAAAGACCCTCTGATTGAAAAACCTTTTTTAAACTCCACCTTTCTTTCGAAAATAATTGCTTCTCAATAAAAAAATGCCTCTATATTTGATACCTTTAAGTCAATTTAAACAAGGAGATTTTTATTTCATTTTTTAAAAGGGACAGCTAATTGCTTTGATGAAAATAGAAAACTGTGTACACAGTGTTGATTGCTAATCGTCAAATTGATGGGAAGTTTTGCCAGATGGCTCTTTTTGTTTTGTTGTGCTTCTTCCGATAAAATAATCAGTCGTTAAAGTAAGGCATCCAGTCAAGTAATTAAAATGGATTTTGTTCAACAAATAACCATTCCCTTAGGCCAAGAGATCAAAATATAGCAATTTTTAAATTGACAGAAACTTTTACATTTATCTAAAAATAAATGAGGCATTACATACAAGAAATCTATAATTTATAAGTATTTATATCAATATCAAGATGCTGAAGAATTGCACATTTAAAAAAAATTGTCAAGAAATAAAGTTTGATAATTTGGTTGATCTGAAAATTAATTTTTGAAATGTACCGTGAGCGGCTATAATATGAAACAAATTAATTAACATTGAAACAATTTTTTTCGGAAAAAAATCCCCGGACAGGTCGGTTTTTTTTTAATAAAAATACATTTTTTTATATCATATTTAATTTCCGACCATCATTTGTTTTCGAGTAATGAGTTATACTTTGTTTTTAAATGGCAACCTCCTATTTTTTTTGATTTTGATAGATCTTTAAATTGTCAAAGTAACAGCATAACATTTTTGTTTATTAACAAAAAAATTAATCAAAAACTCTGTTGCTAAGCAATTAAAATTATTAAATAAAGTGTTCGAACCGCTATCAATTGATTTCTTGACAACAGGCAAACCTTTTTTACAAATTCTTTTTTGTACATTTTGAACAACATCTTGGCTTATTCTGTGCATTTCATTTCATTTCATCTAAATTTTGTGATCTTTTGACATTTTTAACTTTATAAATAACCCCATAAAAAATAATCAAGGAGTGTAAGATCTAGAGACCTTGGGTCTATTCTGTTAGTCCTCCCTGCCAATTCACCTTCTAGGAAAATAGTTGTCCAAAAAATCGCGAAATTATCGTCAGTTAAGTGATTTTGGACGTGACCAGATTATTAGTATGAGGGAGGCCGGATTTACACTTAGCGAAATTGGTGACAACTGTATTAAGATGTTGCTTAAGGTGGTCTGAAGAAGGTCTTCATGAGCGTCGACGCGGATCCGGATGGATCTAGGAGCACTACAGATCGTGAAGAATGTCATTTGAGAAGATTAGTTGTAAAAGACAGGTTTTTTCGCAACACGAGCCATGGGAAATTATTAGATGGACATTTTTGGAAAAAGTGTATCCAGGGCGTCTGTATATCGACGATTAAGTTCTTTTGGACTTCGTTCCTACCAACCATTTTTATGCCTACTCGTTACTCTATTTGGTCGCGCACACAATTGTGTTAATGAATAGTGCATTAGGTGCGGGAATCATGTGGTCTTTAGTGACGAGTCTCGCTTTTGTTTGTGGGACCATGATGGAAGAAAGAGGATGAGACGTTTCCGTTGGGAATAAAGGAATTTATCACTAGATGTTGATCGTCATACTGCTCTTACACTCGGAGTGATGGTTTAGGATGTAATATGTTTTGGCGGTAGGTTACCGTTAGTTTTCGTTCAGGGCAATTTGAACGCGGCCAGTTACAGAACCAACGCGTTAGAACCTGTTGCAGTGCCATATTATCGGGAGTTGATAAATCCAATTTTTCAAAAAGCTAATGCCCGCCCTAACACGGCAACTGTTTTTGAAAGAAGCTGATGTTCATGTGCTTCCTTGGCCTACACGTTCACCCGATCTTTCACCGATCAAACATATCTAGGATATGGTCGATAAAAGACTGGGTAATTTACTCAACTCCCCAAACAATGTCAATGATCTTCAACTTCATATACAAGAAGCTTGAAATAAGATACCCATAGACGATATTGATCATTTGATACAAAGGGCTCCTCACTGAGTAAATGAGTGCATAAATAATCATAATGGGGCAACTCACTATTGATATATGTTTTGTTATTGGTTCTTATTGGATATTGAATAAATTCTTTGTTACTTTAAAGCACTTTTTCTGCAAAAATTTCAAATAAATTTCTTTTTATTCAAATCGGAATAAGTTGTCTGACAGAACCGGTTCATTCACCATTTTTAAGAATGCAACTTCCTTATGTAGTAAATAGTATCATACTTGATACTCGTTATATTTTTTGTGATTTTAACATAAAGTATTTTAGTAAAGTTACGATACAAACAGTTTACACGCATAACAAGAACTCTGTAAGACGCATTATCTAATATCATTTAATAAATTAGTGTTGACCTGACGCGTATCTACGACCAAGAATCGGTAGACACCCATTTTTTCAGGATTTAATATACATAGTATGACTCCTTTCAATAAATATTGGCAGGCGTTAATGTCCGTTATTACACCTAGTTTTATTATTATCGCATTATGAATTTTAAATGTACATATATTATACAGGGTGATTGGGTGAATTGAGCACCATAAATTAAACGGAGTGTAGATAAAGTTGAAATAATACGAAAACCTAAATAATTTTTTTCTGAAAATGCTATGTTAACAAGACACATTGTGTTAAATAATCGACTAGCAGGTCACTTTTTTTACTTATATCTTTTAACAGAGTAAATGAACGGAACTCATTGTTTGTATACAACAGTTACATAGAATGAGCAGTAATCAGACAGACTTTTATTACATTCCAACAATCCAGTGTCGTACTAATAGGGGACATGTGATATTTTATACTCTAGAAATAGATTGCGGTTAGGTTTCTTTATTTTTTTTTTTTAATTTTCGTTATCCTTGACTCAAACACTACTTAATTTGCCCAGGGTCGTCGGTTTCGAGATATTTTTCATTACATGTCGCAGCATCAGTCGTTATGTGAAATACTATTTTGCAAACAAAACTATAACGGTATGCTTTTATATCAGGAGAATGTCATGGAAATTCAGCAGCAGCAGCTAGACGTTATTCAGGAATGTTTTCAACATGCGTAATTCACATGTTTGGGCAGAGGAAAATCCACGAGCAACTAAAGTCACTCATTACCAACACGCATTTAAAATAAATGTTTGGGCTGGTACACTGGGCAATAAGATTCTCGGGTATTACATATTCCTGGAAATTTTTTATCATGAATTTTGGGAAAACACTTTTATTCGTACAATATATTCCAGTTAGAACTAGGCGCAGACTTTGGTTCATGCACGATGGCACCCTGCCGCATTATGGCAGACAACCTAGGCAATGGCTTGGTGATTATTTTCCAAGTTGATGGATTCGTCTTGGAGTTGACGTTCCTATTCATTGGCCTACACGATGTCCGGATTTAAATCCGTTAGATTTTACTGTCTGGGGACAAATTAAAGACAACGTTTACGCAACTCCAGTAGATACTGTAGAAGACTTGTGACTAAGGGTAGAAAATAGGTTTGAACAATTACCAAATCAACCATATTTGTGCAGAATTATGTTTTCTTTAGAGACGCGTTTGCGCGAGTGTATACGTGTCAATGGAGGACACTTTGGACAGTTATTATCATAGTCTTAATTTTAATTAATCTGTTTTTAAATAATAAAATTAGTTTCTTGGTAATTCTCATTTGTATTTACAAAATAGTATAGCCCCTGGGCAAATTAAACAAGTATACCTTTTTTATAGTGATTCAGTCCACTAACGGTTCGTCTATAGGGTCATTTGATCAATGACCTCCCACATACAAATAAAAAATAGAGCTATTCATTTTCTGAAGTTTAAAAACATATAATATATATATTTTTAATATTCTTAAAAAATATACTTAAGTTTCTAGTTCATTCTATGCACAATACTATTCCAATATCTATATCATTACATTATTCATTTATAGAACTTAAAAATCTTGGGTCAATCCACAACGTCTCCTCAAAGCTAGCTACGGACCGAATTTATAACGAATTGTAGTGAAATAGACTTATGTGTGAATCGTCAGAAAGCAAAAGAGACAGAAAGCACTGGATAGGACAATGTCCCTGATGACCCTGACACGGTAAGGCACGAAATTTAGTACAGCAGTCGCTAGTCAGCAGTCTTAATGTTGATCAAGCGTTGGTCGATAAATTCTATCGCGTTGTTTTTAATGTTTTTTTATTTGTGAACATTTTATTAGTAAATCTCTACTTGTCGTGAAATTAAGTAAAACAGTGTTTTTGGTGTTTACTATTAAATATGTGTGTTGTACAAAATATATTAAAACTGAAAGATGGACATAAGTTGGGTTATGAAGACTGAGTGAAATTCAAAGGTGGTGGCCGTCCAAAACCTAATATGACGATAAAGCAAACATCTCTTGATAAGAAAAAAAGTTAATAGGTATGTTTAATTAAAAAAAATTATCCTTCAGCAAATTTTATTCATTGTTACGCTCATCAACTAAATTTAATTTTACAGAAAGCATCAAGTCAGGATAAAAGCATAAAAATTTGGTTTGCTAATTTACATTGCTTTTCTTCATTCTTTGGAAAATCGCCAATAAGAATGAATGAATGAATGAATATTGTTAAGGTGATATTACCTAAAGCTGCTCCAACACGATGGAATTTTAATACAAAGTGCATAGAGACTGTTTATACCTATCGAACAGAATTATTAGATTGTTTAGAAAAAATCATTGATAATGAATCAGAAAACAACACTCTAAACCAAGCTATGGGTTTAAAAAACTACTTACAAAATGAACATTTTCTTTATTGGTTAAATTTTTTTCATTTAGTTATGCCTCATTGTGATATATTGTTCAATCAATTACAAAAATGTAATATCGATGTCATAACAGTAAATAAGTGTATTGGCGTTTTTAATAGTAAAATTGAAGGAAGACATCAGAAATAAAATTTTGAATAACTATTTGGAGGAGACATCCATGCAGTCTGCCCAGAGATGTAAAACGGAAGAATCAAAAAGGAGAATTTCATTAGAAGTTTGTGATATAATTACATCTGAGATCAAAAACAGGTTTGGCTTCAGTAATCATTTAGCAGTGTCTCAGTTATTTCACGCAGATCGATTTAAAGATTATAAAGAAAGCTTTCCTCAAGATATGTTTAAATTAGTTAAAACGGAGTATCCAGTAATAAATCATTTGAAACTTAAAGCTGAATTAGAAGTATTATATAGCTGAGAAGATTTTTCCAATATTGAAGGTGCAGTTGCTTTGTTACAGCTTTTTTATTATCAATAATTTGTGCAATACTTTTTCTGAAAGTGTCAAACTGTTCAAAATCTTGTGTACTCTCCCTATGACTACCGTCGAAAGTGAACGTTGTTTTTCCATCTTAAAAAGAATAAAGACATTTTTGAGAAATACCATGTATAAAGTATCGAGATAATTCGGTGATGTCATATTAATAAACTGAACTGTAAACATTGAATAATGCTGACGGCTGGAATATCGGGAATAGCAAGAATATATCATTAACTTTGTAAAATTATTAAGAACGTGTACTCAATAAAGTAGTTCCTCACAATCGTGTCAGTTTGTCTATTTATTTGTTTTTTTTATTTTAATTATTGTGTAAATAAAGACTTAACATCAGAAGGTGGGATTCACCACGTGCCATTATAGTGAGTTACCATGTCCCGAGATCACAGTCGTCGCAAACATAAACATGATTCTTCATCTGGAAGCCCAAGCAAACGGCTGCGAGTGTCCAGCCCCAGGTCTACCCGTTATGTTGATGACGATGCACTCATAGAACGGAGGGGTGAGTCTACCAACAATGTATCAAATAGCGAATCGGAATTGAGTTCCGTGTGGTTAACCGGAATTGAGAAAATTATTAAACACTGCAGTAGCTCGCGTCAATTAGGAGTTCATTTAAATTCTTTAAATAATATTATTCCAGAATTTAATCCTCAAGTTGATAACATTCAAAATTGGCTGCAAATTATTGATGAATATGTTATTATTTATGAATGGAATGAGACAACAACTATTCATTTTGCTTTAACGAAATTACGAGGCCCTGCCGAAATTTGGTATAGAAGTTTAGAAACGCGAATTTATTCATGGGTTGAATGGAAACGTTTATTGTTAGAAACGTTTCCTCCTAAACGTGACATTCATACTATGCTCGTAAAAATGATTAATTATAAGCCAAATGATGCGAAAGATTTGTATGATTATTCCTTTCAAAAGTTGGCATTAATAAACTCATTGAAATTATCTTTTTCAAATGAGGACAAAGTAAATTTAATAATGGGCGCGGTTAATGATAGACAAATACGTTTTTCTGTGGAAACTGCAGGCATTACCGATCCATCAGTATTGGCGAATCATTTAAAATCTTATTCGATATTACCTTCTATGTCCCGACAAAATAATTCAACATATGAATCACCAGATTTCTTGTCACCAATGTCAAATGCAAGTAACAATCAAAGACGCCGTTGTTATATGTGTAATCAATATGGTCACGTACGAAATTCATGCCCGAGAGCTAATTATGTTTCTAACCATAGGCGACCGAAAAATAATAAACAACAGCGTGCTATTGATTATCATGTGAATCTTATTGATGACGGAAATCCAAATCATAAATTTTATAAGCAAGTTCAAATAAATAAAGAATTACATACGGCTTATTTGGACTTGGGCAGTGAATGTTCCTTAATTACACAAAATCTTGCAGATAGTTTAAAATTACGTTTGCATATAATACGAGGCGATGTAAAACTAGTAACTTTTATACCGGATAAATTTATATCACCTTTATTTGTCACCCAAGCATTGATTTGCCTTGACAATGTTAAGAAAAATATAGAAATGTATGTAGTTCCTGATAAAATCATGAATGTTGATGTCCTCATTGGACAAAATTTTACGGAACTCGACGATGTTCAGTACATAAAGAAAGGGAATTTATTGAAATTTTCATGTACTGAAAATACAAAAATTAAACGAGACACTATAATAGATTTAGCAGCGGTAAATGTGGGAATCAATGATGAACAGACTATTACTGATTTACTCGAACTGTTAAATGAATTTAGGGATTGTATCGCGTTAAATCTGTCGGAATTAGGAGAAATTAATGTTCTTAAGATGAAGTTAACTCTCACAACAAATCAACCTATTCATAGTCGGCCGCATCGTTTGTCTCAAGCGGAACGTATCGAGGTACAGAAAATGATACAGGAAATGTTGGAAAACAAAATTATTCGTCCTTCACACTCACCTTATGCTAGCCCGATAGTTTTGGTTGGAAAGAAGACTGGTGATAAGAGGTTGTGTGTTGACTATAGGGCTATTAATAATATCACTGTCAAGGACAAATATCCTCTTCCTGTAATAGAAGATCAAATAGATCGTTTACATGGATATAAGTATTTTATTAGTTTAGATTTGTTTTCGGGGTTCTTTCAAATTCCCGTGTCACCCGAATCAATTCCAATCACAGCGTTTGTTACGCCTGACGGTATGTATGAATTTTTACGAATGCCGTTCGGGTTGACAAATGCACCTTCAGTATTCCAAAGAGTCATAAATATAGTGTTTTCCGAACTCAGATTTTCAAAAATACTAGTCTATATCGATGATATTCTGATCCCTGCTAAAACAATACGTGAAGCTCTGACAGTCTTACGTGAGGTTTTGCAATTAATGAGGCAACACGGATTAACACTGAAACTGTCAAAATGTTTTTTCTTACGATCGCAAATTGAATATTTGGGGTACAACATATCAGAGTCAGGAAATAAAACCTGGTAAATTAAAAACGGAAGCTGTATCAAAATTTCCACCACCA
The DNA here is from genome assembly GCA_029963845.1 of Rhamnusium bicolor. Classification (NCBI taxonomy): domain Eukaryota; kingdom Metazoa; phylum Arthropoda; class Insecta; order Coleoptera; family Cerambycidae; genus Rhamnusium; species Rhamnusium bicolor. The sequence goes on along the minus strand of JANEYF010000198.1, from coordinate 4,584 downwards.
AGAGATGTTCACCAAGTGCGACAGTTTCTTGGTTTAACAGGGTATTTTAGAAATTTATCCCTGATTATGCTCGCAAATCAAAACCTCTTAGTACTCTTTTACAGAAAGAATCCGCGTGGCGATGGGGTGAACAAGAAAATGACGCTTTTCTCGCGTTGAAAAATTGTTTGGTATCTCAACCCGTTTTGAGAATTTTCAATCCAAATTTAACTTGTAATCTGTATACAGATGCTAGCAGACTTGGTGTTGCCGGAATTTTGACACAGTTCACCGATGAGAATAAAAAAGAAAGAATGGATAGTTGCATATTACAGTCGTCAAACTCGCGTTACAGAACAACAGTATCACTCGTTTGTGCTAGAAACAATGGCCGTCGTCGAATCAGTCCGACATTTCCGACATTATTTGTTGGGTAGACATTTCACTATCATAACCGACTGTTCCGCTGTACGGCATACACTTTTGAAGAAAGAAATTAACATGCGTATTGCACGTTGGGTAATTGCCTTAACTGAGTACTCCTTTGATATTAAACATAGATCGGCTGCGCAAATGCAACATGTCGATTGTCTCAGCCGTAATCCTCCAATTACGGAGAAAAATATTTCTGTTACTGTTATAAGAAAAGATGATTGGTTATTGATTGCTCAAAGCCAAGATAAAGAAATTAAAAATTTGCAAGTAATTTTAAAATCGGGTGAGATTCATAACCACAAATCTGTGTTTAATGATTTTATATGTAAAGGTGAAATAGTTTACCGTAATACTTCACATGGTTTACGATGGGTAGTACCAAAACGTATCAGGTTTCAGATATGCCATATGAACCATGATGAATTGGGTCATTTTGCATTTACCAAAACGTATGAGATAATAGCCTCTAAATACTGGTTTCCTAAAATGAGAAATTTTATCAAGAAATATATTAACAATTGTCTAAGTTGTTTATATTTCAAAACTACTGGTGGACGTAAGCCTGGGTTTCTACATCCTATTTTAAAACTACCTGTTCCGTTTCACACCATTCACGTGGATCATCTAGGTCCTTTTATCAAGACAAAGACGGGAAACACTCATTTGTTTGTCATTATCGACGCATTCACAAAATTTATATTGTTATATGCGGTTAGGGAACAAAAACTAAATTTGCTATCAAAAGTCTTAAAGATTGTTTCAAAAAATTTTGGAGTTCCACGACGTTTAATTAGTGACCCCGGTTCATCTTTCACTTCTCATGAATTTAAAGAGTTTGCACACAAAGTAGGTATGACTCACCACCTCACTGCTGTTGGCCTACCTAGGGGAATGGACAAGTGGAACGATATAACCGGACTATTCTTGAATCTTTAGCAGCAATGGGCATGGAAATAAGTGACAAACGTTGGGACGAAAATTTATTGAAGTTGCAGATTGGATTGAATAGTACCATAAATGAATCATTAGGAGTGTCACCAAGTGAGGCACTTATGGGCTTCCCGCCTCACTCTCCATGGCAGTAAAGAACCTAATTTAGAAAGTCTCGTAGATGTCACTAAATTGCGACAAAATATTGTTGAACGAATACATAAACAACAAAATGAGCAAAAGGAACGTTTTGACAAAACTAGGTACCAACCGAAACTGATTGCAGAAGGCGATTTAGTCCTGATTCGAATTACTAGCCTTCCTGCGAAAGGCACTAGTCGAAAGTTAATCCCTAAGTGGCGAGGTCCTTTTCGAGTCTCAAAAATACTAGGAAATGATAGATACGAAGTAGTAGAAGTAAAGGGTAGCAAACGGTCCCAAATACCGTATATAGGCGTGGCTGGAGTGGAAAACATAAAGCCATGGGTCCGTGTAAATTAAACTTAAAGATTAATGTGGTAAGTTGTTAATCCCATCCTTTGACTGTGTCCAGAGGACTGTGTCAAATCTAGGTATTGTGTCTTGACTTGTCGGTATTCATGACTGTGTCTGTGCCTATACCTAGCCCAGCGGCATTTGTCTGTTCTGTGACCCTACGGGGACTGTGACGGTGACTGTGCCTGCAAAGGGGTGTTTTTCCCTTCCCCATGTATATTTTTCCTTACCATTGTTTTATTTTTATTTCTATGAAAAAGAATATATTTTTTTGTTTGTTTTGTTCATTGTATATCCTTTGAAGGGACGCCTTTAATAGTATTTATAGTGAACAATATTAGACATAACTGATTCTATTACTCAACGTTTATATTTTCTTTCTTTTCCTCAGTGTCCGGGTTCCTAGTTGGGAAACAACGTTGAGGTGCAGCATAGGTAAATGGAACAAGGTGGCACAATGGAACCGGAACAAGCTTGTGGTTTTATATTATATATCTACTTTTATTATTTTAATTTAAAAAAAACGGATTTTATGTTTTTGTTATTTTATAACTATTTAATGGTGTATTAATAAACATATTCCTTGGAGCGGGGACGCTCCAATTAGTCAGGAAAGGCCGTATAAAGTATCGAGATAATTCGGTGATGTCATATTAATAAACTGAACTGTAAACATTGAATAATGCTGACGGCTGGAATATCGGGAATAGCAAGAATATATCATTAACTTTGTAAAATTATTAAGAACGTGTACTCAATAAAGTAGTTCCTCACAATCGTGTCAGTTTGTCTATTTATTTGTTTTTTTTATTTTAATTATTGTGTAAATAAAGACTTAACACATGGGTCAGGAAAAGTTATCTTCTTTAGCTATGCTTACCATAGAAAGGTCATTAATAAAGAAGATAAAAGTCTTTAATGAAAAAGTAATTGACCACTTTGCATCTCAAAAAGACCGGAGGATCGACTTAAAATTTAAATCACTTTAAAAAGGTAGTTAATACAGTAAACTTTTATAATTGACCTCCCTATCTCTTGACTCACGAACCGCCGTTGATTCAGTCAAGGATTACGAAAATTAAAAGAAAAAATAAAAAACCTAACCGCAATTTAGTTCTAGTGTAAAAATATTACATGACCCCTATTAGTACAGCACTGGATTGTTAGAATGCACTGAAAGTTTGTCTGATTACTGCTCTTTCTATGTAATTGTTGTATACAAAAAATGAATTCCATTGATTTATTCTGTTAAAAGATATGAGTAAAAGAGTGATCCGCTAGTCGACCATTTAACACCCTGTATCTTGTTAAGGTAGCATTTTCGGAAAAAAATTATTTAGGTATTCGTATTATTTCGACTTTATCTACACTCCGTTTAATTTATGGTACTCAATTGTGTATAACAACCGCAGATTATGAGTAGGTAATATACATATTATGCAAGTTTTTTAAACTAAAAAGCACAAACACCACAAAGAAATAAAAAACGAAGAAACGAAGAAAGGCTTCATGTATCATGAAAATGTAACCTGTTCATCAAACATATTAAAATTATTACCTATTTGGCCGCTTGCTCATCGATATTTATAAAAGTGACTGAATTTTGACCGGGAACGTAATGACCTTATAAATCTTTTCACATACATTTGTTGTTCAAATCACTCAGCTCATTTAACCAATATATTTGACATTTCTACGAGGCAAGGTTTTCATTTAATTTGTAATATAAACATAATGTTACCATATTATTCACACACCTATTAGTCATAGTCGTAAATACCCAATTTTAATGTTGCAGTGTCAGAAATGGCACTGATTTTAAAATAATGTTTCTCTATTTTTATTCATTGCCATTAAAAAATTTTATTGTTTCTGTGGTTTGGTGGTCAAAACTTTAAAAAACTTTATTTGACTAGATAGCTACATATGTAAATTCAAAGATGTTGACTATTTTTCTATATGTCAAAGTTAAACTAAATGCGATAACCGAGAAAAAAATTGGAAATAAAAACTTCAAACAATACTATGTATGTATGTTTGGGTGGTGTGGGGATCTTAAAGAACCGAAATGCTCTTTTTGATAACATCAGCCGTGTTTATCCTTACTTCTTATTACAGTTTTCTGAAACTTAAGGACGTATACACATCAGAACAGGATGCAAAAAGATGCACGAGAAACTGACGAAATGCAAACTTTATCCGCTCCTCAAGTTGCTATCACTACACCGTGGTTAATGTGCACGTGATACAGTGCAAACAGTGCAAACGCGATGAAAAAACCTCAATGTAAATAATTTTATTTGTTACCTGTCTTAATTATGGGTACGATGGCTCTGAGGGGCCACAACAAACAAAAAAAAACTAGAAATTTCTATTTTAAAACTAGAAATTTCTACTTTAAAACTAGAAATTTCTAGTTTCAAAAGTAGAAATTCCTAGTTTTAACGTGGAAATTTCTAGTTTTAAAATTCTGACCTTAAGAGGCGTGGCGCCGAAAACGGGTTTATTGCCAATACCGCTTTACCTTAATCTGGAGCTTTACCAGTGACTTCTAGGTAAAAAATGTCCTGTATAAAACTTTTTAAGAACACTGAAGTTTTGTCTGAAACACGTTTTTATAAGTCGAATAGACACCTGTGGAGTTTCAAAGTGGGACTGATCAATGCCCCAAATTAAAAAAATAATAATAAATCGGTCAACGCATTCAAAAATAAGGTGTTGCGGTCTTAAATTGCACACGTTGTA
>JANEYF010000197.1:52500-100589 GCA_029963845.1 Rhamnusium bicolor | reverse complement strand
CAAATAGTAGTTACTGTGAAATAAAAATTCTACTCATTAAAATAAAATCTATAAACAATAAAACAATACCCTAATAAACACCCTGAGCTGCAACCCGGCCACGCCAAGGCTGACGCGACCAAACCACAACTCGAAATACTTATTGGGATTACATATACTAAAATGAAATAAGAGGGTCAAACATAAATAAATTTAATATACTAAACACTTGAACTGCTTACATTGTAGATTAATGATAAATTTGTGACATAACGGCATTCTTCGGTGATTTTGATTATATAGGTACTTAGTATGGTTGTTTGTATTTTGCTCATATATTACGTCATTGTATATTAAGAGCCCAGAATCAGATCATTTGGCCCACTTGCAATTTATGAACGTTCTTCATATATGGCGCTATTAAATCTGGAAAAAATAATGATTGATATGAACGACCTTTATACTTTATTCTTAATAATATGAATAACCTGAGTGGGACTTTGTAAAATAAACTACAAATACAACTAAAACAACAATAACAAATTAACTGCGAGTTGTATCGATTGGCTCAAATTAAAACCTCGCCATATCATTTGGTCCAAGTATCAACAAATCAGTCATGCCTGTGTTACATCATCCTTTTTCTTTATAAACAGCTTCAATACGTTTTAGCATTGTTTTTTCTATGAATGGGAATTCATCAATCTGTCTTTCAATTCTGGAACACTTCTAGCCGGCCTTACTCACAATTTCTTTTTCATAGCATGTCACAGAGTCTCAATTGGGAATAAGTCAGGGCTGCCAGAGGTCTAGCTTATAACTTAATATCTTATAAGGCCAACTGAATGTGATAAATCTATGTAAATTGCAACTGGGCCAAACGTAATGAATTCGGGCTCGTATTACTGTATTTTACCTTATTTTTATGTTGTTAAATTTTTTGAATTTGTGACTAGTCCGATATTTGGTGGTTCTGTGTAAATTTGAGTGATGAATAAATAATTATCTGTCATATATCCATCTATGATTTTATCAATTGTAGTGCCATACCTCTTATACCATAAAGATCCAATTTTTCGCACAGAATTTTTTTTTCCACCTTGTCCAAGGCTTTGGAGAGATCTAGGAACATTGCAACTGTAGAATTGTTGTTATTTAAGGAATTAATGATTTTGTATATAGCTTTCATTACATTGCTCTAATTGAATGGTGGGCCGTAACAACGGTGTAAGTCGCAAAATCTGAAATACGTGTTTTACATGGAACAACTTTCTATGTACCGTGGTATTATCCTACAACTGCCGTTAGTGGCATTATTATCAACACTGCAATACGTATTTATTAGAGCAGTTTAAATACGATATTCATGAAAAAACTATATAAACATATTTTTTTAGTTCCAAAAATTATGGTTTTTTTACTTACAACGTTGTTATGGCCGACCATTCAATTGTTTTATGCGTCTTCTGAAGCCATTTTAGCCAGTCCTATAGCAAGGTATATTTTTCAAGGAAAGTATTGAATTCAGAAGTTTGAATACTTTACTTAAGTTCGGTATTTGCGAAATGGGTTCATAATTAGTGAGAATATTTTTATGGTCTTTTTTATGCACAGACTTGATATGAGCAATTTACAATATGGTTAAGGTTTGCATCGAGACTGGTATTTACCTTTGACATGCATTAATAAAAAATTATTTACATCAGGTTAAAATAGTTACATTGCCCTCATTATTTTTTGCGAAATTTTCTAATGTTGTTTGCTTTTTTGTGTTGCATTTTTAGTTTTATTTTTACTACAGACCATGTTGCTTTCATTTATTTTCGGCTTTAAGAATAAAATTGTATTTTTTTTTGCCAAAAAACAGCTTTTTTTTTAAAATCTACAATGCATGTATTGTATCTCTTTACTTATTATGCCTTAAATTCTTTTTTTGTTTAATCTTTTTCTTTTACAAGATGTTTTTATTCCTAAAGTAATCCAAGTTGTATTGGTTATTGTGTTTTTTTTGTTTGGGAATATATTTTGCAAACAACTAAAATATTCCAAACAAGAATTGTATGCCTCATTTACATAAGTTTTTTTGTAAAACAACAAAATCCCAAATTGAGTATCTAGTATTGCATTTCAAAAACTACATAGTTTACTTTTAGAAAATATTTTTTAGTGACCCACTTATCTTTAGAATGGGACTGTGGTTTTGATAATGTATTATCTGGCCATAATAATCTAACTTTTGGAATGGTAAAGAAGTAGACTATGTATTTCTGAAATTAATACCAATTGTCTTTTCAGCACCATTACTTTTTAATCACATGAAATTAAGGTTCCTCACATCCGACTGTAGTTAACAATTTTGTTTCTTAATGAAGCAGATCGTGTAATACTATCATATTTATTAATTTAAACATAACATCAAACATATAGTTGGTTCATATACACTAAACATTTTTACTTTAAAAATAAAATATCGCCGACTCGCCCATATTACAACAACAACTCACCAGTCTCTAGTTTAGTAATCCATATATCCATTGAACAAGTAAATGACTTTAAGCTGTTAGGTATATATTTAGATATGTCACTAAACTGGAGGGCTCGTATAGATTTTGTTTGCAAAATTGGTCAAGTATCATCATCGTTACACCTATACATAAAGATGGAACTGAACATTGATAATTAAGTAATTTTAGATTTATAATTTTAATAAACGATTTTGTAAAATATTTGAAAAGTGCTTGAAGAGCAACTAATTAACTTTTTATGTCACAACATTCTATCAAAATCAATTCGGCTTTATGGAAGGCCTAAGTCCATGTGATGCAATGTACGAACTTACTAGGAAGTGCAAGTAATAAGCAATAATCTTAACATTAAGCAAAAATGCAGAGCTGTATTTCTCGACCTAGTAAAAGAATTTGACACAGTGCCTACAAAAAACTGCTTAGTGTCTTGGAACATTATAGAGTGCAGGTTACTGTGTTGGATATTTTTAAAAATATCTGGCGTTGAGAAACCAGTACACCAAAATCAGGAACAGCTTAAGCGACCCTAAAATAATAAAAATATGAGTGCCACAAGGTACTGTCATTGGATCTATCTTATTTATTATCTACAAAAATTGCCTACTAAATCAAAAATATAAACTGCAAATTATTTCATATGCTGATGACACCGTACTAATATTTAAAGGCTCAACATGGGATGAAACAAAAAACTCTTTAATTGATGGAGTGAAACAGTTAAAAATTGGTACATATAAGTTGTCACTAAATGCAAATAAAACAAAATATTTTTCACTTTTCATTAAGTGCGAGTCGTCCTAAATTTATATCAATCAAATTGAAAATTTAATGAAAACATATCAGAAGTTTCATTTATTAAATATTTTGGAATAATGATAGATGAAAATCTGAAATTGACAAAACATATAATTTACTTGGCAACCAAAGTGAGGAAATTAATATACAAATTTTACCTTATGAGAGATTTTCACAAAAAAATTTACTTTTGACAATATATAAATCTTTGGTAGAATGGTTTGAGATATGATATTTTAAAGTATGGGGGTGGTCTGTATAATAACACACTTAAACAATTGTCAGTGAATCAAAGTTACATTCTAAAAGTACTATATCAAAAAAATAAAAGATATCCAAAAAATCTGTTATATTATGCTGAAATTTGTAATGTTCGTATCTTATATATTCATACCACTTATTTATACTTTCACAAAAATGACAATTTGAGAAGTTACATTTCACATTATTATGACAAGAAGTAGATCAAATAAACGCATTAAAATTCCGAGTAGCAATAATAACAAATTAATGTTTTATATTTTAACTCGCGTCTAAATTTTACAATTTGCTTCCTATGCAAATAAACTGATTAAAAATGTAAAACATTTTTGTACTATTTATAGTTGACAATTTTGATATATTCATGAAATTATAAAGTTTAAGATGATTCCTTTTTAGATTTAGTTTTTTTCCTGGTTTTTTTTTACTATTGGTCGATAATTTTAATCTTCATATTTTAGAATATAAGATTGCACATTCAAGTCTTTGTGGCTTAGGTGCATTCATAAAATTCTATTAATACGTAAACATTTGTATTTTTTGTTAAAAAATGCTTTTTTGATGTATTAACATCTATTGATTAATAAATCTTATCTGTTTTGCTTTAAAAGATTATGTCAAATTTTAAACAAAAAGGTAGTTCAAATATTTTATTTTTCTATTTTGAAACTACTCTAAGGTACAGAGGATTATTTGCCGGGGAAACGCAAGTACAGCCAGTCATGTATTTTTGCTTAAAAGAAGAGCCATACGTTCAATGTGTGGACTGCATTATCGGCAATCCTGCAAATAGACATTTATTACACAAAAAATTAACATTGCCATGTTTGTACATACTTGCAGTAAACTTTTTGTTAAGAAAATTTGCATAAATTTATCACTCAGAATTCTATTTCAAGTTTATGCTACACATCATGGTGAAAACTGCAGCACACATTACATAAACTTAAACTCTGTAAGTCCAATCCTTATTTTATGTCGGTACAGTTCTGTATAATAAATTAGATTAAAACATATGAAACAGCACTTTATGATTTTTTGATTAGTAAAGTTTTTTTTTTCTTTCGGAATATCCGATGCCGGACAGTCCTCCCGTAGCCTCCGACGCCTCACGGGAATCGGGTGCCAGCGCATTAACTACAGTGACTCCCCACATCCCGCAGGGTTGGTGACTGTAGATGCCAGAATCATGTGCCCTAAGCAGACGGAGAGAACCCAGAATGACCGCCTTATGCATTTGGCCTGCCAGCCACTAGACCGATGTTTGGCAGGTCGGTATGGTCTTCAGTTCTGAGCACATCTTTTTTTTTTCCTATGACTATTAGGACGACCATTTTGACCGAATAGCCTGGGTATAGTACATGGAGCTCATACGAAAGATCGCGATATTTGGTCCGTTTCTCCTCCTCTTCCCCGTTGATGTTTTTCTCCGTAGGTGCCGAGAACTCGATGCCATACATCACCTTGAGTTGATGGTCGAGGAGAACTGTGTCAGGCTTGTTGGCTTGGATTAGCCTGACCGTCGGGAATGAGTAGTTCCAGTAAATCTCGGGCACCGATGTCCATAAATGAGTAGGTTACCTCTAACTTGGGTGAGGAGAGACAAAAGAGGAATGTAACGCGTCATAGTGTATGTCGTGCTGTGAATCATACGTTTGTTGTATTCATTTTATAATCATTTTGAATGGTTTTATTATTTTGATAATTTGCTTATAGTTATCATTAGTTATGTTATATTGTTATGGACCTCTTTTTATAGTCTGTACTTGTACTCTGACGCAAGTTAAGTGACATTTGAATTTTTATATAAAGATATTTGGTTTAAATTACATTTATTTTGAGAAGGTATGTAACACAAGATGAAGTATATTTTTTTTGAGAAGAAATATCCAGTTAATAATAATTGTTTTTAATTTGACTGGAACTATATGCAGTGTTGCTATTTGTAAGAGTAATGTTGAGAGGGCAAAGAGGAATTTAGAAAAATATCATTTTTTTCTATTTCCTACTGACATTGTAATTAGAAACAATGATTAGAAAATGTTAAGCAAAGGAAAATTAATCTGATAATAAAGACTTTGCAATAAACATATTACAATTGATGATTTTGAAGATGAAATGAAATCAAAATTGATGAATGTATTGCCAAAAAACTAAAAAAACTGGTTGGCAATATAAAATTTATCTACTAAAAAAATTATTTGTGGCTAATTTTATTATGTTTTAGCTATTCCATCAATTAATTTTTGCCTGAAACTTTGACAAAAATGTCCAGTCCAACTGCAAGAGGTGAACGTGCTTAAACTAGATCATTAAACAAATTTTAAGTCCATTATTGTCTATAGGAAATGTGGAAAACATTCCATCCAAGTAAAGGAAATCCTCAGAAGGTGGCATATGAAGAATTACTATGTAATTATAATGTACTCGTTAGAGAATGAAGAATTTAAGAAAATCAAAGAAGACGAAAAACAGCTTGTTTTTGTAAATAAAAGAAAATTCGAGTTGCAAAACTTGTTGAACAATATGGAAGGACAATCAAATTCAAGAGTAAAAAATATGTAGGTAAAAGTATACCAGACGACATAGCTGACTTGGAGGATCTCGAATACGTGACTCGGTCTGATAGACCGAGATGGGGTACTGTACAAATATGACACTTGGTCTTATAGACTGAGTTATGGCAGTCAATGTATTAAAGAAATTGAATTCTTTATATATTTGTTTTTTTATTTTTCTTAATGTAAAATACCTTACTGTTAATAAAATATTTTAAACATGAACTTTCAATAATCATTTCCGCATATAAAGAAAGAAATAATAAATAATATAATAATTTCAGTAACCACCAAAGTATGGGCATTTACTGAGCTTTTATTCAGCTAGCATCTCCAGTAAAGTAAATAAACTACTTATTAAAATCTGTTACTAATCAATTAGAAGTGTAATATGTTATGCTTAATAATTAAATTAGATTGATTTCTAAACTATTTAGATATTTTATATATTGGTATACAAGTTATTTTGGTAATATTTCCTAAATATTTAATTGGTGAAATAGGATAAGTCAATTTAATTTTCCCTTTCCTTCTTTTTACATAATATTTATAAAGGAATATGGGTTATTTACAAAACTGAAATCAGTGCTTGGTTACAGGACAAGGTCATTCTTATCGAGAAAATTCGGGAACTGATTTCTGAACCTGTATATTTTGAGATATTGTCTATAGTTATTTATTTATGGCATCCTATAACGTTTCTTCTCATCTTTGACTATTAAGCTACTGTCCTATTTTGAGATGAAAAGCTAAATGAAGTTTTGCCCATAACTACTTCGTTTCAGATATGTTGATTAAAAAAAACTGAAGATCTCTGAAATGCTTGAAGACTTTTTATCAAACTTGCTGTGCATAATGAGTACTTTTAGAAACTTCTTTGTTGTAAACATTTAGAGCATTTTTTTAATCAACTCTGTATCTCCAAAATAAATTTATTGACAAAACATCATTTGAGCTTTTCGTCTTAATATTGGTTTGAGAATCATTTCCTGAATTTTCTCAATGCATGTACTTAAGATCACCCTGTGTATATTAGCTATAACATGTGAAAATCTCCGTTTTATCAGAAATCATAATTAATGAACTGGAACATGCCAGAAATATTATAAATTATGACATTTTCGAACTGGCTGGTCTGGCATTCTTAAACCACCTCGTACAAACGTAATTTTGTATTTTCGTCTTTGCTCAAAACTATATGGAAATTTCATTAAAATCACTTTCCAGAGATCAATGAGTAGTAAATAATCATCAAATAACAAACATACTGCCGTGTTAATTGAAAAGGGCGTATCTGCAATTTTTGGTAATTTTCTGATAGGTGTTTATGAATACTTTTAATAGTTGACAGTTTAAGCTACATTTTCGTTACTCACACAAGTTGTAACTGCAAGTATTATAGTTTAAAATACAAATAATTTTGGAAGAAGTAACCACGGATGTCTTAGCAATAAATATAAAAACGAAATTATCTCAAATCCAGCTACTTACAGATACGCCCTTTTCAATTAACACGGCAGCATATGTATTTTATAAAACATGCCAGAACATTATATATGTTGAAACCTGTGAATATTTCTTTAAAAAAATGGTTAAATTTGGTGATAATTTATAACTGACAACATAAAATTTAATGAGAATAGTAGTTTTATTTTGATCGTACACAAAACATGTAACGCCCAAGAAAATAAATGTACGCAAGTTTATTCAATAATTAGTATTACTATTCCGCAGTTATTTTCATTATGAGTCATTTATAATGTTCTTTTAATTATTAAAACACATGTTCAATTAAATAATAAACATAAGTATATAAAATTAACATAATTCATAAACTTTAAAGCATACCAATGTACTCTATTTCAAATTTGGCATACAGATGACGTATTCCCTCCATTAATTCTATTGGTCAAAAGTTAAGAGGTAACCTACTCCTTTACGGACTTGAGGCAACACTTGTGTCTGGTCTAACCCATACGAGTGCCTTAGATAGTAGTATAGCACTCGTAACGCCGCGAATAATGAAAATCGATTCGTTTACTTTGTTTTTAAAAAATAAATTATTTGATATAATACAAAAGTAAAATAAAACCGAAAAATAAATGAACAGAGATTTAACTTTAACAAAAGAGAATTGGAATTAGACTGCCTCTGGGAGGCGATGGATGAATTTATAACCTTCGCTATCTTGGGCTGACTCGGCACTGCGTCGGAATAACAGCTCATATAATTCCTCCCTCCTTAAAGAGAAAATAGGGGTGGAACCACTGTTGAGGGGTTGACGCCTTCTTTCTTCGAAGTTATTTTCTTACTTCTTTGGCAACATTTTTGGTTGACTTGGAACAAAGTTTGAAGAATTCCTGCTTATATTATTTGAGAACAAGTTATCCTAGAATTAGGAAAACAATTAATGTTAAAACAATAATGAAAATTATTGGTTAGGCAGATTGGCTCTTCGTTGAATTGTTCCAATGGTTTAATTTTCATTTTCTGATATGCAGTTTGTAGTTGTGAGATTTCATCCAGATTTATCTCTTGTAATTGCAGTCGTTCTGTCTGTAGGTTTGTCTAATTTTTGATATTTAATTTAAGTAGACTAAATTGTTCGTGAAATATCCAAGTTTTGGTATTCCTGTATTCTTCATTGTATAAAATAACTGAACAGTTTTCAAGAATTGTAATTAGTGTGTGTAAAAAGGAAGTTAAGTCAGAAAATAAAAAGGATTAGTGGGAGCGACGGTTGGTTAATTTTTAAAAATCCGTTTTGTTTGCAATGTTTTTGAATGCTCGTTTCCTTGACAGGTACAGCAATTTACTGGATTTACTACTTGTACTATAGGACTTTCTAATAACACTTGAGATGTTTTACAATTATGTTCTTGGTTTCATAATAATTTTGATATACAGTTTTCATCTTCCGTTGGATATTGAGGATGACATATATGGATGTTTTCTACTTGCAGTAGTAGCAAATGAAGAAGTTGCCTTCACTAAACCACCATCCGAAAGCATTTGTTTCTTAGGATTTACCACCGACATCTTCTTCCCACTCACAGTGGATTGTTTGCAGGAGGATACACCAATAGAAGTTAACACTGTGGTTTCTAGAGCTCGACACCGTTTTTGCAAAAATGTATTCTACAAACGAGGGTAACTCAGAATCCCCAAACTCTATCTCAAACGCATTTTTTGTAGGAACATCCAATTTTTGCAGCAAAATATTTAACTTTGTGAAATCCCACATGTCTATTTCGAATTGCTCTATGGCAGCTAGATTATCAGAAAACACAGATAACACGTTACGAAGCGATGACGCAGAGTTTCCACTTACACCCTGTGCATTGAAAATTGACTGCCAATAATGAGTTATTAATACACGTTTATTTTGGTAGCGATCCACCAGCGCTTTATAAACAATCGGATAATTTTTACTAGTCGTGGGCAATTTTTTAACAATAATTAATGGTTCACCAGAAAGATAAGAACGTAGATACTGAAATCGTTCAATGTTCGAAAGCGACACATTTTTCGTGAATAAGCCTCTGGTAGATGTCATAAAAGGTAGGCCAATCATTTATATTCCCATCAAATTTCGGAACTTCGACCCTAGGCAATTTCACCTTATTACCTGAACTAATTCTCTCCCCACCTATACTTGACTGAGGTAAGGAGCGTACTGAACCTGCCTCCGAATTTACCGGACTATGACGTGAGCTAATTCATGATAAATGCCCTTAATTGAATAATGCATCGTATCAAATTCTGCTTGTATATTATCTTGAACTTCTAACTGATCTGAATCCACCATTGCGACAATTTCTAAATGTAATGATTCAAATGTATGAACTAGTTCACTTAAACCATCAAATCTAAGATTAAAATTCATTACTTTAGTCTATTTTAAGCAACTCCTTTACTCTATTAAACACGGAATGTATTTTGTTTTCAATAGCTTTTAAACTGATTTTACTAATTTTTAATATTTCAATATTTCAATCACGAACACAATCCACGAAAATTTGTAAAGAAAATGAGAATTTGCACGCACGACAACACACAAAACGTTAGAATCAAATATGAACTTCACGAAAGCCGTGCCTAAAACGCGGTACCGATAATTACGCCGTTTTCCCTCTCAAAACTACGCCGAATTTTTAACCTCTGGAAGTCGTTGACACAACAGATTGCAACACAATATGGACTATAAAATAATTAGAGCTCAGATCCGGCTCTAAGAACCAGTGTAAAATAACATACAATGTAAAATATTCAAATCACTAACACGGAATGGGAATTAATCACGAGTTTGAGGTTGGAATCTCTCACTGAAATTCGAATGTAACAAATCCTACCTTGCTTGGCTCCTTCTTGAGGCTTCAGACGTAAGTTTGGTAGTGTCTTTCGTGCCGGCACAGAATAACTTGCAATTTTTTTTCTTGTTCACCACAATATTGTAAGCGTCCTTTCATTACAGCTACACACACACCATATTGTTTTTGTTGTTTCTTTTTTGCCACAGGGGCGGGGATGG
The DNA here is from genome assembly GCA_029963845.1 of Rhamnusium bicolor. Lineage (NCBI taxonomy): Eukaryota > Metazoa > Arthropoda > Insecta > Coleoptera > Cerambycidae > Rhamnusium > Rhamnusium bicolor. Next base: position 89,940 of record JANEYF010000197.1, on the reverse strand, counting down.
ATTTGTTACAGTGGGCGCGGTAAATTTGAATTTAACAAAAAAAAAAGCAAATAGGTGTCAATTCCCAACAAAATATCTTATTATATACTCACTATTTTAAGCAAAACACCTACAGTAAATCATATGTATACATTTCCAACGTTATCTCTGTAATATAAACAAAACTTTAAGAGCCTACAAACCATGTTAAAATATCTCAGTTTCGTTAAAACAGACAATCTAATAACATGTAATAAAATTTAAAACAAATACCTAATAATTAACAGTAAGTAAATTGTAATGTAAAATAATCATAACTATGTTTTTAAAATATTATATTAATTGTAGTTCTCTGATGATGGTGTAAACCGAAACGTTAGAGAAAAATAATAAAACTAGTTATACCTGACCGAAATCCCCACAAAAAAAAACTATCAGGTATCTTTATCTAAATAATAACTTATGATTCGCTCATCTGGTAAATCAAAAGGATCTGTTAAATTTTGATTTCCTTTCATTGAAAAGGTGTAAATTTTGTTACTGAATGAATAGTATTATTATATTCTATGAGGGCATATTTTATTTTTGTGTTTTTATGTTTTATTTATTTCTAGGTATAATGCTCTTAATTGCTTTAGTATTGTAGAGTGAAATCGTTCTACTGGACTATTACTATTAGGATTATGCTGTTGTGAAATGTATAGTTATTTTGCGTTTCTGACAAAATTCAATTAATTGATTTTTAAATTTAGGTCCATTATCGCTTTGTGATAATTTTTGGTAAGTCAAAGTGACATATAAAGTTTAATAAATTATCTAATATATCGATTGCATTAAGTGTGGTTGAATATGCTTGAGCAAAGCGAGATAAGCTATCAAAAATTGTTGAGAAAGGTTGGTTTTTCGCTTTAAAAGTGTCAATGTAAATATATTTGAAGGGATACGTACCACAAGGCGTTGGTTTAAACTTTAATACATGTGGATGTCGTTCGTATTTTGTATGTTGACAAATTTCACGAGTGTTAATATAATTCATTATATCGTTGTTAATCCCGGGCCAATAATGTGTTTTTAAAATTGATTTTGTTGTCTTGTTTATACCTTTATGATTTGTTTTACCTTCATGGTGGTATTTTATTCTAGTTGTTTGTTCAGCCTTGTTTTCTATATCTAAGATATTGGGGCACTCGACTATTTTTAAACTTGAATTTTTAAAATACTTCTGAATGGTATTAATTATTATTTCTCTGTGATTTTTTCTGAAATGTAAAGTGTATAACATTTTAGGTGCTAAATATTCTTTTATTGATTTAATTAGGTTTTCTTGTAAATTTTGAAAAGGTGAAGAAATGTAAATTCGAGTTTTTTCGTTATTATGTAGTTTTATGGAATTTATACAAGGGCGTGTGCGTGTGTTTAATGGTTTTTCTGAAATTTTTATTTCTAGTACAGGATTTTCGTTGATGATTCTACAGTTATATCGTCATTGTCTCTGTTAGGTGATGCGGGTTTCAATTGAATATCTTGGATGATATTAATACGAGGCGATGATTGTGGGTTTGAATTTATTAGAGGTTTAATATTTGTGGGATTAAAATCTAGAATGTTTGTTAGGGTGGTCCATCTCTATATGGTAAAAAATTTAAGTTTGAAATTTTATTCCTCTCACCCCCTGAAGTTGTTCCATATTATATAAAAAAATTTTCACCAAAATTTAACGAGATTGAATATCGGGAAATGGACGCGCTTTTCATTTGAACGGAAGTGGCAAGCTTAGCAAGCGGTCTCTACTAAAAACATAGCGCATTGCGCAGACTAACCCCACTCTACAGCCTTGAGCTGGTAAAGCGGTGGGCGGTGGTATTGGAATGGTAGGTAGACGTGATAAATTCACTAATTGAATTGACAGTAGTTTGAACGCTGGTACCGAATTATACTATACGTCTCCTCATCGTCATATCACACTCAGTCGAGGGTAATTGTGTACGACTTTAAGTAAATGTGATTTTATCCGCACATGAATTGTGCTAGTGTTTAGCAAAATGTCAACATGTAGTTTGAGAAAAGCCACTGAGGTATTTTTGATTGGATATTATTCCCCACAAATTGTCGGGACTAAATTACCTTCCATTGGACAGGTACACTGAGAGAATGATTTAGTTGGGAGAAATAAATTTTATTTCAACCAAATAAATGATTTCTTTGTATTTGGCGAACTAAACATTTAATTGGGAGAATTAAGGCATTTATTTGATTAAAAGCCGAATATTTAATATTATCAATTAAATCAAAATACTTATTTGTAAGAAATATTTGTTTCTGAACATTAAATATTTCTTTGTGAACATTAAACATTTGTTTCTGAACATTAAATATTTGTTTCTGAGCATTAAATATTTATTTGTCAGGAATAAGACTTTTTTCAGAAAATTGCGTGGATTTATTGTTGATGATTACATTAATTTCAGGAAAATTAATTCCGTTTTTAATTTATTTATAGTGAACAAATATTTATTTCTCAAAAACAATGAAAATTTCGTATATTCATTAATATTAAATAAATTGTTAATTTTTGTTAATAATGCTGTTTAATTTATTTATAATAAAACTATTTCTCCTCGCACCTGCTTTGGATATCCACCATCTTATATATTATTTAAAGTATTTGTTAAATAAATCTCTGCGCCAAAAGGATGTCATAGGTTGGTTTTTTGGAGAAAAAACAATCTGAACAATCTTTTTGCTACGCATTGTTTATTTAAAAAATATATAAACAATTTATATAGAATAGCGACTTAATACCCAAAGAAGGTTCAAGACAAATTATACGGATACAACAAATAAATGAATATAGAAAATTAAAAACATTTCTATTCAAAAAAATGTATATACAAATTTTTACTTACCTGGTTTATATTTGCAAAACTAAAATTTGATTTATATTAAAAAATGTATGCCTGACGATTTGTCTACAGTACGATGTATTAAAAAGTCAATTTTGCTAAAAATTATAGTAGATATTTTTTTCACAAGTTGTAAAGCATATCGTCGGTCCACTGCCAAAACAACGAATGTGCATTTTTCTAATTTTTCAGAAGAAGGGAAATACAGTTCAATTTGTGGTTAAATATCCAAAGGTAATTTATTTATAGGTACAAGTTTCCTAGTATAAAAATATTTTAAAAATATTCAATATCCGCATTTGCGGTTTTGGCACTGCAGACTGAAAAAAATATATTATTTTCCAACAGAAAAGTCGAAACCGGCAAATTTGCACATTCGATGTTTTGTCATTAAAGCAACGTTATGGTAGGTATATATTTGCGAAATTAAAATGTATTTTATATTAAAAACATATATGCTTCATGAGTTGTTTATAATAAAATATATTCTAAAAATGATAGGGTAGATATCATATAATTTTTTATATAATTTTGCATAGATGTAGGTACATACATAATATATCACTATCAGTATAATCAATTACTCTCATGAACTATAAGTTCATATCTCCATATAGACACGATGACGTTAAAACATACATATATCTATCATGTTAATTCTTCTTCCATAGGTGCTAAGATATTCATGCTTAATAAAGTTTTAAATTTTTTTAAACTAATTTGTCTTATTAGAATTAGTTAAACTTCAAATTTATTATATATAAATCTGGATTTCCATGTCAAATTTTAAGACAAAATTCAGGAAAATTGTAAATACCAGGAAATGCAGCTGTTATAACCGCTTATCCAGAGTAAAAGTTTTGCATTGAATTGATGCGAGTATATAATCTTTAAAATAAAACGTAAACGAATAAGAAAAAATAATACAATGAAAATTACTGAGAAATATCTTATAGATTGTATGGTAATAATAATATAAAATAAAACAGTCTATAAATAACACCTAGTTAAAAAAACAATTTATTTATTTTTATGCAAAAAAGAAAGTAATAAAAAAAGAACATTCTAAACCAATATATTTGAGTACAGATTTTCCTTTTATTCTTTTCTTATTTTGACTGTAATGTGCTTAACTGGAACTTTTTAAAAATACTAAATAAGTGAGTTTATTATTAACTTAGAAATAATAGTAGAAAGTTCAAATAAAGATTAATTTTCAATTTTCTTTACAGCTTGTTTATTGTAATTTTTAATTGATGTGTCAGGTTAAGGATACAGACAAACAAATGTCTGTGTTAAAGGTAAACAAAATTAAATATATGAAAAATATTTACACATATTTATTAAAAAAATAAGTAACAAAAATAAATAACTCTGAACAAATTTTCACAACTAAACAGTTTTTGGCTAGGTTAGGTACTTTAATATGCTATGAAAAACAAATTACCACGTACAAACATTAAAACTTAATTTAAAAGTTTCTTTGAGGCTTTCCAGCCCCCATATTCTTCTAATAAACTATACATCTACCGAAAGGGACACAACACTTAACACAAAGCTAGAATGGGAACAATGGCGTCTTGTTGAATCTTGTCTAATGCGCTACCGCGGTTTCGCCGGTAGAGGGCCAACATTTAGTTCTCAGAAACAAATTTATTAATGAGGAATAAATATTTCTTATTAGAATTAAATATTTATTTCCGCTATTAGGATATAAACTTTAATAGTAAATATTTCTTTCTATGAAATAAATATAATGATGGAATAAATGTGGCAGATACAAATGTGTTATTCATGGGTAAATTTATTTCTTATAAATAATTATTTAATTACAAAAAAATAAATATCAAGAGAATTCCTGAAATAAATCATTTAGTTTTGTCAATTAATCCAATCTTCGAAATATGCTTATTATAACTAAATTATGAAAAATATTTATTTGTCTGAATTAAATTTAATGCAGAATAATAAATATTTATTAAATTGAAAAACTAAGGCTTCTTAGTAATTTCAAGCCAGATATTTCCCTCAGTGTATAAATGTAAATGTATATTGTATTAATGTAGTTTGTATATTAGGGTTTTTCCTACTAAATAAATCATTATTATGATTATTATTTCGAACCAAAGTGCATGCATTCGCGCCATGTATCCTCTACGCGCAGGTTCGCTGCATCCGTGACAGGTCAGCAAGTCATCACGTAGTTCTCTCATCCACTTAAAGCGTCCTTGTTCAATGCCTGGGTTGTCAATGTTGACCATTCTGTAAGGCCCCTCCCACCTGCCTCTGACCCCTCTGACCTCCAGCAGCCCTGACTTATCCCCAATTGAGACATTGGCATGCTATGCAAAAGAAATTGTGAGCAAGGCCGGCTAAAAGTATTCCAGAATTGAAAGATAGATTGATGGTCCTCATTCATAGAAAAAACAATGCCAAAACGTATTGAACCTGTTATAAAGAGAAAGGACGATGTAACACTGTGGTGACTGATTTGTTGATGTACTTGGACCAAATGATATGACGAGGAAGTATAAAGGTCGTTCATATCAATCATTTATTTTTCCCAGATTTAATAGCACCATATATGAAAACGTTCGTAAATTGCAAGTGGGTCAAATGATCTGATTTTGGGCTCGTACATACTAATTTTGGAATTAGAATCAGTTCAGGTAGAAATGAAATTTTACATATTCAAAAATCTTCCTTGCAGAAATAACGGTATATTAGGTCATGATTTTTTTTTTTAAATTCAATGCAACAATAAATTTCGAGAATAGTAAATGGTACTAATTTGTCGGACACAAAGAAGTTATAACCGAATGGAATTCAACTAACAATCATATTTTGTCAATACCTCCAAGGTGTGAGATAATTAAGTTGTTACCTAGAACCATGCAAGATGAATGCGTAATAATTTCAAAACAGTTGTGTAGAGGGGTTATTATGGCTGGATGTATTTCAAGACCAAATAATGGTAGAATTCCGGTGAGAATACAATTCTAGAGATGAAGTGGTTCACATGAATAACTGTATTCCAGAGACTGAAAAACTAAGTTGTATAAATTTTGCGAATTTGGAAGGATTGAGACATCAGTTGATAGAGTTTAAAGAGATGTTTAAACTATTGAAGTTAAATTATTTAAATAAAAAACAGATATCGATTGAAAATATTTGCGCAAAATATTTCAATATATTTCATTCGCCTCATGATAAGTAAACAACAGCAAGGTTATATAAGCAGTCTATTTCACTGAAATAAAACGTTATTCCTGCTTATGTAAAGCCTTATAGAGTTCCAGATTCACAACAAATTTAGATTGATGAACAAATTCAAAAGATGCATGAGGAAGGAATAATTCAGCAATCGCAGAGTGAGTGGTCCTCGCCAAATCAACTTGTATCAAAGAAATTGGATAATAGTGGTAAAAAGAGATTGAGATTAGTAGTTGATTACAGATTGTTGAATCAAAGAATTCAGGATGACAAATTTGTGTTACCAAATATATCCAAGATTCTTGATTCTCTTTCTAATGCTGTGTATTTTTCTCATTTAGATTAAGTCAAGGCTATTATCAAGTATAACTGGACGAGAACAATAGGAAATATACAGCTTTTACGACTAGGGGGGTCAATGGCAGATGACTAGATTACCTATGGGTCTAAAAGCAAGTCCAAGTTACTTTTCTTGTTTAAGCACGTGGGAACTTTGCTGTAACTATTTCGTAGCATAGTAGACGCCAGTTTAAAACCTCCAAGAAAATGACGTCATTCGTCACATTTGCTACTTTTTGGTAAACATAACTACATAATGAAATTGTTGTAGTTCCCATCATCATTTTTCAAGTAGCAACAACTCTAACGTTAGTTTTATAAATAGATCATTATTACTTCATAATTTATATAAAGCAAAAAATGTTTTCCATCAAAAATTTTACATTTTTGATTGATATACAGCTGAACGCATTTAGAGGCTTAGAAATCACCAAATGTAAAAATATGAATAGCGACAGGACCCATTTCAAATAGTCCGCTTTACTAGCTAGTGAGTCACACGGCGACGTCGCGCTCACGTCACCGCGACTAGTAGATCACGGTTCGTCGAATCGAAACAAAGTTTAGGTATAAATAGATAGCATTGTCAGTGTAATTTTAGTTTTAATCATCTCCCAATGATGCCATATTGGTTGGAGAAACGCACATTGAGTGTAGTATCGATTGTTTTGGTGTTTGTGAAACTAAGGTACCAACCTTCTTCAGGATTCATAATTATATAATTTGTATTATTTATTTCTATCTGTTTAGTAGTACACCACTGCAGCATCTCCGAAACGGCACCTTGGATGACACCGGGGCAGCCATGCCGGTTGCTATTATTTCCGAAGAAAACTGGACAAGATACTTTTATTTTATATGAATATCTTTTTATTAGTATATCGATTATGACTATTATCATTTCTCCAAGTTAAACTGTTGAGTTTGTATTAATTATTTATTTGAAAACAAGTATCTAAAATCATTAATTGACTTAAGTCATTTTTAAAAAACTGTCTAGAACTAGTCACATTTTCACGGTTATTCCCGGTCACGATCAGTGTGTAAGGATACTAATGCACATAAACATTAAACAAAAAATGCGTGTGACCCATATCTCAGTGACACACAGTATAAGTGTTTAGCAAATAAAAACCTTACATAAAATCACTTTTTTCCTGTTATATTGTAATTTTTTTTCAGTCACGTTCAAATTATGGACAACGCCTTAGTACATTAATGGTGGGTGATACTGTAAGCTTAACCTTGACAGATACTAAATATTTTAAATTATTAATAAATGATGAAGAGGAAGACGGTTTACACTGGAATATTCCAACTGGGCAGCCTGTATTTGCTGTGTTTGATCTTTATGGACAATGCCAACAGGTATACTGATTGTTAATTTATATAACTTTATGGGTAATAAAATTATTTCAGATAAAAATTGTGAATGATAGAGTAAAAACAGAAGAAACAGCAACCACCAGCACTGATTATGAAAAAGCAGATTTAGAATCTTATGAGAAAGAAAGATCAGAAACTAAGTTATCTCTACCCATTCCATCAGCAAGTACAAGTTTAATTAGTCCTACTGGTTTAAAAAGTTCTCCGAGTAATAGTCCTATGAAGTCCTGTCATTATAAAGAAGAATGTAACAAACTTAAGAAAAAAATACTGTTGCCAGGTACATCACAGTAAGCATTTGTTGTACTCTATTAATTTGGTTTTTTTTGCTAGATCATTATTTTACTGCAGATGAACCTATTTGTTATTGTCAAAATTGTTACAAAAAAAAATGTCTGGATAGTGATAAAGATAATTATTTATTGGGTAAGAATATTATAAGTTAGTTGGAAGTTTTCTTTAATTTTACTTTGTACAGGCTGGGTTAAATACCCTTTAAAAACTTTGGCAAATATCACAATAGATAAGTGGCAGACTGCATTTTATTTTACAAAATTGGGTGCTGTTAGATGTATACTAGATAAAAGGCAACCTTTAACTAAAGGTATGTATATAATTTTTTTCTGAATTAGGTATATCTCGTTGCCTCAAACTGAGCCAAAATTTCTCCAGGCTGTTTAATGTTGCAGTAAATTAAATATTTTTGATTTTCTGTCACAGTTGGTAAAACGGGAAACAACACTTTCAGTTTATATATTATTACAGCCTACCCCCTTCTATTTAATTCTAATCAAACAAGTAATACAATTTTTATTCAGCCAGTTACTGGCAATGAAATCTCAAATATCAGCAATATGAAAAACAAAAACTTGACCAGTGTAGATGTATTTTTCTTTTTCTTTTTTGGGGTTTACTATCATATGAATAATTATTCGTTATCTAAAAATATAGTTAGTTACCCAGTAAGTTACTGGAAAAATAAACCTCTGCACTTATGACTTTACGTCAAAAGATTAGTCAGAGGGTGTTTTTTGAGAACTAATATGAGACACAAAAATAATAATATATTTCCCTAACATTTCGGAAAACGAATCTGTTTCCTTTTTCAAAGTTATTTATCTTTTTTATAAGATGTCAAGAGTGAAACTTGACAATTATTTGTTTATGTAATAACCATAGAGACTTACATAGAACTGTTGATACTTAAAAATTGTACAATATTAATTTTGTTCAATTCTTCTTTTAACATCGGTAACCACGTTGTACAAAATCTACAGAGCAATGGAATAAACATTTTTCTTCATTCAATGTTACAAATAACGTTCAGATAGGAACGGGTCTTATGGAGTAATGAGACTATGGGGTATAATAAGCTTAAGCTTCAGTACAGCGGGCAGTCAAGACCGCAACCCGTAAGGAAAAAACATTCAGACAATATTTAGATGATGCATCATATACATATACATATATATACATATACAGATTTAAACGGATATACTCTAGTGGAAGGTAGAGCGCACTCAGCTGAGTTCAAAACACCCCTATACTTACCGTTGAATGTGAACCGTTTTTCAGATACGGTTTTATGGTTTTTGACCAGAACTTTAGTCCGCAATATTTTTGAAATGACTGCACATATTTAGATAAAATGTGGTATACATGTTATACTCTTTTTAGGTTAATAAATAGTTAATAAAAGTAATTTTGGAAAAATTCCAGGACTGACCTCCATTTTTTTAATATGGCTCTTAGGGTCGTTAACATCACACTGTATATTATTTTTTGGTAAATGTTTAGTAAACTTTTAAAAAATCATATGGACCAGTTTATGAAATAATGTGATAATATTTGATGGCACGTTTATGGTTATTCTTCAATAAATTTTCAAAAGTATTGAAAGACCAAAATTGACATTCTACAAATAACACAATCCAGTTGCTAACATCATTATTTTATTAGTTTTAGTTAAATACCCCGCAGAAGAGATTATTAGTTTTTGTTTTGAATATCAGTGTTTTCCGTCCAAAATAAAGCACATTCCATTTATTTCACGAATAAAAAATAAGTAATAAAACGATGTGATTAACACATGACATTATTGCATTAAAAGTCCCAAGTACACATGTCAAATGTGTAATTTTACAAATAAGAATTGCTGTTCGCTCTTTGTAATTATTAGAATAAGTGATAAAAAAAACCAGTTATAAAACTAAAAATTTTAAGATGCCGTTTCAATTTAGTAATGAAGATTATGCGGATATTATTTTTTGTGTATGGCTTTTGCGCCGGAAATGGGAGAGCTGCAAAAAGAGAGTATCAATGGCGTTTTCTAAATCGCCGTGTACCAGATCATAAAATGTTTTCAAAGGTATACCAATTTAGTAGGGAACATGGACAATTTCCGTCAATGACAAAGCATGAACATGTTCCCAGAGCTTTTCCATAAGAAGAGCAAATATTACAGGTTGTGGAAAATAATCCATCCATAAGTGTTAGAAAAATAAGTAATGAGTTAGCAGTACCTAAGACACGAGTATGGCGAACATTAAAAAAGAAAAATTTGTATCCATTTCATGTTGAAACAGTTCAACGTCTAGAAGACTGCGACGACGTTCCCCACTTAACATTTTATAGGTGGATTTTGGCTCACAGAAGAACAATATCGAGAGTTCTATTCACGGATGAAGCCCAATTCACACGTAACGGAATTAACAACTGTAGAAATCAGCATGTTTGGGCAAGCGAAAATACACATGCAGTGATTCAGAAACATTCCCAATACAGATTTAATATTAATGTGGTGTGGTATTTACAATAATCATCTAATAGGGCCCCACATTTTTGAAGAAAGGCTAAGTGGTGAAGTTTATTTAAACTTCCTTAGAGATATCTTTTTTTTGGTATTTGGGTAGGTGTACGGAAAATTGTTGCAGCATTCATACGAAATTTGGATAGGATGGGTTTTTTTCTTTGACATCTTGAATCTTGGTAATGCCGATAAAGGCGTAACAACTAGGTTGTAATTTTATAATAGAGTTCTTTGTGATGATTTCCGTTATTGAATTTCTCTTAGGGCAACTGATAGTAACGTGTAGAGGTTCTACATTAATAATTAGCCAAGTGGTCTCCTTTAGTTTTTGAACATTATATCCTTGACTAATGATAAATGATGTTTGACAGTTTTCGGGTAGGCGATTGAGATGTTAAACAGTCTTGCTTCACAAATTGCATTGGTGTCGATCGGATAAGCGAACAAGTTAGAGCATAATTTAGTTCCAATGTAGAGTTGTTTGCATTCTTTCAGGTCCGGAATAGGTATAAACATTAAAGAATCGTCATCTCTCGCGATATATTTTTGAGAGGTTGACAGAATGTGGTGCAAACCAGTTCTATTATCCAAAATAGGGATAAGGTATAATTGATAGGTTGTGTAAGTTTGAGGATCTACTAAAGGTATCTTTAAGGCAAAAATTAAACTTGAATCTTTTTAAAAGCTTGCAATTCAATAATATCTAGGTACTGAGCAACTCTTGATAATTTTATTTGAAGTGACAAGTTGTTCCTTTACAAATTTTGTGAAATTTCTTGTAAAGAGCTTATTAAATCCTGAGGGGTAATTATAGAAGTATGAATGATTTTTAATCTTGCAAAAGTTATTGAATTTAGAATTTCATTTAATGTTTGGCCTTCTTACTTGACTTTGAATTGGATTTTTGGCAACGTTATTTTTTGGGAATTTTTGAGTTTCAAAATAAGATAGCTGTAATTCTCTTTTAATACGATTTATAGCGTCTAGCATATTTTTAAGATTTCCGGCACGAATAATTTTGCCTAGTGTTGGTTCTAAACCTGTGAGTAGAGTAGTTAGCTCATTGTTTCAATTAGTTCGCTTTGCGCTTGTTTTTGCTCCGCAGTAAAATGTTGTTGAATTGCAGCATGCATTTTCGCATTATGCGTTTGTAACCGTGCTATAAATGTTAACGCAAATTCGTTATGTATTTGATGAATCCGCTGTAAATCTTGAATGAGGGATGTCAGATCTCTCGAGTCGCCAAAATGAGACTCAATAAGAATTTTATTTCTGCCCATGTAGCTGGGTTACGAGAGTTTACAATTTCGGCAGCTTTGCCACGCAATATATTTTTTATATGTATGGTTAACAATAACTTTTGATCTCTAACAGCCATAGAGTGGGCGTAAATACATGAATTAAGAAAGGGTTGTAGAGCGATGGGGTTGCCATCGAACTCCGGTATTATGGAAAAAATTTCAGATAGTTTGTAAGGTTCAACTTCTGTTACTGAGTCTGGCATTTTGTTGCTCAGTATTTAGAAATTATTTAGAAAATAATTGATCAATTTAGGTGATCAAAGAAAAATATTAAAAGTATTTCTTAATTAAAATTATGCACTTATTAAAGTTTGTTTGCTTTAGTGGTGCATTAACGGTGTAATGCGGTTTTTATTATTTGTAGAATAATTGTAAATGGGATAATAATAATAATAATAATAATAATAATAATAATAACAGTGCTGCTTACCATCAAGCAGCACTGTCTAGATAGGATCCGAGCGCTCATGGCGATAAAGAAAACATTGAAGAGGCGGGTCAGGAGTATGGAACAAAACACTTTGTTCCGTACGAATCCTTCCCGCCTCTTTCAAGAGCCACAGCGTGTTGTCGAGAATCCGCCGACTGTAGAAGATGTCGAAACCTTCTGGAAGGGAACCTACGAAGCGACGCGTCCATTCAATAGCGACACTCCAGCAATAGCACACTTCGAGGCTCTGTGCCACAGACATCTTGAAGAGCCAGAAGAAGTGTGCCCGGCAATCAGTACGGAGGAAGTCCAACAAGCGCTTGTTGGTACCAAGAACTTCGCTGCCCCGGGCCCAGACGGCATTAACAACTGGTGGTGGAAGAAATTTCCTTCCACTCACCGCCGTCTGGCGCGAGTTTTCAACTTATGGTTGAACGAGGGGCAGCAGATTCCGGACTGGTTTGTCGAGGGACGTACTGTGCTTATCCCCAAAAAGGGGGATCTTTCCGACCCGAGGAATTATAGGCCGATCACTTGCCTTAACTCCTGCTACAAGATATTTACACGTATCTTGTATGCTAGGACGCTGAGGTCTGTTGATCCGGTCTTCCAGCAGATACACGAACAGCGTGGTTCCAAGAAGGGCATGGCAGGTTGCAAGGACAGCCTGCTGATAGACCGCTGTATTACACAGGATTCTGTGCAATACAAGCGGAATCTATCGATGGCCTGGATTGATTACCGCAAGGCATTTGATACAACATCACATGAGCTATTGTTGTACTTGCTCGAATGCCTTGCGGTACCAGCACCACTAGTGAGATGCATAGAACAGCTGCTGCCGCTCTGGAAGACCCGCTTCACCATAACATCAGGTACACAGCGGGTTACGACAGAGCAGGTGGCATTTAGGAGAGGAGTTTTCCAGGGTGACTCCCTGAGTCCTCTCCTCTTCTGCATCTCACTGCTGCCGTTGTCTGTTGGGCTCCGCCAAACCCGCGGATATCAATGTGGGCCACCCAGCGACCGGAGGCATAAGGTCACCCATCTATTTTATATGGATGACCTTAAACTTTATGCCTCCGGAGAGCGCGAACTACAAAACGCTCTTAGGGTGGTCGAAGAATATACGCGGGCAATTGGTATGGAGTTCGGGTTGGACAAATGTGCAGTCGTCCACCTCAAGAGAGGACGATGCGGGGAATTTTCTGAAGATGCGCAGCTCGCAGACGGAAGCATCCTAAGACATCTGGATGCCGGAGAGACCTATACATATCTGGGTGTGCAACAAAGGCACATCCAGGATGTATCACAAATAAAAGATTCTCTCCGCGGCAAGTACAGACACCGCCTCCGAAAGATTTGGTCTTCCGAACTTTCGGGGAAGAACAAGGTGTCTGCAACTAATATGCTTGCCGTTCCGATTCTGCTCTACTCCTTCGGAGTAGTAAAGTGGAGGGTAGATGAGCTGCGTCAATTAGACAGAGATACCCGCAAGATGATGAATATTCACAGAAGTATTCATCCTAGATCGTCCGTTCCTCGTGTGTACCTCCCACGTCAACGGGGGGCCGAGGACTCTTGAGCCTGGAGTGTACGCATGGCAGAGTAGTACTGAGTATGGCATGTAACATACTCAGGAGCTCAGATCCCCTCTTGCGGTTCGTAAAACATCATGAAACTGTAGGAGTGGGAGCAGGATTGTTCAAGGCAGCAAAAAGAGCCGCAGATGAACTCGGTCTCGCATTTGACATCAGGCGAGGAGGCCGGCGAGGTGCTGATGTTGAGTCAGTCACCGAACTTCAGCCAAATCGTCTGAAAGCCCGAATTAGAGCTGCCGAACAGGAAAATCTGTTTCGGCAGCATGTCGATAAACCCCAGCATGGTGTCTTCTATAAGAACATAGAAACACTGGGTTTATCGACCAGGCTGACCTTCGCCTTTCTAAGGTCAGCAGGGCTTAAGTCGGAGACCGAGGGATTCATTATGGCCTGTCAAGATGGTGTTATCAACACCTTGGTCTACCGTAGCCGCGTGTGGCGTGTAGAGGTTCCTGATATCAACTGCAGGACCTGCCATCAGGCGCCGGAATCGCTCATGCACTTACTTTCTGCATGCCCTATATATGCGATTTCGGCCTACATCCACCGACATAACGCGGCTTTACGAGTGCTATACTACCATCTAAGGCACTCGTACGGGGTAGACCAGACACCAGTGCTGCCTTACGTCCCCGGAGATATTGAGTCCGTTGTCGAGAACGAGAAATGCCGGATTTACTGGAACTACTCGTTCCCGACTGTCAGGCTAATCCAAGCCAACAAGCCTGACATAGTCCTCCTCGACCATCAACTCAAGGTGATGTATGTTATCGAGTTCTCGGCACCTGCGGAGAAAAACATCACCTTGAAGGAGGAGGGAGAAACGGACCAAATATCGCGATCTCCGGTACGAGCTCCAAGTGCTGTACCCAGGCTACTCGGTCAAAATGGTCGTCCTTATTATCGGTGTACTCGGAGGGATAAAGCCTACGCTGCTCTCGGAACTGAAGATCATACCGGCCTGCCAAAAACCAGCCGAGTGGCTGGCAGGTCAAATGCAGAAGGCGGTCATTCTAGGTTCTCTCCGTCTGCTTAGGGCACACGATTCTGGTATCTACAGTCACTAACCCTGCGGGATGTGGGGGAGTGGCTGTAGTTGATGCGCCGGCGCGACTCCCGTGAGGCGTCGGAGGCCACGGGAGGACTGACCGGCATCGGGAAACCGAAAAAAAAAAAAAAAAAAAAAAAAAAAAAAAAAAATAATAATAATAATAATAATAATAATAATAATGGGTGGGGGTGCAAAGGACCGGCAACCTCCACGTTGGTGCACCCTGGACAGGCAGAGGCAACTCTGCCTGACTAATGCCGGCCGGGGAGTACCAGGGCTAACCACCCTGGTACTCTTACTGCTCGGGTTCCATATAACCTAAGAAGGGCCCCTCACAATCGACCTCGATCGGATAGAGGTCAAGGACAGATGGGAGGGGCCTTACCGGACGGTCCTAACGATGACGACAATGCTATTGCACATGGACGCTTTAAGTGGACGAGGGAACTTCGGGATGACTTGCTGACCTGCCGCGAGAGTAGCGAACCTGAGCGAAGGGGATACATGGCGCGAATGCATGCACTTTGGTGCGAAATGCATCCCGAGCATCGCGCCTTCTCTCAACAACATCTGAGAGATCAAGTATCCTTTCTGCTCAGGACGGGTTACGTAAGGGCACCCCGCCAGCTGGAAGAACTGCCAGCCGCAATCCCACCGCGGCAATTACCAGCTGATGGGGAACATCCTTTAGAGTTCACCGGTGTAGACTTAAGGACGAGGGTTAGCCTTAACACCAGGGCTAACCTAAAGCCACAAGACCTGGCTAGAATGGAAGCGGTCATCGATGAGGAAATTCCGGAAGATGTAGACATCTGGCAAATCAACTGTGCCGTGTACAACGCCGCGAAGCAACTCGTCCCCCGTGAGAGGTCAACCAATCACGGGGTCGAGAAAGCCAAGCGGCGTGTACAAAAATCGAAGGCAAGATACAGTCGGCCAGACAACACGCTTCTCGGATCCAGAGTGTGGTGGAATATAAGACGACTGGTAGAGTTTTTACTCCCAGGATCCGGCGCATAGCTGCCGGATTAAGACGTCAACACCATACTCTAAATCTGACAGTGATGCTTACCATCAAGCAGCACTGTCTAGATAGGATCCGAGCGCTCATGGCGATAAAGAAAACATTGAAGAGGCGGGTGAGGAGTATGGAACAAAACAATTTGTTCCGTACGAATCCTTCCCGCCTCTTTCAAGAGCCGCAGCGTGTTGTCGAGAATCCGCCGACTGTAGAAGATGTCGAAACCTTCTGGAAGGGAATCTACGAAACGCCGCGTCCATTCAATAGCGACACTCCATCAATTGCACACTTCGAGGCTCTGTGTCACAGACATCTTGAAGAGCCAGAAGAAGTGTGCCCGGCAATCAGTACGGAGGAAGTCCAACAAGCACTTGTTGGTACCAAGAACTTCGCTGCCCCGGGCCCAGACGGCATTAACAACTGGTGGTGGAAGAAATTTCCTTCCACTCACCGCCGTCTGGCGCGAGTTTTCAACTCATGGTTGAACGAGGGGCAGCAGATTCCGGACTGGTTCGTCGAGGGACGTACTGTGCTAATCCCCAAAAAGGGGGATCTTTCCGACCCGAGGAATTATAGGCCGATCACCTGCCTTAACTCCTGCTACAAGATATTTACACGTATCTTGTATGCTAGGACGCTGAGGTCTGTTGATCCGGTCTTCCAGCAGATACACGAACAGCGTGGTGCCAAGAAGGGCATGGCAGGTTGCAAGGACAGCCTGCTGATAGACCGCTGTATTACACAGGATTCTGTGCAATACAAGCGGAATCTATCGATGGCCTGGATTGATTACCGCAAGGCATTTGATACAACATCGCATGAGCTGTTGTTGTACTTGCTCGAATGTCTTGCGGTACCAGCACCACTAGTGAGATGCATAGAACAGCTGCTACCGCTCTGGAAGACCCGCTTCACCATAACATCAGGTGCACAGAGGGTCACAACAGGGCAGGTGGCATTTAGGAGAGGAGTTTTCCAGGGTGACTCCCTGAGTCCTCTCCTCTTCTGCATCTCACTGCTGCCGTTGTCTGTTGGGCTCCGCCAAACCCGCGGATATCAATGTGGGCCACCCAGCGACCGGAGGTATAAGGTCACCCATCTATTTTATATGGATGACCTTAAACTTTATGCCTCCGGAGAGCGCGAACTACAAAACGCTCTTAGGGTGGTCGAAGAATATACGCGGGCAATTGGTATGGAGTTCGGGTTGGATAAATGTGCAGTCGTCCACCTCAAGAGAGGACGATGCGGGGAATTTCCTGAAGATGCGCAGCTCGCAGACGGAAGCATCCTAAGACATCTGGATGCCGGAGAGACCTATACATACCTGGGTGTGCAACAAAGGCACATCCAAGATGTAACACTAATAAAGGATTCTCTCCGCGGCAAGTACAGACACCGCCTCCGAAAGATTTGGTCTTCCGAACTTTCGGGGAAGAACAAGGTGTCTGCAACCAATATGCTTGCCGTTCCGATTCTGCTCTACTCCTTCGGAGTAGTAAAGTGGAGGGTAGATGAGCTGCGCCAATTAGATAGGGATACCCGCAAGATGATGAATATTCACAGAAGTATTCATCCTAGATCGTCCGTTCCTCGTGTGTACCTCCCACGTCAACGGGGGGGCCGAGGACTCTTGAGCTTGGAGTGTACGCATGGCAGAGTAGTACTGAGTATGGCATGTAACATACTCAGGAGCTCAGATCCCCTCTTGCGGTTCGTAAAACATCACGAAACTGTAGGAGTGGGAGCAGGATTTTTCAAGGCAGCAAAAAGAGCCGCAGATGAACTCGGTCTCGCATTTGACATCAGGCGAGGAGGCCGGCGAGGTGCTGATGTTGAGTCAGTCACCGAACTTCAGCCAAATCGTCTGAAAGCCCGAATTAGAGCTGCCGAACAAGAAAAACTGTTTCGGCAGCACGTCGATAAACCCCAGCATGGTGTCTTCTATAAGAACATAGAAACACTGGGTTTATCGACCAGGCTGACCTTCGCCTTTCTAAGGTCAGCAGGGCTTAAGTCGGAGACCGAGGGATTCATTATGGCCTGTCAAGATGGTGTTATCAACACCTTGGTCTACCGTAGCCGCGTGTGGCGTGTAGAGGTTCCTGATATCAACTGCAGGACCTGCCATCAGGCGCCGGAATCGCTCATGCACTTACTATCTGCATGCCCTATATATGCGATTTCGGCCTACATCCACCGGCATAACGCGGCGTTACGAGTGGTATACTACCATCTAAGGCACTCGTACGGAGTAGACCAGACACCAGTGCTGCCTTACGTCCCCGGAGATATTGAGTCCGTTGTCGAGAACGAGAAATGCCGGATTTACTGGAACTACTCGTTCCCGACTGTCAGGCTAATCCAAGCCAACAAGCCTGACATAGTCCTCCTCGACCATCAACTCAAGGTGATGTATGTCATCGAGTTCTCGGCACCTGCGGAGAAAAACATCACCTTGAAGGAGGAGGAGAAACGGACCAAATATCGCGATCTCCGGTACGAGCTCCAAGTGCTGTACCCAGGCTACTCGGTCAAAATGGTCGTCCTTATTATCGGTGTACTCGGAGGGATAAAGCCTACGCTGCTCTCGGAACTGAAGATCATACCGGCCTGCCAAAAACCAGCCGAGTGGCTGGCAGGTCAAATGCAGAAGGCGGTCATTCTGGGTTCTCTCCGTCTGCTTAGGGCACACGACTCTGGTATCTACAGTCACTAACCCTGCGGGATGTGGGGAGTGGCTGTAGTTGATGCGCCGGCGCGACTCCCGTGAGGCATCGGAGGCCACGGGAGGACTGACCGGCATCGGGAAACCGAAAAAAAAAAAATAAATAATGGGTGATAACAAGCCTGACATAGTCCTCCTCGACCATCAACTCAAGGTGATGTATGTTATCGAGTTCTCGGCACCTGCTGAGAAAAACATCACCTTGAAGGAGGAGGAGAAACGGACCAAATATCGCGATCTCCGGTACGAGCTCCAAGTGCTGTACCCAGGCTACTCGGTCAAAATGGTCGTCCTTATAATCGGTGTACTCGGAGGGATAAAGCCTACGCTGCTCTCGGAACTGAAGATCATACCAGCCTGCCAAAAACCAGCCGAGTGGCTGGCAGCTCAAATGCAGAAGGCGGTCATTCTGGGTTCTCTCCGTCTGCTTAGGGCACACGATTCTGGTATCTACAGTCACTAACCCTGCGGGATGTGGGGAGTGGCTGTAGTTGATGCGCCGGCGCAACTCCCGTGAGGCGTCGGAGGCCACGGGAGGACTGACCGGCATCGGTAAACCGAAAAAAAAAAAAAAAAAAATGGATAATAGAAATAATTATGCACTTATATAAAAATTAGTTTGGCCTCTATGTCGAACTGTATTTCACGCTCACTTCTACACACGTATATGTAGCGAGTGGATAGTTAGAAATATCAGCCAACTAATATGTGAAATATAACGAATTTGGTCTTTAAATCGAACTGTACTTCACGCTCACCTCTACTCACGTATATGTAGCGAGTGGATACAGTTAGAAATGTCAGAGCCAAATAAAATAAAAATTAAAAGTGAAAGAAAATAATGATAAAAATTGTTGCTTGATAAAAAAAATTAAAATGATAGTGCGAGATGATTCTTATAATATTTCTTACGCTATGGTTTTCTTCATGGAGTAGGTTCTTTTCTGTTGAAGAATTGGGATCCACGATCGCAGCTAGGAAGTTCTCCTTGTTCTAGTAGGTCCTGCCTACTAGTTAGGCACCTTTTCGAAGATGGACTCCTTGTTCTCTTGGAGGGTTACACAACTAGTTAGGCTCCCGAATTGCAATGTTTTCAGATCCTACCGACTGCGTCAATTTTTAGATTACGGTTTACGTAAACTTGTTTTTTAAAAAATATTTATTTATTTAACATTGACTCAACGTTGAGTCTTGGTAAAAATACAATGAATTTAATTTAATATATGTTTAATATGACATGTCGAAAGTGAGTATAAGAAATGAGTAAATAATAGATACGAATTTAATTTATAAGCTTGGAAGGCTGTACTTGGTCAGCATAAACAATGATTCCCAAGCTTATAACAAAGGAAACGCAAATTAAGCAGTTCGCAATAAAATAAGCAGGAATTTGTTATCAGTCACGTAGTGAAATATGATATCCTGAGATAGTCTAGAATATAATCTAAGTAACTATACGGTGTCTGAAATATTATATAACATATATATATATATATATATATATATATATATATATATATATATATATATATATATATATATATATATATATATTATCACATGTAGCAATATTATAAATTATTTTAAAAGGTTTTTAATTGTTTTCATTAGAATAATAAAATGCAGATAAATAGAGGGACAAAAATAGAGTGCAAACGTGCAGTAAAAATAAAAGGTTTGATGAATACAGTATTATGCATACATTTATGAATGAACATTTTCAGAAAATAATTTTAATTTAGTTTTTAACATATGTGTAGTAGAATTAAGTATTTATTGTTCATATCAAAAATGTAGTTAGTTATAAGGTATTTGCAAAGCCAAATTGGCCATAAAAATTAATGAGAAAAAAATAAAAAAGCAAGAAAAATGTGTTCAAGTCGAAGTCCTGGATCTTCACTGGCAGAGCTGACGAGAGACATATTGTGTATTTCCTGCCATCGAAAAGGTGTCACCAATGTAGTCCCATATAAAAAATTCACTTCAATCAACTTCAGTAGTATCAAAAGTTGCATAATTTCAGGGGAAAGATTTCACCTATAAAAAAGAGACAATTGTTATAGTATAAACTTTTAAAAGGGGAAATTTATGAAAAATCTAGTATAGAGTAAATGTAATTGAACTTTAGATAAAAGTTAAGAAAGCAACATTGAATAAACAGCGGAAAATATTGTAAATTATCTTAAAACTTTCATAACGAAACATAAAAAGTGCATGGTCTGTAAAAGTGAATATAAACTGAAATAAAACTTACCAAACAGGGGTGCAGTATTGTGTTTAGATGAATGCCATAATAATTTCTCCAATATTGGGGTTGAAACATAAACATTTCTTGATTTTGTATGTGTGACAGCATAGTTGAACTATAATTTCATCCAAAATTAAACAGAAAATCCATCGATGTGCAAAGACATGCCATTAGGATAAAGAAGACACTCAGTGCTTCGTGTGTGAGTGGGGGTAGCTCAAGACACCGTGTTAAAGTGTGGTAAAAGGGGTGAAACCAATTTCGACAGCCTACAAAATGTAGAAACAAAAATGTTAGTTTTTGAGAAAAGATATATTAATCTAGAGATGAAAAGATTTGTTATGAGTAGTTAATAAGTTCTAGTTTATAAAAAGGAGTTTGTTTAAAATTATAGGGCACTCGTTAAGAAAAATTAAAAAAAAAAAGATGTGAAATAAAAACTTTTATACTGAACATAACACATGCTAATTTACAGAAAATGCTCAGGAAAGTATCAAGAAAAGAATATTGTATTAAAAAGGCAACAAAGAGGTAGTATAAAAGTTTTTATTTTCAAAATTAAAAATATTTGACATAAAAAAATAATTTGTCACAAGTAGTCATTTTTGAAATTTGGTGATTTTTTACTATATACAAAATTAAAGTAAGCAGAGGAAAAAATTGATAGTTGGTTGTTATTGATAAAAAAAATTGGAGGTTGAAAAAAGTTTTTTGGAAATTTGGCGGATCGAATGAAATAAAAATAGAAGGAAATATTAAGAAAATCAAGGTTAGAAGTAAAGTGTTGTAAATAAAAGGTTTTAAAATAAGAATTCAAGACAGAAAAATAAAGAAACAGTGGAAAAATTTTGTAAGTACTTACCTTCTATAAAAAAATCCAGTTGGGGATAAATCACAAAAAAATAAAGTAAATACACTACACCAGTACAGTAGAAAATTAGAGCGGCCATATTATCTGAACTTGGAACGGAATACAGCTGATACAGAATTAAGAAACGACACAGTTTGGCCAACTGCAAGGATAGAAAACAAAGTAAGGTAAAATCTCGAGATTTAACATTTGGTTGGGTAAATTAAGCTATTATAGTAAATTTATTTGTTAAAATTTTTAAAAAAAATTATTAAATTAAAACAACTTGTTATTTTCTGAAAGTGTTTAGTTTTTTTTTTGTGTATGGATGTGTACTGATTTTGTGTATTTAAAATTTGAAATTATACTATAGATAGAAACATAGTGAATCTGCATCCTGAGTTAGAGCAAAAGAAAAAAAAAAAAAAAAAAAAAAAAAAAAAAAAAAAAAAAAAAAAAAAAAAAAAAAAAAAAAAAAAAAAAAAAAAAAAAAAAAAAAAAAAAAAAAAAAAAAAAAAAAAAAAAAAAAAAAAAAAAAAAAAAAAAAAAAAAAAAAAAAAAAAAAAAAAAAAAAAAAAAAAAAAAAAAAAAAAAAAAAAAAAAAAAAAAAAAAAAAAAAAAAAAAAAAAAAAAAAAAAAAAAAAAAAAAAAAAAAAAAAAAAAAAAAAAAAAAAAAAAAAAAAAAAAAAAAAAAAAAAAAAAAAAAAAAAAAAAAAAAAAAAAAAAAAAAAAAAAAAAAAAAAAAAAAAAAAAGGGGGGAAAAGGGAAAAAAGGGGAAAAAAAAAAAAAAAAAAAAAAAAAAAAAAAAAAAGAGGCAATTTTAAAAAAAAAAAAAAAAAAAAAAAAAAAAAAAAAAAAAAAAAAAAAAAAAAAAAAAAAAAAAAAAAAAAAAAAAAAAAAAAAAAAAAAAAAAAAAAAAAAACAATAATTAAAAAAAAAAAAAAAAAATATATATAAATATATATATAAAGAGATATATATATATATATATAAAAATAAAAGAAAAAAAAAAAAAAAAAAAAAAAGGGGAAAAAAAAAAAAAAAAAAAAAAAAAAAAAAAAAAAAAAAGGCCAAAAAAAAAAAAAAAAAAAAAAAAAAAAAAAAAAAAAAAAAAAAAAAAAAAAAAAAAAAAAAAAAAAAAAAAAAAAAAAAAAAAAAAAAAAAAAAAACAAACAAAAAAAAAAAAAAAAAAAAAAAAAAAAAAAAAAAAAAAAAAAAAAAAAAAAAAAAAAAAAAAAAAAAAAAAAAAAAAAAAAGAAAAAAAAAAAAGGAAAAAAAAAAGGGGGGGGGGGGGAGGGGGAAAAAAAAAAAAAAAAAAAAAAAAAAAAAAAGGGGGCATTTTAAAAAATTTAAAAAAAAAAAAAAATTTTAAATTTAAAAAAGGGTAAAAAAAAAAAAAAAAATTTATAAAAAAAAAAAAAAAAAAAAAAAAAAAAAAAAAAACCCAAAAAAAAAAAAAAAAAAAAAAAAATATATTTTATATGTGATTTTACACTTTTAACTTTTTAAAAACAATTTATTTAAAATATCGAAGAACTTGTGGTTTTTACAACTTTATTAAATTTAAGTATAAAAGTTACAAACTTAAAACTACGAAGCGTCGTGTATGACGTACTAAATACTAATGCTTTTTTATTTAATGATTTGGTTCTATTTATATGAACCTCTCTGTGCGTACGTGACAAATATAGTTACTTAAAATTATGTAATGCTATATAAGGGCAAAGGCCGGGAGGGCTTAAAGTTATCTGTCGGCAGATCCCCTATAAAGTAGTTCTTTACAATAAAAAATAGAATGCTTTTAACATATAAGTGTGTTGCGCAATTAACTTAAGTGTGTTACGCAACTAGCTAGGGGTTAAAGGTTTACATAATTATGTGCCAACGGACTTATCTAGTCTATTTCTATTTTAGTATATTGAGGGGGTATATATTTATATAACAGCTCCACCCTATGAAAAAAGTTGGGGCTATACAATGCTACAACTTTTAAACATAATAACAATAATATCGTAATAATTTAACTAGTATAACTCTTCGAGTTTATATTTAATTCTAGACCTTCTTCATCTGTGTCCTCTCGTGGGTTGATGCTGGGTCTTCTTTTGGGTAATAGTTGCCTTAGTACTCTAGCCATTCTATTTTTTGGCGGATGCGGCGGTGGTAGATCACCTGAATTGATTATGCCGATTCTAAGGTTCCCTCTTCTTCGCTTACACTTGCAGACAATGTACATAGTAATACTAATTAAAATAACAGTAATTGTGACATAAGTAAACCAGGATATATGTTTTGTTACAAAAGGTTCATTAATTAATTTATCTAATTCTTCTGAATATTGATCAAGCTTATGTTTAGCAATATTTAAATCGTCTACATTAAGACTACTTAGCTTAAGTGGTTTTAGCTTAGGTAAATCATGTTTATCTGGTAGGTGCTTACAGCACGCATAAGGTATTGTTATAGGTTGACGAATGTAAGTAACATTTGTTCCAAAATATACAATGGGTTCTGCGCGAACTCTGGTGCTTCCTATGAAAGCGCTACAATCTGGTTGTAACTTTAATATTGAATTTACACTTGCTATTATTGATTTTATTTCTTTGTTTAAACATTTGATTGTTATAGGTAATGAATCTGAGATAGATATTAACCATTCATTTTTCTCTAATTTTTGTACATTATAATCTTTTGCAAATATAATTTTTGTTTCACATGTACGGGGTAGTATGTTTGGATTTCTTAAAATTTGAGCTTCGCATATTGCGTCGCTATCTATAGGGTATGGTAATGTCCTAGTACATATTTTTGTGTTTGGTATTAATGGTTTACAATTATTAATATCTTGTATCGATACAAATGACAATGAATCATCTTCTTTCGCTATATATTTTTTGGTTTGTAGCGAGAACATGATGCAAACCTGTTCTGTTATCTAATATAGGTATAGGATATAAACGATATAACGTATACATTTCTGGTTCTACCAAAGGAATTTTTAGAATAAACACAATTTTTGATTGCATTTGAAATGCCTGTAATTCCATTATGTCGAGGTATCGTGCTACTTGTGAGGGTATTACTGATAGTGGTAGATTATTTTTATTCAAAGATTGTGATATTTTCTGTAGAGAAGAGACTAAATCTTGTGGAGTTATTATCGAACTATGTAATATTTTTAGTCGCGCAAATGTGATTGAATTTAAAATATCATCTAGACTATCTTTTATAAACGTGTAACTTTCTAGTAGGGATTCACACAATTCAATAAGTTTCACTTTTATCTCGAGGTTCCACATTTCATTTGAGATTTCGTGGATAGATTTTTCTATTTGAATAATATCTTTGTTAAAAGTATCTTCATCAATTTTTAATTTTTGTATCGTGGTGTTAAAACTTTTAATTACCGACGTGGTTACAGATATTTGATTTTTCATGAGATTTTCTAAATGACGTTCATCGAAATTAATTTTATTTATACAGTTGACATAATATTCTCCATCAGAAGCATCTAGATTACCTGTGATACTTTTCCAAATTGAACCTGCACCATTTATCAGACCGCGTTTGTATCTGTTCGTTCCTGCGTAAATTTCTGAGATTTTTTCATGGATTACTTGTGATATTTGTGATAAAGATCTAACGTGCGTTCCCACTGAGTCTCTAAGTTTATTTGCAAATTTGACCATGCGAGGGTGATTATCGGTAAGCGTCAATACAATGTCCTTCAAGAGTTCATCGTTGTAATCGAGAGCTTTAATAATTGGTTCTAGATCTTTGTATACTAGTAGGGTCCATTGTTCGTTAGAGATTTTAACATAACCTTCTTCGTGGTAATATATTCCTATTGTATTGTTAATGGGCGTGACTGCAAATTGAGAATTCGCTGTCGTGAATATCAAGAAGAACCTGAAAATAAATTTTCAGAGTGTAGTTTCATTCTGTCAAAATTTACTTTGGATGTGTGTTTAGTTTGAGGGTTGTATATCATCGCGGAATTTTTGAATATTTCTTTGATCTCGAAAGGTCCGTTAAATTTATTAGCTAATTTGTTTTTTATCTGTGACTCTTTTACATATACCGTGTCGCCTACTTTATATTGTTGCTTGTTTTCTGACACATGCTTGTCAAAACGAGTCTTTGCTTTTTGTTTCTGAAGGTCTGTCTTAGAACGTGCGATTTGATAATAATGTGACATGCGGTTATTCAAATCTCGTATGTACTTAGATATTATTTCTTTTTCGTTATATAACGTCTCTGGTGGGCGACTTGAGCTGTGCCCAAAGAGTAGTTCGTATGGCGTAAAGCCATGAGTTTTATTTGCTGAATTATTATAACATATTACAGCGTAAGGAATGATTGTTAGTGGGTGATCGTTGGGGTTCTCTGATTTGTTAGCCCTGATCATTTCTAATAATGTCGCGTGGAATCTTTCTGTCGATCCATTTGACTGTGGGTGACCGACGCTTGAAAACGTGAGTTTGATGTCGTATAGGGTGCATAAATCTTTAATTAATGTATTATTAAATTCTTTTCCGTGGTCACAATGTATGCGTAGTGGCGTTCCATAATGTTGGAAATATACGAGGAGTGTATTCACTATGGATTTAGAAGTTTTATCTTGGATCGGATAGGCTTGCGTAAATTTAGTTAATTCGTCGCGGATCACTAGTACATAATTTCGCGTTGGTATTTCTAAAATATCTAAATTTATTCTTTCGAAAGGAGTTTTAGGAGTTTCAGTGATTACTAAAGGACTGTCTAAATTTTTCCTAAGTACTTTTGTTTTCTGACATATTTCACAGTTTTTTATAAATTTTTCTACATCTTTAGTTACACCTTTCCAGTTGTATTTGTCTTTAATTCTGCGGATAGTCTCGTTAATTCCTCTATGCAAATTTGCTTTACCCGTGTGGTATCCGTCGATTATTATTGGTATTTCATCGTCATCCGGTGTTTTTACTAAATTTTGACATATGGTGAGCTTAATGTCTTTTTCTGCTAGTATGAATGACAAAATTTCAAGACTTGGTAAATTTAAATTGTTCTCGATGAAATAGGTATCAGAGTCATTAAAGATATTTTGATCTCTATAAATTGTTACAAAAAGTGTTTCGATTACATCGTCCGGGTTGTAAGGTAAAGGGATGATGTAATATTTTCTATTTTTCACTGTCTTACTAGTGACTATGTTGATTTTATTAGCGTGGAAATCGGGGTTTTCCTCGAATATATCTTCGATAATTTTATAGTGTACATCATATAGTTTGTTTTTTTGAAAGAATGTCACGATATGTTTATGATTCTTGTTTAAGAGTTGGTCATTTGTAAATTGAAATTTTGAATAGTCTATTAATGATTGGGTTTTATATAGGTTAGTAAAAGTTTCAAGTTCTTTTATAATTATTTCCGATGTTTCTGCGTCAGTTTGTTCGTCATTATTGTCTTCACTTGTTGAAGCTAATGTTTTCGTGTGAAATAGAGAACATTCTTGAAAATCATTTATTTTTATTCTAGAGAGAGCATCGGCGTTCTGATTTATCTTACCAGGTTTATATTGAATTTCGTAACTATACTCTTCGAGTTTTAATCGCCACCGTGCTAGACGACTACCGGGGTCTTTAATAGAAAGTAGCCAAGTTAGTGGTCGATGGTCAGTTATCAGTTTAAATTTTCTGCCATATAAGTATGGTCTGAAGTGTTTCACGGCCCAAACGATCGCAAGGAGCTCGCGTTCGATGGTGGAGTATTTCGTTTCAGCACTGCATAAGGTCCTAGAAGCAAAGGCGATGGGAAGATCTCGGTTTAGGGGTCCTTGCGAGAGGACGGCTCCGATGGCGAATGCGCTAGCATCCGTAGTTAGGACGAATGGTTCGTCAAAGTTTGGATATATTAAGATAGGTGGGGAAATTAAAGCGTTTTTAAGGTCTTGGAAAGCCTTTTGACAATCAGAATTGAAATTAAAGGGGATGTCTTTCTGCAAAAGTCTTGTTAAAGGTTTAGAAGTCTTGGCAAAATTTGGTATAAAGCGCCTATAATAACCTGTAAGTCCTAAAAATGACTTTATGTCTTTAGGGTTTTTTGGTTGTGGGAAATTCTTCACACATTCGATTTTTGCTGGATTAGGTTTAACACCTTCGGGAGTGATTAAGTGTCCTAAGTATGCCACTTCTTTTCTTAAGAATTCGCACTTGTCTGGCTGTATTTTTAAATTCGCGTTTTGAAGTCGTCGAAAAACTTCTGTTAAACGAGAAATATGTTCGTGGATGGTCGGGGAGTATACAATGATGTCGTCCATGTAAACGAGACATCTTTCGTTTTGAATGCCTAACAGAATGTTGTCCATAACTCTTTGAAATGTTGAGGGTGCATTTTTTAAACCGAATGGCATTCGAACAAATTCGTAATGCCCATTTTCTACGGAAAAAGCCGTTTTTGGAATGTCATCAGAATCGATTTCAATTTGATGGAAACCGGATGCCAAATCTAGTGTGGTGAAATATTCGCATTTTCCTAGTTGGTCTAGGAGGTCTGAAATATTAGGCAAAGGATATTTGTCTTCGACCGTTAGTTCGTTAAGTTTCCTATAATCTATGACAACGCGCCATTTTTGTTTACCTGAGGCGTCTAATTTCTTTGGCACTACCCATACAGGTGAGGACCAAGGGGAAACTGAGTGTCTAATGATACCCTGTTCTAACATTTTCGATATTTGTGATTTAACTTCTTGCTTGTGAATATGGGGATATCTATATGATTTCGTAAACACTGGTTTTGCACCGTTAGTGTCTACTGAATGTTTTATTTGATTAGTGAAGGTTAAATTGTCGCCCTCTAAGTAGAATATATCCGAAAATTCTAAACAAAGATTAGTAATTGATTCTCGTTCTTCTATATTGAGATGTTCTAATCGTAACTGGTTTTTTATTTCTGATTCTCTATCGACTATTTGTTGTGTTTGATCGATATTGTTTTCTGAATTTAGATTTAACATGAGCTCGAAATTTGTAATTGGTTCTAACTTTATGTCCGAAAATTCTATAGTTTTTGTTATCGCGTTAGTGTTTAAGATTGACGTTAAAAATTCGCCGTTTTCATTAACTTTAATTAAAGCGTTTGGAATTCTCACCTTCTCTTTTTCTTGTCCTATTAAAATTGCTTCCGTATTATTTAAGTTACATTTTAGTTTAAATATTTTTTCAACTCTAGGCTCTATTGTAATTTGGTTTTTTATTACATCTTGTTTATTAACGTTAGGCGGTTTTAAAATACCATCTTCGTCCGCTTTAAATAATGGAACAGTTTTAAAATTCGTAATTAATTTTCTGTTTTTTAAATCGACTATACAATTGTAATGCTCTAAAAAGTCTGAGCCTAAGATTCCGTCAAATTCTATATCTAAATTGTTTATGTAAACTTTATGTGGATCTCCGCACTTGAAAGGAATAAAGGTAGACTGATTAATAAAAATTTTTTGATCTGTTACGCCTTGAATAATTACATTTTCTGCATTTCTTTGTGGAAATTTTTGTACAGTGTGTTCTTTAAAAATAGAGATTCCGGCACCTGTATCGACAAGTAATTTAAAAGTATTTGTAATGTCTTTGATGTAATACAAATTTTTTGAATTTACAGTAAATAATCGATTTATATGAAATTCTGCTCTGGGAAGTTCAAATTCGGGTCGTAATCGTTCAAATTTATAGCATTCATTTGTACTTGTAAATCTATTGTTTCTGTTTGATCGTCCTGAATAATCGGAGGATGATCTAAATTTTGATCTAGTTGAAAATCCCGTTCAATGTCATTTTCTTGAGACGTGTAATTTATTGGTGTAAAATCGTCTGGCTGAGAATTAATGTGATGTGTTTTTTGATTTCTAAAATTTGGATTCGACTGTATTATTGAAGGTCGATTTTGATTAGTGTTTTGTTGCAAATTTTGTTGAGGTGTTCTTTGTTGATAAAAATTTTGTGAATTAAAATTTCGTGAGTAAGAATTCTGTGGATAATTTTGTGAGTTATTATTATTTGTATAATTTGAAGAATTCCTTTGAAATTGTTGATTATTGGAGGAATTTGGAAAGTTGCGTGTCCGAGATAAACGTTGGCGACATTCGCCGATTAAATGACCGTTGCGTTTACAAAAATTGCAAAATTTAATTATTGGTTGTGTGTTTATTTTTCTCGCTGCATGTGTGTTATCTCGGTTGTTATCGAATTTTTGTTTCTCGAAGTAGGATAACTGTAATTCACGTCTAATGCGATTTGAGGCTTCTATCATGTTTGTCGGGTTACTGGCCCTAATTAGTTGTCCTAATTTAGGTTCGAGTCCGGTGAGTAAGGTATCTAACGTCATTGAATCTAACAAACTAGTTTGAGCAGCTTTTTGTTCAGTAGTCAAATTGGATTTTTGTACTGCCGCGTGAATTTTAGAATTATGTGTTTGAACTCGCGCGTAGAATGTTGTGGCGGATTCGCCGGGTATTTGTTTAATTCTTTGTAAATCTTTAATTAGAGACGTGAGATCTCGAGGGTCTCCGAAGTGAGAGTTTAGCAGATTCTTAATTTCATACCAAGTTCCCGTATTACGTGAATTTACGAGTTGTGCGGCCCTACCTTTAAGCTTATTTTTAATATGCAGGTTTAACAAAGTTTTTTGATCGCCTATGGCCATACGCTGGGCATGGTCGCATGCGTTTAAAAATGTATTTAAAAAGATTTGGTCTCCCTCATATTCAGGTATAATAGAGAAAATCTCTGAAAGTTTGTATGGTTCAACCTGGGGTTCATTTTGCTCTTGTTGTGGTTGCATCATTTTATTAAATTTATTATATTTATCTTAAGAAGAAAAAAATTAAAAAAAAATTATATAGTATTTACTTTAAAATAATGACAGGCTGCAATATATAATCGTAAAAATTTTATAACGTCGTTATATCACGTTATATCACGTATAATTATTATTATTATTTATCTTTTTCTTTAAACCAAGTTTTTGTTTAAGATTTGTTTGGTTTATTCTTTTAACAATAAAATATTAGGTACAACAGAACAGTTTTGTCTATATGTGCTACAGATAATGGTACACAAAATAAAATAAAGATGATTCAATGTTTTTTGTACTTACAAAAATAGAAAAATCTTCATTGATGTTGTTGCTTTCTTTCTTCTGCCAGGGGTTTCTCCAGGAGTTCCTAGTCCACAGGAGATAGAATGCGTGTTGTGTTCTTTGATTTCAGCAAAGGGTTGGAACCCACCAACGGAAGTGAGGACGATCTCCAATTCTTATTCTGCACGAGGAAGTGAGGCTAATTCCGTGTTCTTGCCCCGATGTCAGGAAAAGTTAGGATGATACACTTGTTCTTCCGTTGTTCTGAAATCCGTTCCGACTGCGCCAATTTTTATATGTGATTTTACACTTTTAACTTTTTTAAAAACAATTTATTTAAAATATCGAAGAACTTGTGGTTTTTACAACTTTATTAAATTTAAGTATAAAAGTTACAAACTTAAAACTACGAAGCGTCGTGTATGACGTACTAAATACTAATGCCTTTTTTATTTAATGATTTGGTTCTATTTATATGAACCTCTCTGTGCGTACGTGACAAATATAGTTACTTAAAATTATGTAATGCTATATAAGGGCAAAGGCCGGGAGGGCTTAAAGTTATCTGTCGGCAGATCCCCTATAAAGTAGTTCTTTACAATAAAAATAGAATGCTTTTAACATATAAGTGTGTTGCGCAATTAGCTTAAGTGTGTTACGCAACTAGCTAGGGGTTAAAGGTTTACATAATTATGTGCCAACGGACTTATCTAGTCTATTTCTATTTTAGTATATTGAGGGGGTATATATTTATATAACATATATATATATATATATATATATATATATATATATATATATATATATATATATATATATATATATATATATATATATATATATATATATATATATATATATATATATATATATATATACAAATTCCAGTAAGTAAAAACTTGTAAAATAAAATCTGAGCTAGTTTGGGTATACAAGGGCATAAATAAAAAACAAATACAAATTTATAATAAAGGCGCCAATTTTCATAAATTTTAATAAATCAAAAAATTTTCAATTTTACAACAGTTTAATAAAACAATTCAAAATTTTTACAAATTATAAATAAAAATACAACAATACAACAATCCTTATTACCACTACAATATATATATATATATATATATATATATATATATATATATATATATATATATATATATATATATATATATATATATATATATATATATATATATATATATATATTAGTTTTTACTATTATCTTAAAACTGGACACATCACACACATCGACAACACTGTAAGATGGTTAAGTTAGGTTAGGTTTTATGAGTGAGTCCTTGTGGTCCCCCCAGTGCGGCAATCAGCAGGCCTAATGTGGCTAACTGCTACAATTATATTTCACACAATAAGTTCAGTAGTTAATGAAACTGATAACTTTATCGGCTGAGTGTGTCCAACTCCTCTGGCAGCAGTTAACATTTGGATCCTCTCCACAGCGGGGCAGGTGCATAAGATATGGTCTGCCCTCATCCATCCTCCAGGCACTCGGCGTTTTCCACCAAGCGGAGTTTGTAAGATGGTTAAACGGAGGAATACCATGCATAAATGGTGCAAAGAGGTAGGTTGACCTTGAATTTGGTTTAGTTTGTCAGGCATTGTTTACCTGTATTATATTAAATTATTTTATTATCTGATCTAAAAATATCAAATAATTATAACTTTTTTATTTTACTTCTTTTGGGTTAACATATGCAAAATATTTGTACATATACTCAACACATCATGTATATATCTAATTGGAAACAATGATGTAGCTATGAACTCATGTTTCACAATTATTGTTCCTTGTCACTATCATAACTAGAAATTGGATCTAGATATGAAGTGATATGCAGCACAGAAGAGGAACAGGTTGACAATAAACAAACTAATCTCATCTCTCGTCTGTCAATAGCATAGATTTATAAGATATAAATCTATGGTCAAAAGTTAAGTGGACATGTCTATAATATGTCTATAGTGGACGTTTGACTAGAAGTATGTCGTTAATTTGTGTCGGTGCAGATGATTTATTGTATTGAGCAATCTGCTTATAATTTAGTAAATTCACTGATTTTCTGCGCGAGATCAAGAGGTCGAGCAATAAAATCAGAGCATCATTCATTAGGACAACATTGTCTCAAAAATATCAAGATATTATTTTAAATGTGACTGTGGGGGAATGCTACATCTGCAATCTGAAGGTAGTTGAAATTTGTAAAAGAAAAATACATTTAATTTACATTTCTATTTTCTAAAAGCACAGGTTAACGGTACAGTTATCTCATATGCAGATGATACTGTTGTTGTATATGAAGATCACTCTTGGGTGAATGTTAGAGAGAAAGCACAAAAGGCATCAACATAGTCAAAAACTGGTTAAATTATCATAAACTCTCATTAAATGTAAGTAAAACAACTTTTATCGCTTTCTCATTAACAGATGTCAACCGACCCAGTTTTAACCTAAAACTTGGCAATAGTTCATCAATAAATATGTCAGATAAAGCCAAATATATAGGTATTACTGTGGACAAAAAACCTCAAATGGACAGACCAAATTCAATCACTCTCGACTAAAATATATATATATATATATATATATATATATATATATATATATATATATATATATATATATATATATATATATATATATATATATATATATATATATATATATATATATAGTAATGTTTAAATATGTATATAAAAATATATACATAAATAGTGGGGATACAGTTATGAAGTGGCTAAATTCCAAATAAAAATCTCTGTTTTTTATCAAGATTTCGGAAAAATTTTATTCCTTTCTCAAGATATCTAAAAGTATAGTAGGTACATTATAATATTAAAAAATTATTATTAATTATTATAATACTTACAAACGTGATTAAATAGATGAAAATGAAAACATGGCATACAAGATTGTTATAAATAAAATGTGTAAAGATCAGGAAAAAAAGGTAAAAAAGTAAAATATATCAATTTAGACAATTTTAAATATATATATATATATATATATATATATATATATATATATATATATATATATATATATATATATATATATATATATAAAAAGTAATAACAAAACTGTTACCAAGGATGTTAAACAATTTTTCATAAAAATATATCAAGGCAACCATAAACAAGTAGCAAAATTTTGATAAATAAATTAAAATTATGATCGTCTTTTTAAATCATTACCAAGTTTCAAAATGTAGGTGATATATTTTTATGAAAAATTGTTTAACATCCTTGGTAACAGTTTTGTTACTACTTATATATATATATATATATATATATATATATATATATATATATATATATATATATATATATATATATATATATATATATATATGTATATATATATATATATATATATATATATATATATATATATATATATATATATATATTTAAAATTGTCTAAATTAACATATTTTACTTTTTTACCTTTTTTTCCTGATCTTTTACACATTTTATTTATAACAATTTGTATGCTATGTTTTCATTTTCATCTATTTAATCACGTTTGTAAGTATTATAATAATTAATAATAATTTTTTAATATTATAATGTACCTACTATACTTTTAGATATCTTGAGAAAGGAATAAAATTTTTTCCGAAAGCTTGATAAAAAACAGAGATTTTTATTTGAATTTAGCCACTTCATAACTGCATCCCCACTATTTATGTATATATTTTTATATACATATTTAAACATTACTTTGTATTCTGAGACAGTTACAAATAACATATTTCATTATATATATATATATATATATATATATATATATATATATATATATATATATATATATATATATATATATATATATATATATATATATATATATATATATATGTATATATATATATGTGTATATATATATATATATATATATATATATATATATATATATATATATATATATATATATATATATATATATATATATATATATATATATATATAAATTTTATGAATTGAGAAAATTTATGAGTCGGAAACTTTTAATAATAATTTATAAATCACTAGTTGAATCTATTATTAGATACGGCATCATAGTGTAACGAAGTGATTATTTTATAGAATTAAATTATGTAACTAGGTGCTATTTGGCTGATTCAAAAGATATTTTAAACATTGTAGTACTGCGCCCTTAATAGTGGTATTGTCAGTTGCTCATTAATAATAGTATAATTGTTATTTATAAGATAGGTAGTATTGATCCGTTTGAATAAACATTCCAAATATGCCGAGCTGCAGGCAGTACGTGAATCGCGAAACGCGAATCGCGCATATTGCCCCCGGTACTCCTGTGCCTGCCCTACTGTGAAGGACCCCGTTGACTGGAAACAATCACTAGCACAGTAAGTAATCTCGTGAGTATAGAGGTATATAGGTATTTAAATTTAATTCGGAATTATTCTGAAGTCCGTAAAAGGTGACGTAGTTGCAATATTCCGCGCATGACTACCGCGCCCTCCTACTTCTGCTTTTGGCAGAGTTTAGTAGCTTGAGGATTTTTCAAACAAGTCAGTTTCCGTCTAGCTGCTGACTGAAGAACCACGCCGACCAGCATAGTAAGTAATCTCGTTGTGAGTATAAAGGTATAGGTATTTAAATTGAATTCGGGATTTTTCTAAGTTCGTAAAAGGTGACGTATTGCCATATTCCGCGCATGACTACCGCGTCTCATCCTACTTCTGCTTTTGGCAGAGTTTAGTAGCTTGAGGATTTTTCAGAGCATCCAGGACAGGACGTTGCTGCCGCCAGTACCGACCAGACGTGCCGATATCGACCACTCCAGAGAGGAAGCAGCCCAGGATACGGAAGTAGGTAGCAAGGTTTGATAAAGGTTTGGTAAATAAACGGTATTACTTGGCTGGTGAGTATTTTCCGGACCTGGTTTAGAGTTTGTAAACCGCGACCGCCCCGTCCGTGGGGTCCGCGAGCGCAAAGACGTATCCGCCTCATACCCTTCCATAGAACGGGAGAGCGGCTAAAGGTTGGAACCATAACCGCGTTAACCGCGTGTCCTCCAGGCCACCTGAACACGTCATATTCTGCAGGGTGACTTGGAGGTACTATCCTTTATAACCGCGTGTCCTCCAGGCCACCTGAGCACGTCATATTGTGTAGGGTGACTTAGAGGTACTTTCGTAACCGCGTGTCCTCCAGGCCACCTGAACGTCAAATTCTGCAGGGTGACTTGGAGGTATCGTCCGTAACCGCGGGTCCGCCAGGCTACCTGAGCACGTCATATTCTGCAGGGTAGCTTGGAGTTTGACCTTACCGTGTCGCTTTAAATTTCCAACTGTTAAGCTTGCCATCCGTCCCCCCCCCTCCAAAACAAAACCGCGTTAACCGCGTGTCCTCCAGGCCACCTGAACACGTCATATTCTGCAAGATACTTTCGTAACCGCGTGTCCTCCAAGCCACCTGAGCACGTCATATTCTGCAGGGTAACTTTGAGGTATCGTCCGTAACCGCGGGTCCGCCAGGCTACCTGAGCACGTCATATTCTACAGGATGACTTGGAGGTATCGTCCGTAACCGCGAGTCCGCCAGGCTACCTGAGCACGTCATATTCTGCAGGGTAGCTTGGAGTTTGACCTTACCGTAGTCATTTTAAATTTGCAACTGTTAGGCTTGCCACTCCCCCCCCCCCCGGTTGCGGTAAATGCGGTATAACGCAACCGCGTTATACCGCGGGTCCTCCAGGCCACCTGAGCACATCATATTCTGCAGGGTGACTTGGAGGTACTAGATTCGGCATATCACAAGTCCGGAACCATCCATCAGCCAAGCGATAGTAAATAACCGCCATAAATAGTCGTAGTGTGCTTGTATTGGCGCTTGCTTCCCCTCCTGGTATCCGTCCGCCGTCTGCTTATGGCCGATTAGTTATTGCTGGTCACCTTTTTTTACTGCTTAATCACCGTATTACCGTGTCGCACCGCTTGTACGCCCGCTTACTGTCCCCGCTCGCCTGTAATTAAGACCGTTTGTAGTATAAGTTGTAGTTACTAAGGTGTATATATAGTGTAAATAATAATTAGTGTGTAGAATTTT
Organism: Rhamnusium bicolor; assembly: GCA_029963845.1. Lineage (NCBI taxonomy): Eukaryota > Metazoa > Arthropoda > Insecta > Coleoptera > Cerambycidae > Rhamnusium > Rhamnusium bicolor. The sequence goes on along the minus strand of JANEYF010000197.1, from coordinate 52,880 downwards.
TAAAAAAAAAAAAAAAAAAAAAAAAAAGGGGTTTTTTTTTTAAAAAAAAAAAAAAAAAAAAAAAAAAAAAGGGAAGGGGAAAAAAAATTTTAAAAAAAAAAAAGGGGGGGGGGGGGGGAAAAAAAAAAAAAAAAAAAAAAAAGGAAAGGGAGAGAGAAGGGGGGGGGGGGGGAAAAAAAAAAAAGGGAGAGGGGGGGGAAAAAAAAAAGGAGGGGGGGGGGGGGGGGGGGGAGGGGGGGGGGGAAAAAAAAAAAAAAAAAAAAAAAAAAAGAAAGGGGAAGGGAAAAAAAAAAAAGAAGGGAAAAAAAAAAAAAAAAAGAAAAAAAAAAAAAAAGGGGGGGGGGAAAAAAAAAAAAAAAAGGGGGGGAAAAAAAAAAAAA
>JANEYF010000197.1:0-50000 GCA_029963845.1 Rhamnusium bicolor | reverse complement strand
TATATATATATATATATATATATATATATATATATATATATATATATATATATATATATATATATATATATATATATATATATATATGTATAAATGTTACTTTATTTTGTGTTATGACACAAACAGCTGCTTGCACCTAGATGTCGCTTTTACAAATTGTATAATTGATACTAATAAATATATTATTATTATACTGTATTGTAAGTAAATATTCAATAAATAAATAAATAAATATATACATTGCCTATTGACAGTAATTTATGATTAAGTAATTAATGTTTTCTTTTGTGTCCATAACATTTTTCAAAATAAAAAATCCCTGCATAAAAAAGCTCCCTGTTTGTTTGTGACTGAAGGACCATTGGATTTATCTGCTTGCAAGTCCTGTCAACTTTCAAAACAACCTGCACATATATGATTTTTAAAATCAACTGACTCAAGCAACACTAATGAAAAAATAGTGATGGGATAATTCGAATGAAAAATAATCGATCAATCGATTATTACTATATATCAAGATATCTCGAGAACCCGTGGTTATCATTCGAATGATTTCAGATTTCTCATCATTCGATTATAACTAGTTGTATGCAGAGCACAACCGAGAACAACCGACACTCAACTGTATTACAAGACGTAAATCATTCTAATGATTTGAGACTTCATATCTCGGATGGCACAATATACGAGCACCGAGAACTAAAACGGTAACGGGTGCGCGGTGATTCAAATAGGTAAATTAATCCAATGATGGTAATTGATATGAGTGACGTTTGGGGGCGCTAGTTTAAATTTCAAATTTGCTACAGCTACAAATATTAATAAAACAAGGCCGTCTCCTAAAATTGTATTGAAACAAAATATGTGATAAAAAAAATAATATTGATTTTATTCAAAATGTGTCTGATATTAACGAAAATATGTTGACGGTCCTAGTGTTGCTGTGTGTTAATTTGTATTACTGTCAGGTTGACTATTTTTGGCACTTCAGTTTCGGAAAACTGTATTGGATGAATCATCATTAAATATTGTTTTAAATTTGTGGTATTACTAAGAAATCTTAACTCGTTTTTACACAATATGTAAGTTGCTGATTTGTTATCTGAGGATTTTTTAAGCTCCAGGTCTCATTTTACGAAAATGTTTATATATTAAAACGACTATAGAAAAAATTATACCCGCAGGATACAAGCAGAAACTCTAGAGATTACAAACAAATAAAGTGAGAGGAGGGAGATATGCCCACCAATCGCCATTCGTTAAATTTAAGGCGCGAAATGCATGGCATGCATCCAATAAGCAGAAAAAACAGAGAGCGCTGCCGATGTAGAAACATACGAACGTTGCATTGGTACTCATTATTTAGCATCGAGTGTTGTATAATTCGAATGACACATTCTACATTTCTCCAGATTTTAATACAAAAGTATTCGAATGATCATTCGATTATCAAAATAACTCGAATACCAGTCATTTGATTATCGAAAACCTCAATTTGTCAAAGTTGTCACATCCATATTTTCTGCCACCTGAGAGTATAAAAACAACAGGAGGGAACGTTTAGTGGTGGGGGCTATAGAAATCTTGGGACGGAAGTCGTCATCAACTACACGTTAATGACTCATTCTTTGGATCAGGCCGTACATTTTTGTTAGAAATTTTGTAGTATTTATTGAGTATTAAATTTTGATTTTTACGCAATTTTGAGAAGTCTTTAATTTTAAATGTAAGGCTAACGAAAAACAAGGTACTGTTTTGTGGAACCTCAAAAACTATGAACCAAAATGTGAAAAATCAGTAATTTTCAGTGTAAGTTTAAAATGCTAAAAATAAAGTTTATTTAGTAATATGAACCTATTTTACGCGAGCAAAAATCGTCGTTTTTATATTTATAAATAAATTAATTTTAAGTTCTTTTGTTTTGTTGCAGTGGCGGAATACCATAAGAAATAACATTTTTTAAATGGAAATTTAACAGGACAATTTAAGGATAAACAAATTTTTCATTTTTTTTCAACTCAAATTTATAAAAAACTTTTTTTCAAATCATATTCGAAGACATTTTTTTTTATTTTTTTTTTTTGAATAGTGAACTTATACAACTCTTTATTTTCCAACCCACTTCAGGCAGGCTTGAATTTGATAAAACAAATGGCAACCAACAACTATTCAAACATTTATTTTTTTCTTTTATTGTTTATTTTTTTTTTTTTTTTGTTCTACATTTTCTTACTAGTGTTTTACTAAAATTTTCCTTTTGACTGGCTGCTTAGTATCTTGTCTTAATCAATAATTATATTTTTTTTCGTTTGTTTTAGACAGACTGGGTTTCAGAACAAAGTAATTTTAAATAATAAGTTATGGCCATTTTCTCTGAAAAAATTTTTTCATGGACTTCCTCAATTAGTAATTAGTGACGCCTGTCCAATCACTATCCAAATTTAAAAATATTTTCATATAGAAAAACAAAAAATTCTCATAAATTCCTTTTTGTGCTTTCGTGAGTAAATTTACTTCACATCATCAGAGGAATTTTTATAAACCAGGGTAGCAAAATTTTGCAACATGTCAAGTAAATGTAAGATATATAAATTTTATAAATTAACTTTCTAATAATTTAAATTAAGGTTTTTTTTAACAATACATACAAAGTTTAAAATTGTAACCTTCCTTTAATAATTATGGAGACACACTGGAGAAACGTATTTCCGTCGCGCATTACCGTGTCCCAAGACAGAACCTTAGGCTCTCTCTTTACTCTAGCATCACACACATTTTGAGTTATTCATTTGTATAATTTTCAGGGAATAGTTTTTTCTTCTACCTCCAATGCTGGCAAAGAGTTTCTAACCTCGCAGCCATCTTTCAATGTTTTATGATTAACTTCTCTGCAAACTGCCGATGTGATGTCATCGACGTTTGAAATGCATGTATTTTATTAATTCATATTGTAATGTTATAAGATTTTATTTTCAACTTTTACATGTTTCTAACTATTTTTTAAGACGAAATGTTATTGTTTAACACAGATTCTACAGAAATTTTGACTTAGTGCAACGACCGAATTTTATCCCCAACAATTTTCACAATAGCACCCTTTCAATATATTTATAAAATAAATTATTATGATTTAATAATCATGTTGTAGATATACATTTTTTCATGTTTTCTAGGACAAGCTCAATGGTGTAATTTAACAGGACAAAAAGGAGACGATCTGCAAGTAGTATTTTATCCAACACCTCAGTATAGCACAGTGGCAGGTTTTAAATTAGAAAATGGTAAAGAGGTCCATGCTGCTTTTCAACTCTTTGTCAAACCAGGTGCATATTCTGTTTCAAGAGAAGCAGATAAAGTTGAATGGAGTACTAAGGAGACTGGAGCTCTGGCTTTGAACTCGTTATTATTTAAAATTGTGTAATTGTACCAAATTTTCTAGAAGCTAGATAATTTAAATTATCTAATATATCGATCTCAAAATTTCACAATACAATATATTTTATACCTGTTTATAAATATTTATGTGTATTATGGTTTTTAATTATTTTAGAAAAATTATTAGATCAAATTTATATAACAATATTGCACTGCCTCTCACTTTCTTTCGTATTCTAATGCAATTTTCTTTTACGTTAAAAGGCTGTATAATTATTTAATACTGTTGTTATTTATGTTTATTTTGATACCTATATTCATATAAAGTAAATATATATATAGTATTTTTGATCCAACTATATTATATACATATAATTTCAGCACCTTCATACTTTTCTGTGATTAAAATTTGTTAAACAAGGTTTCCTATAAATATTCACAAAAAAAGTTTAAAAGTGAATTGCAAACTTCTTATTAAATGATGTTTGTAGTGTATATTTGTTATGGGTTTTATTATTGCGTATTATTAATAATAACCGTACACATATAAATTAAGTTAACGTTCTTTATTCAAGTCACTTGTTGCCACTAGTGATGGGAACTATTGAATAATTCGATTGTTAGTACTTATTCGAATAATTGGATAGTTGAATTACAAATGAATGAATTTAAAAAAATGTTGAATTTAAGAATTGAGGTTATGAAGACGGAGATGGTAGTTTATTCATAGATAATAATTTTATTATGTGATATGATAAACAGTGCAAACAACAAAATAAACAAAACGCAACATCCAACTAACTGATAGTGACATGTAACTGATACAAGGCCATGTCGGTTCTGATTCTAAAGATCCATTTTTTATGAGGTGAAACTCGGCAGCAATAATTAGCAAGTTAACAATATAATTCAGAAGATGTTTTATAGAAAAGTTTTAATTGAATGAATTTATTCGAATAAATTCATTCGATAATTGGAATCATTCATTCAGTAATTATTCGATAGTGCCCATCACTAGTCGCCACCTTTTTTATATATGTATGTACCACCCTCACAACAACAACTTTCCTAATTAATAATAAAGTTAACCAACTCTACTCTACATCTTTCTTTTTCTAGTAATAAACAATTCTTTCCTCAATGTGGATTATTTTGGACATAGTGAGTGATAAGTGTATCCCTCTGGTGGTCAGTGCTACTACCCGTCAGACATCACTGATGTCTTAGTAACTGAGAGCGACCTGCAAAGCAGGTACCAAGAGCTGCGACCTCTAACCCTCATGGACTAAACTATATACTAAATAAGATTTATAGGAAACAACTACTCAGTGGACAAAAGCCAACGCAGGTCGGTGATTTTGTAGTTCTGTGGCATATTAATGATTAATGACCGCTTGTTGCAGTCTGTAGGTTGCCCACCTGGCCTCTCTCTCCAAATATATATGAAGAGGGGTACATCCAGGAGGATTTTCATTGTAGCTGATGGTGTGGTGCTAATTGCTCCCGTTACGGGAGCATGCTAATCTCTACAGTCCAGAGAGTTTGGTTTTGGCCGCCCGTTGTGATCCTTTCGGCCACCAAACATGTCCGCTGAGTAGTTGTTTCGTGTAAATCTTATTCAGTGGATTATTTTCACAAATTTTGTTCCACATTTTTTACTGTAGTAGACCCTTTATATTGCATTTCTCACATTGAAGGTTAGCTGCTGGCAGTCGCTGAAACTGAGATGGTTTTCTTTCACATCTAGAACAATCGTCGTATTGCCATGATCTTCGATTTTATCAATTTTATCTTGTATCTTTGTGTGACCCTGTTTATATCAGTGGCGGCTCGTGTTACATAAATGTGGGAGTTGCAATTTTTAGGGGTACCAGTTATTATAATATGTTACGTTATATAGGTTAAAAGTTACCATCCAAGAATGTTTTCTAGAGAAATATTTATTTTTGTACAAGAGTACTTATCCTAAAATAATATAAACTAACTTTCAGACTCACCAACATTCTGCCTTATTGGAAGAGAAAATCCATAGAACGATTTTTAGCAGTAGCGAACTTATCAATAACCCTTTGATTAGAATCAGGTATGCTTTTGATTAGGTCCCTTTCTTTAGAAAGCATCGTCAACACATAGTCTTTCTTGGCTCATGGTGTTCCTTAAGTTAGTTTTTATTTTTTGAGAGTAGAAAAACATCGTTTTGTCTCAGCTAAAACCATTGGAATTGTAATTAAAATTTTTAAAAGTTTTAGTTTCACTAGGTTAGGTTTGTTGTGAGTGGGTCTCAGTAGACCATCCACTGCGGCCATCAGCAGGCCTATTGTGGCTCACGCCTAATTATATTTCATCCAATAAGTTCAGTCTCTTAATGAAACTGATAACTTTATTGGGTGAGAATGTGTCCAGATCCTCTGACAGCAGTTGCTCTTTGCCAAATATTGAGAATCGGATCCTCTCCACAGCGGGACAGGTGCATAAGATGTGGTCTGCCTTCTCATCATCCTCCAGGCATAGACGGCACTCGGCGTTTTCCGCTAGGCCGAGTTTACGCAGATGATAGTTTAGTCCGCAATGCCCGGTATATAGGCCTGTTAGAGTTTTCAGGTTTACCCTGTTTAACTCTAAAAGTTTCTTAGCTCTTGATTTCAAAGGGTATTTTATAAACGCCTTCGGATGAACTAATCCTGGTAACTCTTGCCAATACTGGAGAGTTTTACTTTCAGCCCAGGTTGAGATAGCCATCTTGGCAGTACTTGAGGATATGCCACGTATTGGTTATGCTCCGATGAATCGTGATCCCACTCCTTCTCTGGCTAAGGAGTCCCCTATTTCGTTACCTTCCATACCAGAGTCCCTTTGTTGTTTTTGCTCAAATGATTTAGAGCTTTCTGACAATTCCATACCGTTTTGGAGTTACACCGGTACACAGTAGGACGAAATGCCGAATACGTGGACAAAAGTCACAAAAGGAAAGTTTTAATGTAGGGATTTTTATGTTTTGGGTTGGCTACAATAATGCTGGCACCATTGAATTCTGGTAACCGAATTGGTCAGCATATAAGCATTCCTTACAGTCATACAGAAATTGCAGTATTTCTAGCAATTTTATTGGCCGTTTTAAGATAGCCGCAGGGCATGCGCAGTTACATGACATTTTAAAGTATTAAATCCTTTTGGAATCGTTTGTCAGCAAGGAACTTGTTAGACGATAGAGAAGATGCTCGCGTGGCACGCGGTAGGTCCAGGGTTCGAATCAGAAACTTATTTTTTTTTTTTTAAATAAGTATTTTTTAGTTCGTTAGTAAGATTTATATGAAGATTACAATTTTTTTGCCCTACCTTGCCCTTTATTACATTTTTTCCTTGCCCTTTATTATAGTTTGTTTATTTTCACGGTGCCAAATTCCTCTTTAAAAATGATATCTGATGAGCACGCCATGCCGTGGCCTTGAAACGGCCAATGAAATTGCTAGAAATACTGCCATTTCCGTATGACTGTAAGGAATGCTTATATGCAATCGGTCAGCTGTTTTTTTTTCTGAAGCTACACAGCGAATCTAAAGTGACGTACTTTTATTAGTGGCGTGCCAAGCCCTGTGTGTTGAAAAGTTGTGCGAAAATTAAAGTGCACGTATAGAGATTCTGTCAACAACTATTCCCAATATTGAAAATGGAGGATGTTCCTCAAGGTATGTATTTGATTTTAAACGGTCAATAACTTGTTAAGTAATGTATTAACTTTTGTTATTCAAATTAACAACTATACTGTAAAATAACGAAAAACCTTAATAAAATTCAGTGAAAAGTGAGAGATAAGTTACGAATTCCACGGAATTCCACTAAGTTTTGTATTTTCCGATGAACCAGGTTATATTTGCATTAAGATTGAAGGATAAAATCCCGCGAATAGCCACGAATCCGTTACTAAACCACAGATGGAGCTACAGCTGCAATACGTTGATTTTTTATTTTATTTGGTATAGAATGCTGGAATAGTAAAAAATAATAGTCCCTATGACTGTAAATTATGCACTAATTAATATCTAGCGTACAATAACAAAAAATATGTTAAAAAAAAGACAAATAATGTGCTATTTTTAATATTTTGACCCGTATCTTGAAAAGAAACATATATATAGTGAAATGGATTGCCCATAACGTAAAAAAAGCTCTAAATATTGTTCAATTTTATCGAAAATTAGTGATTTACAGTTTTTGATCCAATATGGCGGAAAAAAATGTCAAAAAACCGGATTAATAAGTTCAAATTCGGTATTTAGGTATATGTTTTTGAGCTCGCTGGATTCGAATCTAACATTAAAATTTGACAATTAAAAATAATATGGCGGATAAAATTTTTGAAAAATGAATTTAATGAGTTAAAAATTGGTTTTCATGTGGTTTTGACCACTCTGATTTCGAATTTGATATAAATATTTGGAAACTCAATTTGGTGGACAGTTTTTAAAAAATCGGAATAATGAGTTGACAATAATTATTTATTTACATTTCAGCTAGCTAAATTTGAATCGGATATCAAAATTTGGAAATTAAATTATTTGCATAAATTTATTTGTCTTGAAATTTATCTTTATCCCCCTCATGTCCTTGCGCTATTTTTCAAGCTAGATTTTGTCACAATTTTTCTCAAATTATATAATGACCGGTGAGTGCATATTACAAGTTTCAAATTTCTTAACTTTTTTTGTTTTTTCGCGCCTTATATCTCATCCTCGAGGGCAGATTCAATTTTTAAAATATTTCTATCATAATCACCGTAATATTATGAGACGATTTGGTGAGTTTCAATTTTTTTGACGCTCTTGTTTTTTCATCCCTTATATCTCACCCACGAGGGCAGATGGATTTTTTTTAAATATTTTTACTGTAATCCACTTGGTATTCCAAGACGATATAGTGAATTTATAATTGTTCTGTCATTCTTTTTTTTTCACCCTTATATCTCACCCCCGGGGACAAATTGAATTTTTTCAATATTTTTCCCATAATCATTTTCACATCCCAAGACAACCTGGTGAGTTTTAGAATTTTGGCCGCCGATATCTAATTCTATCCCACTGTGCGGTAGAAGCCAAGAGCTTTTATAGCTGCTTGGCTATCTGAGAAAATTTTTATTGATCTTTGTGTAAGATGCATATATTCCAGCCTTCGTACACACAGTTCAATGGCATGAACCTCAGCCTGAAAAACAGTTGCATGAGTACCTAGGTTTGAGAATATCCTCACCCTTGGTCTGTAGCTATGTACTCCGGCCTCCTGTTCCCTGGGGAGTTTTGGAGCCGTCTGTAAACCAGCAACTGTCTGCCCTCAGTAGGTCGATTTTATTCCAATCCCTCTCATCTCTTTCCGGAAAAGGATGTTGAAGGTCAGCCCGTTGGTTTACACCAACAACTGTCTGCCTTGAGTAGGTCGGCTTTATTTCGATCCCACTCGTCTCTTTCTGGAGAAAGGATGTTGAAGTTCAGCTCGTAGTTGGTCATGGTAGCCATAGTATCCGAGGGCATTCTCAGGATGCTGTGATTCTCTATGTCATCCAGCAACCTGTTCCGCTCCATGATACTAGTCTGCGGCATATTAATGGCCGCTTGTTGCAGTCTGTAGGTTGCCCACCTTGCCTCTCTCTCCAAATATATATGAAGAGGGGGTAAATCCAGGAGGATTTCCATTGCAGCTGACAGTGTGGTGCTAATTGCTTCCGTTACGATCATGCATGCTAATCTCTGCAGTCCAGAGAGTTTGGATTTGGCCGTCCGTTGTAATCCTTTCGGCCACCAAACAATGGATCCGTATGTTATCATTGGTCTGATGACCGTAATATAAATCCAGTAAATTTGTTGGGGACCCATGCCCCAGGATTTGCCACAAATACGACGGCATGTCCATAGGGACAGCTTTGCTTTGTGGATTACCTTTTCCAGATGGGAGTTCCAATTAAGTGATCTATCCAGAGTGATTCCTATATATTTCACCTCCGCAAATGGAATAGTTTCACCTATTAAAGTGGGAGGTCTTAAGTCCTCCAGCTTCCTTTTCCGGGTGAATGGTACTATTACTGTTTTTTGAGGGTTTACAGACATCTGTTCACTGTCACACCAGTTACTCACTGCATCCAGTGTCTCTTGAAGGGTATTTGATATTACTCCTTCAGAGTTTCCTCTGACTAGTATGACTAGATCATCTGCATATGCTAGAACCTCAACCTCCCACAGTGTGAGAATAGCCAGTAGGTCGTCCACAAGAAGTGACCACAAAAGGGGGGAGAGACCCCACCCTGCGGGCATCCTCTCGTGGCTCAAAACCTAACTGTTTCTCCCTGTAGAGACATTGTTATGGTTCTGTTTGATAGCATAACACGAATCCAGTCGCCTATAGTAGGCTCAATTCCTGTGGCAGCCACTGCTGCATATAAGGAGTCGGGCAGTGCATTATTAAATGCTCCCTCAATGTCGAGAAAGGCTCCCACCGCAATTTTGTAACGGTCCACTTTTTTGGCCTAATCAAAAGCCCTATCTTTAACGAGTAAACCACTTGCAGTCGCAGTAAGTTAGTGCCTGTTTAATTTAAAAATCTGATAATACGGCCCTGCGAGCTTAAATTATTATATTTAAAGAGTCAAAGGCTGGACGTAATTTGAAAACACTCAGTAAAAGTGCATATGCCAAATAATATGGGAAAATAATTATATTCTCTGAAGTTGTTAAAAAGAATTTCTTGTATTTAGGTGCATTATAAATTTAAATCTAGAGTGTGTGTAGAACTAATCGCGCGTGACCATGTCTGTTTCTAAGGAAGTTTGCGTAAACTGTAGCCCTGTGATTGGTCAAGAACACGGGAGTGCACGGGGTGCGGACAGTTCGCAACGGATTGATCTAGAATCGTTCGGGAAGTCTGCCTCGGGTAGTGGTAGAGAACTGGACGTAGATTCCGCCTAGAGCGGTGGTAGAGTGAAGACGAAAAGTCCGCCTAGGGCGGTGGTAGCGAGCGAACTTATGTGAGTGCTGCCAAAGACAATTAGTGGCGGCATATTAAGTAATATGGTATAGTTATAGTACATTTAGTTACCGTGGTGTATTTTGTCTTATGGAATGCGGTGTTTGAACAAGTTATGGTATGGTTTTTTATTTAGATCCCATTGGAGGATTGCCTTTGGTATAGAGAAGATGCTATTAAGCCGTTAAGTGACAGCGGTGTATTTGGTCTTATGGAATGCGGTATTTTGAGCAAATTATATTATGGTGTTTTTTTTGGACGAGTCCAGTAGGACCTTTACGATTACTGAAAGTAAGTGATTAACTTAATATTGCCAACCCCTTTTCTGACAATTAAGATATACTGTGTATTGAGTGAACTCCAGTTTGAACTTGGGGTATTTAGTTAAATACCGTTATGTTTATTTGACATTTGATGTCGTATGTTGTTTTATTTGTTTTGTAACCAAGAGGTTAACAATTATTGTCTTTTGGCTAACTGTAAATACCGCTATGTTTATTTGACATTTGATATCGTATGTTGTTTATTTGTTTTGTAACCAAGAGGTTAACAATTATGTTTTTTGGTTAACTGTAATATTTGCTTAACACTAAATTTTTATTATAGCTAATAAGTACTGTGTTTTTTTATTTAAGTGCACCGACGTGTGGTCATTCATTTTAATTACTGTGCATTCCGTTTGGTAACCGAATTTGTATTCATTTTTTCCAGTTTTTATTGAATAGATATGTATTTTGTTTAATGTAGTTTTTTTTTGATTAATTACCTATTCTGGAAATATAAAAAACTGGTGGTGCCCAACTAAAACCCTGTATATATAAATATACATCTAAGCAATTCAAGCTAAATTGGTGGAAAGGTTAAAGCTCATCCCTGCGATATATAAATTTGGAGGATCTCTTGCTTGCTAGCTGGGTAAGTTTTAAAATAACTGGCTTGCTTTTTTATAAAACAAAATTTGAAATAAATGTAAAAAAGGGGTCGTTATAATTTCCTTCATTTGAAGGGATTGGGTGATCTTCTCGACTAGGTTATTGAGTGCTAGTTCTGTTGATTTCCCTGTTTGATAGGCGTACTGATGGGTATTGAGGGGGTGATGATTCAGGATGTTCCCCCTGATATATCCGTCCAGCACCTTCTCCAGGCCTTTCAACAGAAAAGATGTCAGGCTAATTGGTCTAAGCTATTTAGGGCTTGGTTCTTTCCTACCCATTTTTAGTATATATACTACCTTAACCGCCGACCAACTGGATGGGATATAGTTCCATACCAGACTAGTTCTGAATAGTTTAATGAGGAGTGGTAGCAATATTTCCAGTCCATTTTGTAGTAGAGCTGGAAAAACTCCGTCCTCTCCTGGCGATTTGAATGGTTGGAATGATCTGATGGCCCACTCAATTGCCGGTATTGTGATAACCTTTTTAGCCGTCAGCCAATCATTTTTATCAGGTCGTTTTAATCGGCCTTTTGATGGTGACGGCTGTTGGTCATCCGCATTCAAGCACCCTGGGAAGTGATTTTGTGCTAGGAGCTGCAAGGTTTCCTTTCCAGAGTCCGTATATGAGCCATCCGGTCGCCTTAACGAACCGAATTCCCTCGTCGGCTCTCTGGAAAGAATCTTGTGGATTCTAGTACTGTGAGGTGAGTCAGTTATACTCACACAGAATTTCCTCCAAGATCCCTTTTTGCTTTCCTTATTTCTTTGTTATATTCCGTTAGAGCGGATCTATATTGGTCCCAGTCGCCCGAAGCAGTAGTTCGATTAAAGAGACGTCGAACTTCATTTCTCATTTTATCCAAATTTTTGTTCCATCAAGACGTGCCTTTATTGTCCTTTTTTGTCTTCAGTGGACAGTTTTCGTTATATGTTGAGACAATTGCGTTGCGGATCTGTTCCGCCGCAATTTCAGTCTCATCACGATTCCTGATTGTGGTGATAGCGGATTGAAGGTGAGACTGGAGGGAATGTTTATACCCTTCCCAGTCCGTGCACTTCGAATCCCGATATGTCACCACAGGTCTTGGACCAACTTCTATATTGAATAGAATATGTTTATGATTTGAATACGAGGGTTCAGAAGATACTTTCCAATCGGATATCTTGTTGCTCAAGTAGTTTGAGCTGATTGTGATATCTAAGACGTCCTTCCTATTTCTGGTGACAAAGGTTAGTCCTTCACTTAATAAATATTCAAAAAGTGACTCACCTCTTTGGTTAATGTTCGTGCTTCCCCACGCTGTATTGTGGGAATTCGCGTCACATCCAATAACCAGGTGGATATTGTTCTTTTTGCTGTAGGCGATTAAATCCCGCACTACAGCTGGAGGAGGTTGGTCTGCATCTCTATCACCCGGGAAGTAGGCTGAGCAGACGATTATTTCCATCTTGCTTCCTCCCTCCGAGATCGATACCTGGACGGTTACAACGTCCTGGGTGCAGTAACCTGTAAGTACAAAATGGTTAATGTTATTTCTGATCAAGATACATGCCCTGGGTCTTTCATCAGAGCCGATTTCTATTACCTTGCCAGAAGTATTTCCCAGGCCGCTTACTCGGCGTGTGTTGCTTGTCCAGGGTTCCTGGAGGAGAGCGATGTCGATTTGCTCTTCCTTAAATCTTTTGCAGAGGACGTATGCGGCCGCCCTGGCTTTTTGTAGATTTGCCTGTAGACACCTAATATAAGATGTCATTGGGTAGTTGATTTGAGGATAAGGATTAAGGATAAGGGTACTAGTTGTGGAAGTGTTGAGAAACGGTTGGGTTAGATAGGGTTAGGTTTGTGGGTTTAAAAGTAAGTTAAGGGAGGGTGGGATTTTTCTCCTCCTCCCGGAAGGTGAATGTTTCTCACTCTTCCTGGAGGTGGTTTTGTCCGGGTTAGGTTCCCCCGCCGTTCCCTTCTTCGAAGGTGGTTTAATTCCACTCTTCTTGAGATGGGATTTATTCGGGAGGGATTTTCCTTTCCCAAAGATTCCTTGTCGGGGCTGTTCGCTCCTCTTGGGAAGCGATTGTAGTTCGCTTTTCCTTGGGGCGTTCCTGCCACCGCTTTCTTATCAGAGGAGTCTTTACCTCCTCTGACTTTTGGGCGGAATTGGATTTGTCCAAATCCGCAGAAGGGTCTGAAATTCAGTCCCTCCAGTGTAATCATGGACGCTTCATCTACTGAGAACGTCCATGTTTGACCAGGGCCCGAATCCTCCCAGTGTAGTACGTTCCACTCCCGGGTGTTCAGATCGTGGTTCATTTTCCTCAGCCTGTTCAGCACTACCTCAGAAGACAGCCGGATACCGACGTCATCCGGGATATATGCCGAACAGACATGAGGTTTGGGAAGGTCCTGTCCCTGTACGAATCTAAGACGCGCTCCTTCCCATGGATGGAGGCGTTCTGTGGCGCTTTCCATCCACGAGGTGCTCGTCCCATCCGCACAGGTGATGAGAAGCCACCCAGGCCGTTGTGTGCAGCCTAGGAACCTCACCTGAGGACCTTCGTCTGGGATTGCCTCTACAGCTTGCATTATTGCCTGCTGTAGTGCTCCCATCTGTGTACTCGTTAGGGTCGCCGTTTGGTAGTTGGAATGGATTATGCCCACTCTGACCTCCTACACAGCTTCCCTAAAAAGCAGTTTTACAGCTCCACCTTCCCGGTGCATTTTTGCCCGCTGGCGTGGTATGCTGTCGTCGGAGCGTAGACGCTTACCGGTTACAGCTTGCTCAGAGGAGGTTTGTTGCCCTCGCTCTGGCTGCTGTTCGGTTGGCCATTGCTCCAACACTTAAGGCGGTGTCGTATGGTATTCCGCTCTTAAGTAAACGACCAAGGAGTCTTCTTGCAGCACCCCCCCCCCCCCAGTCGTTTACTTTTAAGGTTGAGTCCATCCAATTTCTTGGATACCTCATCCTCTGAAGTTCTCAATTGTCCGGCCTTTAGAGACGGGGACTTTAACAGCTCCCGCTCCTGGTCCGATGAAATCGAGATTTCTGATGGAGTAGGATTGATCCTAATCTCCATATGTTCTCCAGTTTCCTGGAGATCGAGAGTTTGCCTTCTCTCGTTAAGGGTGTCAGTAGTATTAATACCCTCCACAGCGTGACATCCCACTGTGGGCACTGAGTAGTCGCTGGCTGACGGTCGGGTGGAGCCTACTCTCCTACTCTCTTCCCCGACCGGAACTGGGGTATCCCTCCCCTGCTCCGTAACTTTTCCCTTTTTCGTTGCCATCAATCATTGGTTGGTTTGGCTAAGGTCCTCAGCCGCGCCACTGGGCACCAAGGAACTTTTTTGTTGAAGAGGTTGTTTCCCTCTGTGCAAGCCTGTTGGTCCACGGGTGTCGTTTTATTTCACACCTATCCGGTGACACCAGTCTCACTTAGGGCATTCCCCTATCCGCCACCTGGGGACGCGCCCGGTTGGGGTACAGTTATCCCCGCCGGGTTTTTAGTTTCACTTAGTCGCACAAAAAAACAATCATAAAATGCAAGTACACCCGAAATTGATCTAAATTCTTCTGTTTTTTCCATAGGAAAATGGATAAACCCATTTCCAATCTCGTTTGTTTCTTGAAAATTTTTTTTCAGGAAACAGGTACTGACTATATTTTTCAGAAAAAAAATAAAGATGCTGCAATTAAGTGGTCAGTAAAACTGAATCGTTCCTTGGCTTGACAAATAATAATGTCAGATTTCTTTTGCTTCTCTAGCGTATTCTTCGCAGTTATCGGTGTTACATCCTTTTTGAAGTTGATGGCTCAAGTTCAGTAAAAATATTTTTGATTTGTACCGAGTTTCAAATGATGATGTTTTTATTGGCAATAACAGGGTCAATTTCTCTTGATTGAAATTTTGCAAATAATATGTCTACATGGGGCATTTAGCCAGAAAACAAAACTCTTGCTAATAAGAATTTTGATATGGCCTGATGCTTGGTTGGTGGTACTTGCATTTTTAATGTCATTTACGATTTTTCGCATCTCTGTGTTCACATACAGTGCAAACAACTTTGGAATTAAAATTGCACCTTGTCGGAGCTAAATGTGGCAGGTGTTTCTTATCTGTTTCATCCACTATTACTGTTCGCTGAAAACCATTTGAAAAAAAATTATAAATTCCTTGTAAATTTGCAAAAAATATACGGACATTCATGTTTGCAGAAGCAGTATTTAACATGACAAAATTCAACTGATGTGCATAACAGATATGTAAGTGGCGTGTTCATAATTTTATTTAATAAATGCTTGCACCCCATTAAATGACCTGTTCATGACTGCTACGCCATCATATGTTTGAGCTATAAGTTTTCTTTTTGGCATCTTTGATGCTTTTCAAGTTCTACAAGTATGACCAAAGACAGGGTTTTCGCATTGTAATCTGAAGCAATTAAAAAATCCCAAAATCTTTCAACCAGTTTTCCTCTTGCTATATGTATATATCTAAAAACGATTGCCATGTGGAATTTATTTGGTACTTCACTGATTTTGTTAGTTATCACCTATATATAATTTTTGAGTGAGTTTGCACGTGTGTTATGCTGTCTCTGTAATTCTCATAGTTTTAGTGAATTACTAATAATAAGTAAGTAAGTAATTTATTGAAATAGGAATTTTCTAATATACAGACAGTGTTTGGACAATTTTATAACATAGTAGTAGTAGTGGAAAAATATTACAAAGTAATGTGGAGCATACAATAGGCACAAATATATACACACATACACATATATCTACACATACTATATACACATACATATAATCGCCACAGAATTCGTGTACCAGAAGCGACTTTCAAAACGCTGACTGTATGCTCAATCTACGTGACCTTCGGCCATTATTTTGTAGGTACCGTCAAGCTGGAAATTTAATTGTACCTACATAAAATAACGTCCATTTTTATAATCAGTACTGTTACAGTCGATTTTAATTATTGATAATAATTTGTTTCAATTAGAATTGTATTACAATATTAACTTGTGTATTATGAATTATATGATGAATATTATCTTAATCTTGTCAGGTTAATTGAACATTTGAGGTTTATATGATATAATTCATTGAATTTTCCAGATTTTAATGGTAGGTAAATAAATACGTAGTGGACACCCGATATATTTTTAATATGTACATAGACTTGTATATTTAATCTATGGTTAAAATTAAGAAATATATATATTAATACTTTTACGAAAATGTAAATATCAAATAAGTTAAAGGACTGATTTGTGTGGTGACTAAATAAAAAATTTCTCTTGCCTATAAAACTAAAAATGAACAGTTTTCAGCGGAATCAAAGATTATATACACTATAAATATTTGCTGCTTATGGACTCTATCCTCGCTCATAATACGTCAATGACACCTACCATTAATTTCTTTAAACTGAAGCTTTTCATACATCAAAAGATGGCGATACAATAAACTTTTCTAATCCCCCATTCATAAAAACAACTTGAATTTTAAAGGCCGGTTTTGGTGCGCTATGCCTAGGCGCAGTGACAATTTCATTGAGAGCACGGTGAGACTATGTTGCCAAGCCAATAAGTTACCTTAAATATGTTGTTATACCGTAATAATAGGTATATAATCGCTTTGCGAATGGTTTATATGAAGTTGTTTTCATTATGCTTTTCAAATATTGGAGATTAATTGTAATAAAAGGTTTGGTTAATTGGTTATATCTATTTACAAACTTTTAATAAAAAAAACAAATACAAGTTTTATTTAAACATAAACTAGTCTTAGAAAAAAATAAGTATATGTATGTATAATAAAAAAAAAAAAAAAAAATAAAAAAAACTTTAATTTATTAAAGAACTTAAAAATAAAAGATTTTTTTGATTAAAGATACAAAAAAGCCCTCTGCCTATACTTGAAATCTTATAAAACTTTACTTTACAAATAATATAAAAATAACCAATTTTTACAATATATTCACTTTAATTTATAATTTTTAAAATAGAAAAGCCTACTTTGCACCCTAGAAATATTAAGAAATTAAAAACCTCCCCTTTTAAATTGAGCTTAATAATTATTTAATTATTTGATATTTTACTATAATTAGACTTAACTTTTAAATGTAATTCCGAATATTAAGCTTTTGAAACTTTTTTAATTGTTTTTTAACTACTGTACTTTTTATTTTTTATATATTTATTTTTTTTTTTTCCCTTTCCTGAAGTCTTTAATATTGTTTCAGAAGAAACAAAACTTTAATGTACTGAAAAAATGTAACTACTTATTAGTCTTTCAATTTTTTTATTATTATTGTTAGAACAACTAAAAGTAAAAGTTCCTATTGTTTTTAAAAGGATTTTTATGCAATAATGTTTGAATATGAATATTTTATATACAGGGAGTGAGTTAATTACATAAATGTCTAATTGGCAATTACCAACAATATAGCATTTCACTTAAATAATGATTATGATTATTAGACTACACAACATTTGAGTTTTAAAAAATAATTTACATTGAAAAAAATACAATATTTATGAAAACCGCAAATGCAAACTAAAATTAACCTATTGTATTCTTTTGGTACTCAAGAAGAATATATCATAAACTTCATTATTTACTGCCGATTCGGTACCAGCTCGGCAAAATGGCTCGTATAATTCCCACTTTCTCAAAAAGGTGAGAAAAACAAGGATTGAAACATTTGACATTGCCGAAAAAAAAATACACCAAGTGAGATTTTTGCGAGGATACTTTTGGGTCTTTTTTTATTTTAGTCAATTTTGTTGCCACCCTCAACTTTGAGAAAACTAAAAAATGTGTAGGAGTCAAAAAAATCCACAAAAATGAATTGAATAATTTAAACTACCTTTGAATAGATTGTATACAGGAGCAGATGGTGTTGTTATACGTATATAATCAAGTGATTAATAGATCTAAACCTTTTTTTTCTCTGTTTAGCTTATATTGCTAGTATTTTTGTTTTTTAGGAGTTGGTATGATGTTTACTTTATAGGTTGGTATCTAGATATGTATAACAATAGTGTGTCACGTTTTATATTTTTGAGTTTGGCATTTTTATATTCTAACAAGTAAAAATAAAGGATATTAAAAGTGATTATCGATTTTAATAATAACAACAGGTTATGGGCCCAGGCAAGGAAGCGCCTGTACTGTGAATAAATAAATAAAAGATTGTTGAAGTGTATAAGTAAAGTTTTTTATGGTGACGTAAAAAAGAAAGAAAAAGTAAAATGACGGATACTGAAAGTTTAAAGTTCGCTTTTTCAAAACTGAATAATAACAATTATCAAATTTGGAAGTTTCGTATTAAAATGATCCTAATTCGAGGAACTCTCACCGGATGAAACCACTGACGAATGGAAGCGTAAAAATGAGAAAGCACAAGCCACAATTTCGCTAAGCATTGAGGATGACCAAATAATACATGTTTGTAGGTGTAAAACTGCTCGGGAAATGTGGAATGAATTACAAAAAGTGCATGAACGAAGCAATCTTAGTAATAAACTTTATTTACTGAGAAAATTGTATCAATCAAAGCTTGAGGATAAATGCATGTCCGAATACATTAAAGATACACTGGAATTAGTGGAAAAGTTAAGGGGTGTAGGCGAAACCATAAAAGATTTTCATGTTGCAGCGTTATTGCTAGGAGGTTTACCAAATAGTTACTCAACATTTGTTACAGCTCTAGATGCTAGACCTGATGATGAATTGTCATTGGAATATGTAAAGGGAAAGCTCATGGATGAATATAAAAGAAAAGAGGAACAGTCTCCAGATGAAGTCACGTTAAATACAAATAGGTTCAAGGAAAATTCAAGGAAAGGTAAAGAAATGCGAGAGTGTTACTACTTGTCATAGAAAAGGACATTTTAAAAAAGATTGTTATTTCTACAAGAAGGATGAAAAGAAGAAGGAAAGTCAACAAGCCAAGACAGCTGTTGAGGAAGGTGAGTCGGAACAATACTCAGTTTTTTGTTTTAATGCTACAGGAGACTGTGAAGAGAAGAAAAATCTAGAATGGTTTATAGATTCTGGGGCAACGAGTCATATGTCAAATGACCCAAATTGTTTTATAACTCCAAAATTTATAGAGTTTGACAAAATAATGGTGGCAAATGGACAGTATATGCAAATTAAAGGAAAAGGGGACATATTAATAAAAACTGAAGTGGCAGGTAAAGCAGGAAATTTAAAATTTACAGATGTATTGTATGTGCCTGAACTAGAAAATAATTTGTTATCTGTATCAAAAATAACATAGGCAGGCTACGAAATAAGTTTTGATGAAAACAATAATTGTAATATTAAAAAAGATAATTTCCTTGTAGTGACTGCAAAGTATAAAAATGGTCTGTATAAAATTACTACATTTTCTGAGACAGTGAATCTCGTAAAAACATCATGTGAAAAAATAGACAGTTGCATACATATTTGGCATAGGCGACTTGGCCACAGAAATCCTGAAATTATAAAGAATTTAGCAGCAAAAAATCTAGCTACCCGTATAGAAATTAATAATTGTAAAGATGTTAAACAATGTGTTTCCTGTGTAGAAGGTAAATTAACAAAAAAGCCATTTCCTCCAATATCAGAAACAAAATCTAGACAAATTCTCGATTTAATACATAGTGATTTATGTGGGCCTATGAAAACTGGGAACTTGGGAATAAAAAATACTTTTTAACATTTACTGATTACTCTAGATATACCATGATTTATTTACTTAGTTCTAAAGATGAAGTTTTCGTTAAATTAAAGGAATTTATTGCCGAGGTAAAAAAATAATTTCGGCAGATATCCTAAAATTCTCAGAACAGATAATGGAGGTGAATATAGAGGGGAAGCTGTTCAAAGTTTGCTTAAAAAATTTGACATACAATTTCAATCTACCGTACTTTATTGTCCAGAACAGAATGGTGTCGCTGAGCGAAAAAACAGAACCATAATGGAGTCAGCAAGATGTATGCTGTTAGATGCGAAGTTACCATATAAATACTGGGGTGAAGCGGTTGTAACTGCAAATTATATTTCAAATAGGTTGCCTACCAGATCTAAAAACAAAACCTCTTACGAATTATGGTTAGGTGAAAAACCTGATTTGTCGCACATAATAACTTTCGGCAGTCAAGCGTTTATGTATGTACCAAAAGAAAAAAGGTCAAAATTAGAAAAGAAAGCTAAAGAAGGAATAATGATGGGCTATAGTGAAACAAGTAAAGCGTATAGAATTTTAGATCCAGAAACAGATAAAATAATGATAAGTCGAACAGTAAAGTTTAAAGAATTTCTGAACCAACCATTTCAGAATATTAATAGCTGTCAATCAGAAAGAAAATCGGAAATTACTGTTAGTCCGGGAATAAAGGCAGATGAAATAAAAGAGGCTTTAAAAGAAACAAAAAATGAAAGTGAAGAAATAATACAAGAAAACTATTTAGATACCACTGAAGATGAAGACTTATTAGATGAAGCCAGTTTTGAAGAAATAGATCAAGAAGTAATGACAATATCAGGAAGAATTTGTAAGAAAAAACAATTTGAAGACTATATTACATATAATGTCTTTAGTGATGAAGGTTTAAACAATTTTGAAACATATGATCCAAAAAGTGTAAGTGAAGCCATGATGAGATCCGACAAAAAGAAATGGAAGAAAGCAATGGAGAAAGAATACCAGTCATTGAAAATAAGTGGGTGTTTAGTTTAAAAAAGGCCTCTAATGGTGAAGTGCGTTATAAAGCACGATTAGTTGCAAAAGGTTATACTCAACGATCTGGTGTTGATTATCTTGAAAATTTTTCGCCAGTAGTTCGTAATTCTACAATAAGAATGGTATTTGCTTTGTCAGTAGAGTTAAAATTAGATATTGACCATTTAGATGTAGAAACTGCATTTCTCAATGGAGAAATTGATCAAGAAATTTATATGATACAACCAGAAGGTTTTATATCTAAAGAAGATGAATATAAAGTATGTTTGCTTAGAAAGGCAATATATGGCTTAAAGCAGTCATCAAGAATTTGGAATCAAAAAGTTAAAGAAATTTTGTTAAAATTAAGTTTTAAACAGTCTGAATATGAGCCATATATTTTCTTTAAAAAAGCAAAAAATCTATTATAATTATTGCATTGTATGTGGATGATTTTTTAATTTGTTCAAATTGCTCGATTTTAAAAACTAATTTTAAAAAAAGAATTGTCAATACAGTTTAAAGTAAAAGATTTAGGTCCAGTAAAGTATTTTCTAGGTTTGAATATTGCATTTGATAAAGAAAATCATTTAATTAAAGTTAATCCGAAAGATTATGTTTTAGAGCTACTTAAAAAATTTAAGTTAGAGGATGCAAAAACTGTTTTAACTCCTATTGAAGTGGGTTTAAAATTAAAACCAAATGTTAATGATAAACAAAACTTACCATATCAAAATTTAATTGGCTCATTAATGTATTTAGCTGTACATACAAGACCTGATATTTGCTATAGTGTAAATTATTTGAGTCAATTCAACACTACTTTTAATTTTGAGCATTGGAAACATGCGAGAAGAATATTGAAATACTTAAAGGGAACCATTGACAAAAGTTTCATTTTTTAGAAAATCTAATATAAATATTTTTGGTTATGTTGATGCAGATTTTTCAAATGACATAAATGATAGAAAATCTTACTCGGGATATGTTTTTAAAATGAGCAATACGGCGTATCTTGGGAATCAAAGAAACAGTCTTGTGTTACACTTTCCAGCACTGAGGCTGAATATGTAGCCAAAACTGAGGCAAGTAAAGAAGCTGTTTTTATTGTTGGTTTTCTTGGCGAGTTTTTAGAGCAAAATGAACCGTTAAGGGTGAAAACAGACGAGGCGTTTTTTTGCCGAGTCGGCCGCCGATTCTATAGACGAAACGTCAAAACAAACAAGACGGCTGGACACCGCGACGTTTTCCGTATGATCAAAACATATCGAGCGTTTTATAAGCATTAGTAAATTTCCTCAGTACGGTGTTGTCAGTTCTTCAGACACCCGTTTTGAAATAATGGATTCCGATGAAGAGTTTGTGATACTTCTAGGTGTATTATACTACAGGTTAAAAAAGAAAAAATGATCGTAAAATGTGGATACACCCAATTATTAGTGAAAGAAAAAATAAAGGATACTTTTACACTGTACAATGAAATCAAACAAGTCGTTGAGAAGTTTTTTAATTTCGTCAGAATGTCTATGACATATTTTAATGAACTATTAAATTTCATGTAATTGTTTGATATTTATTTCCATCTCACTAAAATAATTAAAAAATTTTAAAATCACGTCAAATGGCAACCATGCAGTATACGTACCGATCAAAAACCGCCGGTGTCTGTTTTGCACAAGAGTTAGTACATTTATGAAGGGCCTCTTAAAGTCATAAAAACGCTTTCGGCACATGGTTGGGAACACCATACGCTCGTCGCGTAGGCGGTGACATTCGTCACCGACGTATCGTCTGTTTTAATACATTCATAATGAGTGAAGCAAACGACGATTCGTCTGCAGAATGGACAGCTGACTCGGCACAAAATGCCTCGTCTGTTTTCAGCCTAATTCTTTTCAATGATAGTCAGAGTGCCCAATAACTTATAAGAAACCCAGTATATCATAGTAGAACTAAGCACATCGATACAAAATATCACTATATTAGGGGAAATTGTTGAAAAAGGTATAATTGTAATCGATTATGTTCCAACTGATAAAATGATAGCTGATATACTAACGAAAGGTATGCATAGTCCAAAGCACAACTTCTGTATTAAAAATTTAGGTATTGATTAATCACTGGATTAAGGGGAAGTATTGTTATACGTATATAATCAAGTGATTAATGGATCTAAACCTTTTTTTCTCTGTTTAGCTTATATTGCTAGTATTTTTGTTTTTTAGGAGTTGGTATGATGTTTACTTTATAGGTTGGTATCTAGATATGTATAACAATAGTGTGTCACGTTTTATATTTTTGAGTTTGGCATTTTTATATTCTAACAAGTAAAAATAAAGGATATTAAAAGTGATTATCGATTTTAATAATAACAACAGATGGGTCAGCTAATATTGTGGTATATAAATAAGTGCAAAAAAGTGTTAGTCCATAAAATAAATAACAGTTTTAAATTATCTTGCAGCCAAAAACAGACTTGGACAGCAAATTGATCCAGTGGTGTGATGTTTTTTGGGTCGTCCCTAGCTATTGCGCCGCTGGAGTGCTAAATGTAATTTGCCGCCTATCCTTTACCAACTCAAAAACATATTTTTCGCCCAATTTAGGAATGGAAAATAATGAAGGTAGTGGGCAATAAAAAATCCGGCATTTTATTTTGTATGTGTGTAATAAAACAACGTACAGCGTGCTGTATAGGTGCAGGAACCAGGAACGGTACAGTTGGCGTTATATACTACTAATATACTAAAAGAAATCATCTAATTGTTAGTTGTTCTAATAACACGCGCAAGCGCGCTACAAGTAATAAATACGCCTTGGGTTTGGCTACGCTGAAGTAAACCTCATCAGACTGCAATATTTTCCTCAAAAAAAGTGGGTCAAACTTCAATGGGATTCAGAAATTATTGACAAAAGCTAGCACGACGTTCGCTGTACCCTTGAAGTAAAGGATGGAACAGGTCGCAGATGGTGGGGAAGTCTATGGTCCCTTTTCAATGTCCCGCATATCGTGCTTTTTGGGATTCGAAGTGTTGTCGAGACTTCGGATACTCGTCGTGTCATTTCTATATCAAATTCCCACAATATTCTTTTTCTTCTCACATTATTATTTTTTTTTTTTTGGAATATCCGATGCCGGTCAGTCCTCCCGTGGCCTCCGACGCCTCACTGGAGTCGCGCCGGCGCATCAACTACAGCTACTCCCCACATCCCGCAGGGTTAGTGACTGTAGATACCAGAATCATGTGCCCTAAGCAGACGGAGAGAACCAAGAATAACCGCCTTCTGCATTTGGCCTGCCAGCCACTCGGCTGATTTTTGGCAGGCCGGTATGATCTTCAGTTCCGAGAGCAGCGTAGGCTTTATCCCTCCGAGTACACCGATTATTAGGACGACCATTTTGACCGAGTAGCCTGGGTACAGCACTTGGAGCTCGTACCGGAGATCGCGATATTTGGTCCGTTTCTCCTCCTCCTTCAGGGTGATGTTTTTCTCCGCAGGTGCCGAGAACTCGATGACATATATCACCTTGAGTTGATGGTCGAGGAGGACTATGTCAGGCTTGTTGGTTAGGATTAGCTTGACAGTCGGGAACGAGTAGTTCCAGTAAATCCAGCATTTCTCGTTCTCGACAACGGACTCAATATCTCCGGGGACGTAAGGCAGCACTGGTGTCTGGTCTACCCCCGTACGAGTGCCGTAGATGGTAGTATAGCACTCGTAAAGCCGCGTTATGTCGGTGGATGTAGGCCGAAATCGCATATATGGGGCATGCAGAAAGTAAGTGCATGAGCGATTCCGGCGCCTGATGGCAGGTCCTGCAGTTGATATCAGGAACCTCTACACGCGGCTATGGTAGACCAAGGTGTTGATAACACCACCCTGGCGGGCCATAATGAATCCCTCGGTCTCTGACTTAAGCCCGGCTGACTTTAGAAAGGCGAATGTCAGCCTGGTCGATAAACCCAGCGTTTCTATGTTCTTATAGAAGACACCATGCTGGGGTTTATTGACGTGCTGCCGAAACAGATTTTCCTATTCGGCAGCTCTAATTCGGGCTTTCAGACGATTTGGCTGAAGTTCGGTGACTGACTCAACATCAGCACCTCGCCTAATGTCAAATGCGAGACCGAGTTCATCTGCGGCTCTTTTTGCTGCCTTGGACAATTCTGCTCCCACTCCTACAGTTTCGTGATGTTTTACGAACCACAAGAGGGGATCTGAGCTCCTGAGGATGTTACATGCCATACTCAGTACTACTCTGCCATGCGTACACTTCAGGCTCAAGAGTCCTCGGCCCCCCTGTTGACGTGGGAGGTACACAAGAGGAACGGACGATCTAGGATGAATACTTCTGTAAATATTAATCATCTTGCGGGTATCCCTATCTAATTAACACAGCTCCTCTACTGTCCCCTTTACTACTCCGAAGGAGTAGAGCAGAATCGGAACGGCAAGCATATTAGTTGCAGACACCTTGTTCTTCCCCGAAAGTTCGGAAGACCAAATCTTTCGGAGGCGGTGTCTGTACTTGCCGCGGAGAGATTCCTTTATTTGTGTTACATCCTGGATGTGCCTTTGTTGCACACCCAGGTATGTATAAGTCTCTCCGGCATCCAGATGTCTTAGGATGCTTCCGTCTGCGAGCTGCGCATCTTCAGGGAATTCCCCGCATCGTCCTCTCTTGAGGTGGACGACTGCACATTTGTCCAACCCGAACTCCATACCAATTGCCCACGTATATTCTTCGACCACCCTAAGAGCGTTTTGTAGTTCGCGCTCTCCGGAGGCATAAAGTTTAAGGTCATCCATATAAAATAGATGGGTGACCTTATGCCTCCGGTCGCTGGGTGGCCCACATTGATATCCGCGGGTTTGGCGGAGCCCAACAGACAACGGCAGCAGTGAGATGCAGAAGAGGAGAGGACTCAGGGAGTCACCCTGGAAAACTCCTCTCCTAAATGCCACCTGCCCTGTCGTGACCCGCTGTGCACCTGATGTTATGGTGAAGCGGGTCTTCCAGAGCGGCAGCAGCTGTTCTATGCATCTCACTAGTGGTGTTGGTACCGCAAGACATTCGAGCAAGTACAACAATAGCTCATGTGATGTTGTATCAAATGCCTTGCGGTAATCAATCCAGGCCATCGATAGATTCCGCTTGTATTGCACAGAATCCTGTGTAATACAGCGGTCTATCAGCAGGCTGTCCTTGCAACCTGCCATGCCCTTCTTGGCACCACGCTGTTCGTGTATCTGCTGGAAGACCGGATCAACAGACCTCAGCGTCCCGAGCATACAAGATACGTGTAAATATCTTGTAGCAGGAGTTAAGGCAAGTGATCGGCCTATAATTCCTCGGGTCGGAAAGATCCCCCTTTTTGGGGATTAGCACAGTACGTCCCTCGACGAACCAGTCCGGAATCTGCTACCCCTCGTTCAACCATGAGTTGAAAACACGCGCCAGACGGCGGTGAGTGGAAGGAAATTTCTTCCACCACCAGTTGTTAATGCCATCTGGGCCCGGGGCAGCGAAGTTCTTGGTATCAACAAGTGCTTGTTGGACTTCCTCCGTACTGATTGTCGGGCACACTTCTTCTGGCTCTTCAAGATGTCTGTGACACAGAGCCTCGAAGTGTGCAATTGATGGAGTGTCGCTATTGAATGGACGCGTCGTTTCGTAGATTCCCTTCCAGAAGGTTTCGACACCTTCTACAGTTGGCGGATTGTCGACAACACGCTGTGGCTCTTGAAAGAGGCGGGAAGGATTCGTACGGAACAAATTGTTTTGTTCCATACTCCTCACTCGCGTCTTTAATGTTTTCTTTATCGCCATGAGCGCTCGGATCCTATCTAGACAGTGCTACTTGATGGTAAGCATCACTGTCAAAATTAGAGTATGGTGTTGACGTCTTAATCCGGCTGCTATGCGCCGGATTCTGGGAGTAAAAACTCTACCAGACGTTTTATATTCCACCACACTCTGGATCCGAGTGTTTTCTCTGCCAGTCTATCTCTTCCCTTAGTTTTTGTACATGCCGCTTGGCTTTCTCGACCCCGTGATTGGTTGACCTCTCACGGGGGACGAGTTGCTTCGCGGCGTTGTACACGGCACAGTTGATTTGCCAGATGTCTACATCTTCCGGAATTTCATCATCGATGACCGCGTCCATTCTAGCCAGGTCTTGTGGCTTTAGGTTAGCCCTGGTGTTAAGGCTAACCCTCGTCCTTAAGTCTACACCGGTGAACTCTAAAGGATGTTCCCCATCAGCTGGTAATTGCCGCGGTGGGACTGCGGCTGGCAGTTCTTCTAGCTGACGGGGTGCCCTTACGTAACCTGTCCTGAGCAGAAAGGATACTTGATCTCTCAGATGTTGTTGAGAGAAGGAGCGATGCTCTGGCTGCATTTCGCATCAAAGTGCATGCAATCGCGCCATGTATCCCCTTCGCTCAGGTTCGCTACTCTCGCGGCAGGTCAGCAAGTCATCCCGAAGTTCCCTCGTCCACTTAAAGCATCCTTGTCCGTTGCGGTTGTTATCATTGAGACGTTCCGGTGAGGCCCCTCCCACTTGTCTCTGACCCCCATCCGATTGGGGTCGGTCGTAGGTTATATGGAACCAGAAGGGAATGGGGTACTAGGTGGTTAGCCTTTGTACCCCCCGGCCGGAATTTGTCAGGCAGAGTTGCCTCTGCCTGTCCAGGGTGCACCAGCGTGGAGGTTGCCGGTCCTTTGCATCTTATTATTATTATTATTATTTTGGTTTATACCTGTTTATTTTTTTTAGGCCATTATCAGCAAAACGATGAAATTTAACAAAAATGTATGGATGTGGTTGTGTCCAGCTTGAAAATCATCTTTGCAAAATCCATACATAAAATGGATATCCGCACATTCTGGATTACTAAATGCAAACGGCTTTTCAAACTTGATAATTTAATAAACACGATACACACTTAATTTCACAGTATGAACAATGGTCATTGAATTTAAATTGAAGTAATAGTTTTTTTTGATATTTCAGATAAGATATTGTTTCATAGCAACCTCAGTTTCTCAGTATCTTAATTTTAAATAAAATACAACACTTGTCAACTTTGATGGCATTTTTCTGGAAAACCGTGCATCGTATGGAAAGAGAGGAATACTTTGTCCTAATTTATACAGGCAATTAAAAAAATAATAACTTTAGTGAAAAATCGATTGGCATACAAGTTCTAGACAGAAAAGATGTTTCAGACTCCAGTTTCTACGCCACTGGATATTGAGATAAATAATGTCGTATTGACAAAAAGATGGTAGTACTGAAAAAACACACGTTACAAATTTCAAATCAAAATCTCTAAAACGAAGAACTTTTTGATACATGTTAATTTGTACTTTTTACCTTAATATGAGGCCCTCTATCTATTGCCAAAGTCCTGTTACTGTAAACTGGGACCCCTGTGTAATGTTTCTCAGATTTTAATTGATCTAAGGCTAACCTCATTTGCCTTCCAGTAATGTACCTAGACAGCACAAGAATAATCGCTGCATATTCTAAGAATATATGTTCAAGATATTCGAATATTCATAGAAAAGTATTTAAATATTCAAGATATTTAGGGAATATTCCTACAAAATGCGAATGGGACAAAAAAAAATTTCTATAGAATATTTTCATGAATATTCCATAGATAATTAAGTATATTCATAAAATATTCTAAGATTGCTTTCAGCGACAAAGTTGAATATTCAAAATGACAATATAGAATATTGCATGAACAATTATACTTCCGCACATAATATTTACAGAAATAAATTAATATGCATTGAATATTCACCTAATATTCAGTTGGGTTATAGGAATATTTAGAGGACAATATACAGACCTATAAAATTATGAGAATATTGCTTGAGAATATTCTACAAATAACTAAATATATCTGAGAATATTCTAGGGCCAAATATTTGGTTCTGTAAAATATTCAAAAGGGCTGTACAAAATATATAAATTAGGGTGTTTCCAATTTTTTTTTTCGAAATTTTTTTTGCTTACCCTCCAATTGTTCCATTTTCCAAACAATTGATTTCCAAGTGTGAGCAAATTCTGTTATATTAAGGGGTCGTACAAAGGCCATGAAATTTTCCATTAATATAGCAAAAAGATAACTTTTTTAAATCTACGGATTAAACAAGGAAATGTATAATAAAGATAAGAAACATACAAAAGTCCCTCATTTCAGAATCTTCATGCAAGGAACACAAATTAACTTCTCCTAAACTTTTATAGGGCCTATAGTGTTCTTTGGGCCTTATAAGAGTGGAAATTGAAAAGTTATTATTGATTCGTATTCTTTGCCACATTCTGAATGAGGGATTTTTGTATGTTTTTTACCTTCATTATGTATTTAGTGTTGAAAATGCAGATTTACAAGTTATCTTTTTTCTCCATGTTAGATTAATGGGAAATTTTATGTTTTTTTGTACGACCTGTTAATATTAACCGATTTGGCGATAATTTGGAATTCAATTTTGGGAAGTGGAAGAAGTTTTGGGTATATGCATTTTAAAAAAAAAAGTTTATATTGAAATGTACCTAGGGCATTTCATCTATTTCAAATTTTACCTATTTATTACCAAAATTAATTACTTTATTATTTCTAAATTAAGATCATTAAACGTTAATTTTTATTTCATTACAAAGAACCAGAATATAAATCGTATTATATTAGAAATCTCAGGGTTAAATAACATTTCATTTTAGGAGCAAAAGTGCACGGTTGAACGCACAATTTTAGTCAGTTCAATATGTTAATGTAAACATAGAAATTCCAATGCACTACGCATACGTGACTGCAGTGTCTGTGTGTGGGCATCTGTTAGAAACGCATCAACATTTCAAGGGAAAACCGACTTTAAAGGTCGTGACGTCAGGGGATACAATTTATATAAAACACGGGTCCCGGCAGGATTCGAGGTGATTGCTAGTCGATCATCCAGCTCGGGATTAATTCCGAGTTAGCCTTTACGGTTTTTATCAGCTCAAGATTAATTTCTCTGAGTTAGCTGGAGGATTTATCCTTACAGTTTACAACGAGGTGATTGCTAGTCGATCATCCAGCTCGGGATTAATTCCGAGTTAGCCTTTACGGTTTTTATCAGCTCAAGATTAATTTCTCTGAGTTAGCTGGAGGATTTATCCTTACAGTTTACAACGAGGAAAGACACGGTGCATTTATTTTTCAAAGTCCATGAAGTGCAACTATTCCGGTATGCACAACCCGGGGCGACAGATTGAGGAAATATGGGGGAGATGATGTGAACGAATCACTAGGTAAAGGTTAGGCTATTTAACAGGGTTTTAGTATATTAGTTTATTCCAAATTCTAAATGATTAAAGTAATTTTTCATAAGTTTAAATATCGTAAAATAATATGTTTAGTTGAATCTCTGAAAATTATAGTTCTATAAGATTAAATACGACTTTATGTTTTGGTTCTCTGGCAACGATAAATAAACTACGTATTGTGGTACCAAGGAAACATTTTAGTACATAGGAAAGTTAATTAGGGTAACTTTTCAGTTTTAATTATTTTATTCATTTTAACTTAACTCGCTGTGATTGTGGGATTTCAATTCACTGGGTCGGGTTTGCTAAATAAAATATGTGCAATCGGTTATTCGGTCAATAACCTGTACTTTAAAATAGGTCAGCTGTCTATTATCGACACTATACTTTGAGTCCGTCCCCGACCACCCTTCGGCGTTGTTTGTTGTCGTCATTTTGTGTCGATGCACACTAGGACCGATGCAAGCCACACCGTAGGGAGGCCGGCTGTTTTAATTTACAAGGCTTTCGGCCGTCAGTTCATAACTGCGTTGTACTTGTTATTACGTATAATCAAGTGATTAAGGTATTACTCTAGATTTGTTGGGGTTGCCTGTTTCTTGACTGCTTAACTACGCCGATTGGTAGAGAGCACTTCGCCTGATTTGGGTGATGTTCTAGTCAAAACTTCGAAGCAGTTGGGTTACATGTGTGATTCTAAGAATAATCAATTGATTAAGGTATTACTCTAGATTTGTTGGGGTTGCCTGTTTCTTGACTGTTTAATTACGCCGATTGGTAGAGAGCACTTCGCCTGATTTGGGTGATGTTCTAGTTAAAACTTCGAAATAGTTGGGTTACATGTGTGATTCTAAGAAACCTCGAGGTTGCCATGTCCGCGAGTCATGCAGGGAAATTTCCCGTACAGCAGATATGAATTTACGCTGACTTCAGACTCCGACAGTCAAATTTAGACGGACATTTCTGTCACTTAACATTGTTTGTTTTGCACATGTTTTATATTGGCAAGTCCGGCACAGGTATTGATGTAATTACATCACAGCATCGCTTTGTGTCTCTTCAGGACCTAAACAAGTTTTCAGGCTATTTGCCACATCAATTATTATATTCGACTATAAAACAGTGGTTATTTTTCCACTAGCTTTGTATTTTCATTATCAAGCGATTGCCACATCAATTATTATGTTCGACTATAAAACAGTGGTTATTTTCCACTAACTTTGTATTTCATTATCAGGCGATTGCCACGACAATTGTTATTATATAATGCAACATATCAGAGAATTTCTCGCAACAATAAATGTATAAAACATATATTTGTTTTCTTCCTACATATTTTCAAAGCGTTACCTAACATATATAGGGTGAGATTAGCCTCACTCGACTTAACAAATTCAGTGCTCTAAAATAAACAGCAAAACCATAAAATCAATAATAAAAGCAGTTTTCTCAACAAGGCAATAATGGCTTGGTCTCACAAACAATAGTGCATAAAAGATTCCTCCTAAGATGGAAAAATTACTAGGAAACTATGAGAGTTTTCTAAAGGTATAAGTATCAAGTGTTAAATTTAATTCACAAAGTAACCAATAGCTAGTATTATCAAACTTTATATAAAAGAACCTGGGTAAACCATAAACGTGGTAGAACATACATTGGGGAAATAATAATTTGAGGTTACTACACACACAACGTAATTTGGGTCCTAATTTATAGAAAACTAGACGATCACGTAAATGGCCAAAGGTATTGTTTGTCTTTCCCTAAAAAGAAGGATAAATAACACAAAATACAACAAAAACGAAACGAGGGGGGGTTGGGGTGATTCAATATATAGGGTATTAAGAGGGACTGTAATTGTTTCAACCTTTCTCATTCACATCTTATCGATAACTTGCTCCTTACTGGGAGTCCAAACCAAATTGTTCATTTTGAATATACAGGAGTATAACAGTAAGCAGTTATCAAGAACCTGATGGTGACGGGTGTGACTACAGCTCTTTTCAGGCCTCAACAAGTATAAGAATCTAGAAAATCAATACTTACATCATTCAGCACCTGCGAAAACGTAAAACCGTCTATGAAATTTTAAAGGACATAGGCAGCTTTAATACAATGTTTTCCTATGATTATAGTATTGTGTAAACATTTTTTTAGAAAACAAATATTTGTCATTTCCCTAATGTAAAAAATAGAAAATTATATATGGGATGCAGCAATCTATCTATTGTCACCTCAATGCTAAAAGCATACTTATTTTTTGTATTCAGATTTTTTTGCAGACTTTTTTGGTGCCATAATAACTAAGCTGGGTTTATATAATCAATTAATCGACTTTCTGAAAAATGTAAATTTTCGATTTGTTTTGCAGGAGGCAATAATACACTATTTTAGTAGAATTGTTTATATAATGCAAGTAAAATAAATAAAATAAATCATTTATTTAATAAAATAAAACATGTTACTTATAATATTAATGTTTACATAAGCTTTAGATATTTGCTTTGTTGATATTCTGAAAAGGACTAAAGATTAAAAAATATGCCACAAATTTTAATCACACTAGTTTAGTCGATGTCCTCATCCCAACAGTACCACGTTCAAATATCTAGGGACACCCTGAAATTAAAAATAATTATAATTTCTGAAAATAAGAGAAGTCAATTATTGTAAATATTACTGGATATAAAAAAATTTAGTACTTTTAAAATACTCAAAACAGAAACAACAATGTTAAAAACATTAAAAAGAATTAATTTAGAAACTCAGAAAAAACATTTTAGAAATAGCATACAATTGATCCATATTGCATATTGCTCCTTACTTTGAATATTGATAAGACATTTCGACAAAATTGCAATTGACATTTTCAGGCGACTGTTCAATCTGGTAGTTGGAGAGATCATCTATGAAGCTGCCAGGAGTAACATGCAATGAGGATTAATAACCAAGAATCCAATACTACATTACAATTCCAAGAAACTCACCTTAAAAAACATGTAGGTACATCACTGGTTATTATCAGTCCTGATAACCCTACCCACTACCCCGAAAATAATACCACCTCCACGCACATGCAATGTAGAATATGAAACAAATAATAAATCTATTAAAATGGAAATGGTTATCATCAGTACAATCGTACTAAAAGTAGAACTTGAGATTCGGGATGCACAAAGCAATCCGAATAATATGTTATAAGAAGTAGTGGAGTGGGGCCAGTTCTTTATCACACCGTCACACACTCTGTTTTATGGTATATATTCAATATATGTCTTATGGTTTTGTACGAATCTCAAGTGTCAATCTTATATCGTCAAGTTGTATATAGTGAAGTTTCTACATGGAAACTTATTTTATGAACAATATAAAAGGAAATTAATTTTTACATGAAACAAGTAGACCTTACTGCATATTATGCTCGTTAAATAAAAATTCCCCTGTACAATAAACAATTCTGAATAAGATTGGCCTTTAAACATTACGTTACTTTGAGAGAAAAATTAATAAATATTTATTTAAGCGTGTTGATTTTTTGTTATGTTGAAACAACATGAGCGAGTGCATAAAAGACAGTTAAGACTGTGTACTGTACCACCGATCTTGACTAACTTTTTTAATGGTTACGGAGACTAGGTAGGTATGTCAAAAAGAAATTGAAGCAAACTATTTAAAAAAAATGTTATTTTATTTACGCAGTGTAACCGTAAAACAACTTAGGTTAGCTAATAAGATTGGTGGTAAAAGGAAGACAACTAATTCTTTTACAGGATGCCACATGCAAGATTTGAGGTTATAGGTTTTACTTTCTTCTACGAAAATGATATGCATGCACTTACCATAGTTTAAAACACTTTCCTACAGAACAACTGTTTCCAATTGCGAAATAAAACTATTAGATATTAGATTCACTTAAAACTTTCTGGAACTGGAGCATTCTCAAAAAGCGAGGGAAAAATAATGTCGGTTGTCTGTTGACGAATGACGTAGAGTGGTGCGCATCTGTCGTCTTTGTTATTATTTTAAGGCGGTAATTTTAAATAATGCTAAATTTAAATAATCTGCTTCAGGGATTTATGTCTTAAATCTTTTAATATGGGGTATAATTTTATAATACTAAATTTGTCAGGCATTATTAAACCCTTTCTTTTAAATGTTTTCAATTGTATTATTTAATATATGTTTTGCACTGATATATTAATTATGTATTATGCCCAAATAAACACATTATAAGTAACACAAGAGTTTAGCTAATTTCCATGATTTTAATTAGTGATTATCTTTAATAAATTGTGTTTAGCAATTGTAAAAAAATACAAGCATATCCATTTAAATTATTCTATGAATAATAATTGTAATTATTCGGTGAATATTTAAAAAAATATATTCAGTTAATATTCTTCCAGAGTATATCCATTTCAATTATCCTAGGAATATTCTTATATAATACACCAAAGATATTCATTTAAGAATATTAATAGAATATCATTTGTGATTATTCAGTGAATATTTTAAAAAGAATATTCCGTTAATATTCTTTCAGATATATATATTCTTTTAATAATATACGAATATATAGATATATATATATATATATATATATATATATATATATATATATATATATATATATATATATATATATATATATATATATATATATATATATATATATTCGTTATATTGAAGATTTACAGAATATTCGTGGAATGTTGTGTGCTGTCTGGGTACTGAATCATTTTCATGCTTTGTACCAAAATTAAAATAACAAACATTTTTCATTAGAAAAATACATCAAAATAATAGCCCTTGCAAATAAAAAGGTGAGGTGTATGCTTTATGTTCCAAACTGTTAGCTCCATAACACATGAAAAAATTATTTACAATCCTTTGGTTACCAAAGAAACAGAAGCATTTAAATTTGTTATTAAAATTATATGAAAATTATGCCTCTATATAGTCGCATGTTACTAAAAATGGTATATGTTATGCTAAGTTTAAAGCCCTTAATACAAATTTGTATTATCACTGAAACTAAGTGTTTATGTAATAGCTATTTTAGTAATATGGAATTGGTTTTTATTACAATTTCTAACTAAAATTTAAAAATAAATTCAGAAACTTCAAACTCTTTTAGTATTTAACCAATATAGAAGACTGAACACATTCTCAAAATATTGGGGAATGAAAGAGAAAAAACCTTACGTTCCACTGTATTAAGTTTAGTAGATTTGTTAATATCTCGAACTGATATCCATAATGTTAATTTAAGAAATATCGAGTGTCAATATACTATACCTAAACACAACTCTGTTAAATACAAGTACTGCTTTGAATATTATGCGCCTAAACTGTTAAATGAATATCCGGAATGTTTTTCTCAGCCTTCAATTAATAGTTTCAAAAAAGCATTCAAGTCCGTAGGTTGACATCCAATTAACAGTTAAATAATTGTTTGTTCATTTTTTTTCTCAAATCCAAATTATGCCAATATACAATTTGGTATAGTTGCTATGTTAGTATTTTAAATTTTTAGGCAAAATTGAAAACGGCTCTCCGAATTTTGTCTTTTTTAATTGAATTATTACATTTGATCTTTTTTGAATTATAATTAAATTAGTCAATGTAAGTAATAGTGATTAAACCAATAAATGTTATTATTATTATTATATATATATATATATATATATATATATATATATATATATATATATATATATATATATATATATATATATATATATATATATATATATATATATATATATATATATATATATATATATATATATATATATATGGGTCATTCTTTTACAAACCGCACACTAAAAAATACTTGACATTTTAGATTCGTCTGAAATTTTTTTTACAGCTTCTATACGTAAAATTAATTGATACATATTTCAGGATTTTGCTTAAAAAAAATTTTTTTTCGAAAATATCCATTTATGAAGTTTTGGTATTTTGCTGGATTTTCTCCAATCGTCTCATACATGAAATTTATTATCTCCAGTTGTACTGATCGGATCAGTGTCATTTTTTTACAGTTTACATGTTGTTACGTTAGCTTTCTAAAAGCATAACAAAAATTTTTTTTTCAATGTCAACATATCAAAAATAACAATTTAATTGTTTAAATAATTGTTAGATGCTATTAACCCAGGTTTAGTTAATTTTAAAAAATACCACTTCATTCTTCATCATGTTCCTTAGAAAATGGCATCGGTGAAAAAGTGGTATCTCTATGAGGTCAAAAGTTATTAAATATTTTCGAGCGCTTGTCAGGCGGCGCGCACGGAGTCGCCATGCTGGGCGTAGCGCGCAGAACGTGCAATCAAGCTCCCTTCAGTTTTAAATATATGTAAATGTTTTCATTCTGTTGTTCGACAACGTCCTATACGCATGCCATATTATTACTATCATATTTTAATCTAAAACTAGCGATAATCATAAAGTGTCGGTACAATGCCGAAAGCTTCAAAATCGTCGATTGGTTCGAAAATCAAAGTAGATCGATGTTCAATCCCTTCGATATGTCTTCACATCGTAAAAGAGAAAATCTAAGACCAGTTTCGAAGCAACATTTAGTGGCTCTTAACTTACCGGTAACGGATGAGTTCCTTCAGCGAAAAATCTGTAATACTTGCCGTGTTAAATTGTTTCAATTACGCAAGAATCGCGAAAAGAAGTTCGAATCAACTGTAAGTAGTATTTTCGAAGCAAATTTCTTTAATAAAATTTCATTCATTATATGAGACAAGGTCTAAAATATCCTAAAATTATAAAATAAATTGTTAAGCTTCAGGTTAACTGATGTATGTAAAAATTACATTGTTTTTAGAAGGAGGAAATTAATGATTCTGATTTTGACGCTTTGGAAAGTAATGACGTTAACTGGAAACGTTCTCCTGAAAGTCCCGGTGTATCTTTTGAAGAAGACAAAGTGGCAGTATCTGCAGTAATTGATTCTATCAACCAGGGTTGAAGTTAAAATTATGAAATAAAATGTATACTTTGTGCAAAAAAAAAACATTTTGTATACTACTCAGAAGCTAATAAATCAAAGTGTTTAAATTTAGTTTCTTACTTTTATTTTCTCACGTCGTGATATTCAATATTAATTTAGTAACCGGGAAGTAACTATAATGTTCTTTTCATTATTTATATTAATTTTTATACAGTAATGTTATCAACAAATATTTTCAAACTATTACGCAATACGGTAAACATTCATTAATATAAAATAGGTGCAAATGCCTGAGACCTCTGAGGTGCGCGGAGCGCGCCGTCTGACAAGCGCTCGAAAATATTTAATAACTTTTGATCTAATAGAGATACCACTTTTTCACCGATGCCATTTTCTAAGGAACATGATGAAGAATGAAGTGGTATTTTTAAAATTAACTAAACCTGGAGCAACAGCATCTAACAATTATTTAAACAATTAAATTATTATTATTTTTGATATGTTGAACAGAAAAAAATTTTATTCTTTAACTATAGTAAACCATAAAAAAATGACATCGTTCCGATCAGTACAACTGAATAATAAATTTCACCGCCGGGAGGGGGGTTGGAGAGAATCGCAAAATACCAAACTTTATGGTTTTTCGAAAAAATTTTTTAGCATCCTTAATACTTCTTTTTTACTACTGAAAAGAAATTTCAACAATTTAAATTTTTTTAAATCCGTGCGATTTGTAAAAGAATGACCCATATACAGGCTGTCTCTAAAAAACGCCGCAAGCCATAACTCAGTTATTTATCGTCCAATTTTAAAAAACAGAGAATTAAATGAAATGGCTCTAAAAACACTATAGAGGGAGCCAGTTGCAGCGTACTTATCATTATTTTTTTTTAGGAAAGCGATAGTCAACTTTTTTTTTCAAATGGCAATATATATTTTTTTTAATATATTATTGTGCACATTTCTTTTCTGAATCCAACGATGTATATGACATTAACTTTTGTGAAACACATCGCAGAAAAAGCGTCAAAATATTAGTCAATACCGCATTAGAAGGCGCCTGGCCGCTTAATTAACAACAAATGTATTTAGACTAATCACGTATGCCTCGAATTCCTGAAAAACAAAAAATAGTACATCAAAGCAAATATATGTCATTTTAGCAAAGAATTATACGTACTTGTCGTGAAATACCCCCAAATTTTATATTGAATGCGACCCGTGCAGTATTTAGAAGATGCCAGTTATGTCTTGATTATGGTGGTGGCCAATTTGAGCAGCACTTGTAGGTGTGTAATTTTATTTCCATTGTTACATTGTTTCTTTAGTTGTTTCTTGTTTGTTGTTCTTCATTTAATGTGTTTAGTGTTCTATTAATGTTATTTCGTGTTGAACTTTGTATAATGGTTAATGAATTTAATTAAGTTGCTTTTCTTTTATATGATATTCATTGTATTGTTTTTTCTGTTAATAATAAAATTCTGTTCTGAGTTTCACTTGCTTTACTGTATTATTTTTTGTTTTCCATGACATAGATGATTAGTCTAAGTACGTTTGTCATGAATTAGTGGCTGGCAGCCTAATGGGGTATCGACTAATATTTTGACGCTTTTCTGTGATAAGTGTCACAAAAGTCAATGTCATATACATCGTTGGATTCAGAAAAAGAATGAGCACTATAATATATAAAAAAATATATATACTGCCATTTGAAAAAAAAAGTTGACTATCGCTTTCCTAAAAAAAAATAATAATAAGTACGCTGCAACTGGCTCCCTCTATAGTGTATTTAGAG
Source organism: Rhamnusium bicolor (assembly GCA_029963845.1). Classification (NCBI taxonomy): domain Eukaryota; kingdom Metazoa; phylum Arthropoda; class Insecta; order Coleoptera; family Cerambycidae; genus Rhamnusium; species Rhamnusium bicolor. Next base: position 10,873 of record JANEYF010000197.1, on the reverse strand, counting down.
CCATTTCATTTAATTCTTTGTTTTTTAAAATTGGACGATAAATAACTGAGTTATGGCTTGCGGCGTTTTTTTAGGAGACAGCCTGTATATATATATATATATATATATATATATATATATATATATATATATATATATAATATATAAGAATTAAATTTATTTAATGAATCAATGGCTTTGATTTTAATACCTGCATGATATGGAGATTTTTTATATAAAGTTGTATTATGATTTTTAATTTTTAATAGGTGACCTTGTCTGATATTATATAGGTGATTGTTAGAATTGGTTTCGAATATGTTTAAATTTTTTTTGACAAATTTAATGGTGTTTAGTATGTATATGCTGTGAACAGTTAAGATTTTATTATTTTTGAAATAGGGTCTACAAGTATCCCTTGGTGTAATATCAAATAACAACCTGATGAGCCTTTTCTGTAGGATGAACACTCGATTTATACTTGATACAGCACCCCACGCTATAATATTGTATGATAAATGTGAATATGCATGTGCATAGTAAACGTTTAGTAATGATTTAATATTGAAGATACCCTTCAACTGTCTTATTTCAAAATATGCCTGATTTAGTTTTTTGCAAACACTTTCAATTTGCTCCTTCCAACAAAGACTACCCAGACAGCACAAGAATAATCGCTGCATATTCTAAGAATATATGTACAAGATATTCGAATATTCATAGAAAAGTATTTAAATATTCAAGATATTTAGGGAATATTCCTACAAAATGCGAATGGGACAAAAAAAATTTCTATAGAATATTCTCATGAATATTCCATAGATAATTAAGTATATTCATAGAATATTCTAAGATTGCTTTCAGCGACAAAGTTGAATATTCAAAATGACTATATAGAATATTGCATGAACAATTATACTTCTGCACAAAATATTCACAGAAATAAACTAATATGCACCGAATATTCAGTTAGGTTATAGGAATATTCAGAAGACAATATACACACCTATAAAATAATGAGAATATTGCTAGAGAATATTCTACAAATAACTAAATATATCTGTAGAATATTCTAGGGTCAAAGATTTGGTTCTGTAAAATATTCAAAAGGGCTGTACAGAATATATAAATTAGCGTGTTCCAAATTTTTTTGCTTACCCTCCAATTGTTCCATTTTCCAAACAAGTGATTTCCAAGTGTGAGCAAATTCTGTTAATATTAAGGGGTCATACAAAGGCCATGAAATTTTCCATTAATATAGGGAAAAAGACAACTTTTTTAAATCTACGGATTAAACAAGGAAATGTATAATAAAGATAAGAAACATAAAAAAGTCCCTCATTTCAGAATCTTCATGCAAGGAACACAAACTAACTTCTCCTATACTTTTCTTTTATAGAGTCATACTGTTTTTTGGGCCTTATAAGAGTGGAAATTGAAAAGTTATTATTGATTCGCATTCTTTGCCACATTCTGAATGAGGGATTCTTGTATGTTTTTTTACCTTCATTATATATTTTGTGTTTAAAATGCAGATTTACAAGTTCTCTTTTTTCTCCATGTTAAGTTAATGGGAAATTTCATAGTTTTTGTGCGACCTGTTAATATTAACCGATTTGGCGACAATTTGGAGTTCAATTTTGGGAAGTGGAACAAGTTTTGGGTATATGCATTTCGAAAAAAAAAAAAAAAAAAGTTTATATACAGGCGCCGTAAGGTGTTAAGAGGGACTGTAATTGTTTCAACCTTCTTCATTCACATCTTATCGATAACTTGCTCCTTACTGGGAGTCCAAAGCAAATTGTTAATTTTGAATATACAGGAGTATAACAGTAAGCAGTTATCAAGAACCTGAAGGTGACGGGTTTGACCACAGCTCTTTTCAGGCCTCAACAAGTATAAGAATCTAGAAAATCAATACTTACATCATACAGCACCTACCATCATATTATGTCTATGAAATTTTAAAGGACATAGGCAGCTTTAATACAATCCTATGATTATAGTATTGTGTAAATTTTTTTAGAAAACAAATATTTGTCATTTCCGTAACGTAAAAATAGAAAATTATATATGGGATGCAGCAATCTATCTATTGTCACCTCAGTTCTAAATGCATACTTACTTTTTGTATTCAGATTTCTTTTGCAGACTTTTTGGTGCCATAGTAACTAAGTTGGGTTTATATAATCAATTAATCGACTTTCTGAAAAATGTAAATTTTCGATTTGTTTTGCAGGAGGCAATAATACACTATTTTAGTAGAATTGTTTATATAATGCAAGTAAAATAAACAAAATAAATTCAAACAAATTTTATTCTATATTTACTAACTGTGTATCCTACATTTTTAAATAGTGATTTTAAATAAACTATTTAAAAATCCCATACCTTGCAAATGTATGGTATAAACTTAAATATATTTATTTAAATAAAATAAAACATGTTACTTACTTATAATATTAATGTTTACATAAGCTTTTGACATTTGCTTTAATATTCTGAAAAACTTGGATTAAAGATTAAAAAATATGCCACAAATTTTAATCACACTAGTTTAGTTGATGTCCTCATCCCAACAGTACCACGTTCAAATAGGGACACCCTGAAATTAAAAAGAATTTATAATTTCTGAAAATAAGAGAAGTCAATTATTGTAAATATTACTGGAGATAAAAAAGTTTAGTACTTTTAAGATACTCAAAACAGAAACAACAATGTTAAAACATTAAAAAGTATTAATTTAGAAACTTTCAGAAAAAGATTTTAGAAATAGCATACAAAATTTCACTTGGACATTACCAAATACGACACATTAAAATGTATAAATTTTCGGGTATTGATCCATACTGCATGTTGCTCCTTACTTTGAATACTGATGAGACATTTCGACAAAATTATAATTGACATTTTCAGGCGACTGTTCAATCTGGTAGTTGGAGAGATCATCTATGAAGCTGCCAGGAGTAACATGCAATGAGGATTAATAACCGCGAATCCAATACAACATTACAATTCCAAGAAACTCACCTTAAAAAAACATGTACATCACTGGTTATTATCAGTCCTGATAACCCTACCCACTACCCCGCCAATAATATCACCTCCACGCACATGCAATGTAGAATATGAAACAAATAATAAATCTATTAAAATGGAACTGGTTATCATCAGTAGGGGAGACCGGGGATGGTTGGCACACTTTTTTAAAAAATAATTTTTTTCTAAAAGATTTAAAATGTTAGAAAATTAAACAGTTTATTACGTAACAAGTTGATATTTTTACTACATTATAGGACAGTGAGAAAATAATTCATTGACAGGGAAAAGCGTAACAGCCAGTTTTTATATCATATGTCAAGTGTGCCTATCTACCCTGGATGTGGGGTAGGTTGGCACAGGCGTTGGGGTAAGTTGGCACAAAGAGAGCAAATGAATAAAATATTATTTAGATTTAATTTATTAGCCCATATTTAACAAACGAAAATCTATATCAAACTTAAGGAAAGACTGCAGTCTCTTAGTACCCCCGGCAAAAGAAGGAGGGGGAAGAATCAATTTTATATCTTCTGAGTTTATGGTAGCTATGTCTTCTATAAGAGGAAAGACAAAGCTTCCAGTCTTTTTCTCGCTTTTGCGTAAGAATGATACTCCCCACTCTCTTTATTTCTCCTTGGGTAACAATTTTTGCGATGTAAAATTTTTCTTTTGACCGTGCGTTTGCTTCGTCCACTAATGCAACTAGAACAAAGTCATCTTTTTTGGGATCACGCTCAAGCTCTTTAAAGTTATCAGGATTTGCAACTCCCGCCCAATCTACATCTTCGTCGCCGCTACCGCTTGCTTCAGATTTCCATTCTTCTTCGTCAGTCATTTCTTCGTTTTCTTTATTTTTTTTAGTTTTCTTTTTTGTTTTTCTATTCCCCTTTTTGTTTGTTTTCAGAGTCAGTTTCCTTTTAGAGGCAGCTTTTTCTTCTTCGAGTGCATCTTGGACTGGGGTGTCAGTCAATATTGCCGTAGACCTTTTCTTGTAGCTTTTTTTGGGTTTTCTTGGTGGGACCTTAGGAAAAGGTCTGAAAATTTCCAGAGGGGATATAACACAACTTAATGTACTAGGACCAGGTTCATTAAATGTTTGCATGCCACTTTTGTCCAGTTTAGATGTCAAATCTGCTTTTTTGTGCCTTTTTTTCTGGAGTCTGAGCACTCGGGATTGATTGATCAGGAGTTGGTGCATTTGGGGATGGTCGGTCTGTTACAGTACTGGGAATAAATTCGCTCTCAGAAAAAATTAATCGATTGAATGGGAAAATCCCTGATACCTTGAAACCACTAACAATGTTATTCTGAGTGACAGCCAAAGGTAGCGCAGTATTGACAATCCCAGGAATGTCATAAATAGTCATTGTGGAGTCAGGATGATTCCTCATCCAAGCATCACAGGCCGTATTAACATACTTTTTAAAAGGTTCATATACACTCCTATCTAATGGTTGCAGTTTATGGCTGCAATGGGGTGGAAACGACAGAACACACACTCCATTATTTTTTAGAAAATTCAAAGCTTCTATCGATAAGTGAGAGTCATGGTTGTCTAACACAATAATACTGGTCGCTCTCTGGTGCATTTGACATTTCTAACAAAATGTTTGGCAAACTCCAGAAAATGTTCTTCTTTCATCCATCCGGAGATATTAGCACAACCAGTGCTTCCTGTTGGTGCGCCATTTAGGAAATGATCTTTAAAATGCACTCGTGGAAATACAAAAAAAGGGGGAGTTGAATTTCCTGTAGCTGACACAGATATGGCAAGGGTCACCAAAGTGCCCCTCTCAGCAGAAGTAACCTGGCCAATTTGTTTAAATCCTTTCCCTAGCGACTACACGATCTGGTTTTTGAACCGTTGTGATGCCAGTTTCATCCATGTTCCAAATGTCACATGATTGAAAATGGTAGCGATCCATGACTTCTTGCAAATTATCAAAAAAAGCATTGACATTGTGTACATTAAATGCCGAAGCTCTGGCCAAACTGGTGGCTTCGGGGGTTCGAATGGATAGTGTTGAATTTCGTTTTAAAAAAGAGGTAAACCAATGAGGACCCGCCATTTCTAACTCTATCCAAGATGTAGGTATTGACTTTTTTTAGGTATACTACGTATTGATATGCAAACTTTCGCACTTCTCTTGGGGAAAGTCCAATAAAGTACACATCTGAAGCCCTCTTCAAATAATCCGATAGCTCTTCCTCTTCGGAGGTGGAGAATACCTGCAAACAATGCAAAGTTATAGAAAACAATAGCCCAACTTCGTAGAATTTTCTTTTGAAAAATCAAAATCGACCTTGCATACCTTTCTATTTTGTTGATAGCCAAATTGAAAATTGAACTCTGCTTTATTAAGTTCTGGTTCGGGAATTTTAGAGCAAAATCTTGCTAACGAACGAAATGGTATTTCATACTTTGCTGCAGTAGATCGTATGCTTTTCTTATCAATTTTAACTTCCCTAACTGCCCTCAAAATTATATCAGAAGGCGTACTTGCCCTTGTAGTTTTACGTATCCACTGTCTTACCATTTTTCTAAAAAAAATATAGGTATATATATTGTAAGACGTAACGGGGTTGGTTGGCACACAGGCCAACCATCCCCGACATACTATATGACAACCAACCCCAATGCTACTCAAAATTTATTAAACGCCATTATTCCATAGGCATGAGAAATTTACTAGAAACGGATTTATAAAACAAAAGGTTACATCCTATACTTTTAACAACCATATAAAACATTGACACAATTAACATTGGTTAATATGCGAAAAGACTTCAAGAATATTTACTTTGATGATACAAAAACAGAAATTCGCTTACCAATTTAAAAAGGAGTACATCCACACGCTCACGTTTCAAATAGGTGACTGATGGTCTACTAAACTGTCTTACAAAAAGATCCTTGCTGCTCTCTAGCGACTAACGGCAGAAATATGTGACGTGTGCCAACCAGCCCCCGTAGCCAACCATCCCCGGTCTCCCCTACAATTGTACTAAAAGTAGAACTTGAGATTCGGGATGCACAAAGCAATCCGAATATATGTTATAAGTAGTGGAGTGGGTCCAGTTGGTTCTTTATCACACCGTCACACACTCTGTTTTATAGTATATATTCAATATAATATGTCTTATGGTTTTGTACGAATCTCAAGTGTCAATCTTATATCGTCAAGTTGTATATAGTGAAGTTTCTACATGGAAACTTATTTTATGAACAATATAAAAGGAAATTAATTGTTATATGAAACAAGTAGACCTTATTGCATATTATGCTCGTTAAATAAAAATTCCCCTGTACAATAAACAATTCTGAATAAGATTGGCCCTTAAACATTACGTTACCTTGAGAGAAAAATTAATAAATGTTTATTTAAGCAAGTGTTGATTTTTTGTTATGTTGAAACAACATGAGCGAGTGCATAAAAGACGGTTAAGACGGTGTACTGTACCACCGATCTTAGCTAACTTGTTTAATGGTTACGGAGACTAGGTAGGTATGTCAAAAAAAATTGACGCAAACTATCAAAAAAAAAAATGTTATTTTATTTACGCAGTGTAACCGTAAAACAACTTAGGTTAGCTAATAAGATTGGTGGTAAAAGGAAGACAATTCTTTTACAGGATGCCACATGCAAGATTTGAGGTTTAGGTTTGACTAATATTTTTATATTGATTTAATTACACGCTTTCTATCTACGAAAATGATATGAATGCACTTATCACAGTTTAAAACACTTTCGCACAGAACAACTCTTTCCAATTGCGAAATAAAACAGATATTATATTCACTAAAAACTTTCTGGAGTTGGAGCATTCTCAAAAAACGAGAAAAAATAATGTCGGTTGACGAATGACGTAGAGTGGCGCACGTCTGCCGTCTGTTATTATTTTATGGCGGTAATTTAAATAATGCGAGATTTAAATAATCTGCTTTAGGGATTTATAATGTCTTAAATTTTTTTAATATTGGGTATAATTTTATAATACTAAATTTGTCAGGCATTATTAAACCCTTTCTTTAAATGTTTTCAATTGTATTATTTAATATCTGTTTTGCACTGATGTATTAATTATGTATTATGCCCAAATAAACACATTAAGTAACACAAGAGTTTAGCTAATTTCCATGATTTTAATTAGTGATTATCTTTAATAAATTGTGTTTATTTGTAACAATAAAATACAAGCATATCCATTTAAATTATTCTATGAATAATAATTGTAATTATTCGGTGAATATTTAAAAAATATATTCAGTTAATTTTCTTCCAGAGTATATCCATTTCAATTATTCTAGGAATATTCTTATGTAATACATCAAAGATATTCATTTAGAAATATTAATGGAATATCATTTGTGATTATTCAGTGAATATTTTAAAAAGAATATTCCGTTAATATTCTTTCAGATATATATATTCTTTTAATAATATACGAATATATAGATATATACTTATATTCTATTTTGAAGATTTACAGAATATTCGTGGAATGTTGTGTGCTGTCTGGGTACTGTCTATCATAGTTCCCAGGAACTTGACCACTGTTGAGAAGTTTTCAGTTGGTATTACTTTGATAAGATCTTCCGAGGGTGATCCTCGTTTGCAGAAGTATACACATTCGGTTTTACCAATATTCAAGATTAGTGTATTATTATGACACCAGTCTTGATATAATTTTAAAATTCTATTTATTTTACCTTGAAGTTCTACAGGATCCCATGCTGAGAGCAACATCGAAGTGTCATCAGCAAACATCACAACTAATCCCTCCTGCATAATTGTAGGGAGATCATTGACAAATAATAGAAATAATAATGGTCCCAGCACGGAACCCTGAGGAACTCCGTGAGTAACATCATAGTTTTCTGACAGCGTGCCATATATTTTTACATGTAGTTTTCTATTAGTCAAGAATGATTTAATAAGACTTAATGTTAGACCTCTAATTCCCAACCTCTACAGCTTACATGTGACAAAATCAAGATTCAAAGTATCGAACGCTTTGCTTAGGTTGAAGAACAATCCAACGACATGATGTTTCTTATCAATTTCATCATATTCAAACTGCAGAAGCTGAATGGTGGCCGTTTCTACGGACTTGTTTTGCTGAAAACCATGCTGATTTGTTGTTATAATTTTGTGTTTAAATAAGAGTGATGATATCCTGTTATATATTAATCTCTCTATAACTTTAGAAATTACACATAATATGGAAATTGGTCTATAATTTTCAAAATCAAGGTCATCACCCTTATTGAATACTGGCAAAACCGATGCAATTTTGAAAACACTTGGAAAGTGGCCTTGCTGAAAGCATTCGTTAATTAAGTGTGCTCGAGGTGCTGCAATTTTTTCACAAGTATTTTTAGGGCTTTTGTAGATATACCATCTAAACTTGTAGCAGGTTTGTCTTTCAGACTTTTAATTATGTCTATAACTTCTTTAGGTGTTGTGGGCTTCAGAAATATTGTCTGTTCAACATAAGAGGAACTAGTACACTCAGTGGAGATATTGTCCTTGAAATGTTCAGACACCTTCTCAGATGCAACATTAGAAAAATAATTCCCAAAATTGTCAGAGATGATTTGGGGATTTGTTGTAGGTGTGTTGTTTATATTTATAGTTATTTTTTTTTACTTTCAACCTTTTTTACCAAGTTGTTCATTTACCAGGTTCCAAATTTCTTTCGAACTATTTGTTGCTTTATTTACTCGTTGTGAAATATGTATATATATATATATATTTATATATTATGTGATATTTTATTTTTATGCTCCATGTTGGGACACAATTTTATATATAATGTTTTGTTTTATGATAATAAAAATATTTTATTTTATTTATTTTATTTTGAGACTCTTATTATTTTAACCTCTCCTCAGGGTTCGGGCAGGTTCCCTGGCGTTAATCTGAAGATATAATCGCACAGCTCCAATTTCAATGAAAAACACGTTGACAGATTACAAAACAAAATGGATTTATTTACAAATTTCTGGTGTGGCTTAGGACAACTTTTGTATAAATATATCTTAAAATTAAAATTAAATGGCCTTTTATTTATGATCAGATCTGTTACTATAGCTGCTATTAAATCGTCGAGTACCTAGGATTTATTGTGGTTTTACTTACGGCGATATCTTGAACTTCACGTTATGGCAATCTCTGTTGACTAACGCTTCTGCTTATATTATTGCTCTGTGCCTCGATCCTTCTGCATCCGTGGCAAATTTCAGATTCATAAAACTTCAGTAACAATGGCTGCTCGGCACACTGGATTTATATTTTCGTAGCACAACACTATATTTATTTAACAATCAGCAAACTTTTATTTAAGGTACGTATTTTACCTTTACTAATTTCCTCAAATCACATTTACTATTATATACAATACTTTCCTTGGTCGTTGTAATTGGAAATTATTCTTACATTCCACTTGGAATTAAATTATGGTATTAATAAAATTTAATTTAATATATTTTTTTTTTGTGTTTTTAGGTTTACAAACCCTGTTTTAATATTTTGTGAGCTTGAGAATGGACTTCATTTCTTTTGAAAATATAAATTTAAAATTTTGAGGTTAGGAAATTTCTATAAAATTACAATGCTCTCCCTTTGAGCTTTCTATCAATACTAAAACTTAAATATGGGCTTTTTATTGGCCTAATCTGACGTTTCTCCATAAATCATGACACTTGATTTTTGAAATTTAAAATATGAAAATTAAATTCTCTTTTTATTTCTTTATGATACCTTATGGCTCTAATTTTATTATTGAATAAAGATATAGAGATGATTAGCTTTATTTTGATATGCCATAATATGGCCTTTTGTGAATATTTAGAAAAATTACAATTGCAACGATTTTTAACAATTTCTCTTATATAACTAATTACAACCATCTAAACCACGTACCAGAGACTACTTTAAGAACTAATGAACAAATCAACACCATATTTGCATGTCTAAATACATTTAAAACATTATTTTAATTTGCCTTTCGTTTTAGGACTTCGTTAAACCTCATTGTCTGGAAACTTTTCAAATACAACAAATTACTTAAAACTAACTGACTGGAAACAATAAATAGATGCTATTCTTCTGACATAGCTATAAAAAGTTTAACAAATGGTTTTTATTTTAGAAAAAACTTCATATTTGTCAAGTTATATACCTCCTTGGACATAAATTTACACATACACCTTTTAAATGTCTTTACATTTTGATGCTATTACATGGTATTAGCTCACAAGGTGAGTCTCTTTCACTTTTGTAAAGTTTTAAAGTTAGACGATGCACTTACTTCGTAAAACTGACTAAAATCTCAGATATCGTAGAGTTTATGCTACCCAAATTATGAAAGTAGTTTATAGCACTTTTTTCCCAGTGTTCATGATTGCTATCTCACTTGTAGCTATTCTATGACAAACTTTATTATATTTGTCTTTAACAAAGTTCATAATTTTAATTAATAACAATAAAATTTTATTTTTTTCCAGGTTACCCAAAGGTTTTGGTACCTAAATCAATAATGTTTTGGCTCTGGTTGCTATGCTATACACAAATAGTCCTTCTGATGCTTATTCTAAATAGAACAATGCTTTTTTCTCATAACATAATAACATACAGTTCATTTACCACACGGTAGGTGTTTATATCTAGCGTTTAACAACATTTATTACAAATTTTACCTATTTAATATGAATACAGTTAACGTAAGTGTCTCTCACTGAAACTGGGCTCTCATACCGCTCAAAATTATCATTTTAATTTAAATATTAGAGTCTTTCTTTGCTTTAGGATTGGCAAAATATCTTAATTACTTTCTTTTTATTATTTAAACA
>JANEYF010000196.1:0-98760 GCA_029963845.1 Rhamnusium bicolor | reverse complement strand
TCGGCAGATAAAACCTTGCAAACCGCATTATCCGAGATACAAAAGTTAATCGCATAACTACTGACAAAAATGAATTTCCGGACGACACAAAAACAATAAAATAGCGGTAGGCCGAATAGAGCTATCCGCTATATAAGTGTGGCAAATTCAGCCATATTGAGAGGAACCGGGGTGAGCTCTATATTCAAGATGTAATTTCCGAAGTACAAAAGACCATTAGCCAACTACTGATAAACTTGAATCTACAGCGGAAACAATACTAACAATAGAGTACAAGTAGGAGACAGAATTTAGGAGGCATCCGCCATTATATGGCCAGCAGAGGGGACTATGACAAGAGTAACCCTCAACACCCTAAAGGGCAAGGAAGGGGAATTGTCGCAGTAATCAAAGTGCTGCAGGAAAACTGGCAGGCTGGTACCTCGGGGTCTTGTTCTAGCTGAGTGAAAGGTATTTGACATTTTTAGAAGACCATGCCAGAAAGACTGTAAGCCCTGTCACCGTATGGAAAACAACATGAAGAGTACTAATCGTGAATACCGTTAAAATTAATGTTCTTTATGATTGCAGAAAAGAGTCATTAAGGGCAGAGCAGTTAAAGAATAAGGAAGTTGGTCCTATTCTGAAATAGAAAGAAAAGCAACCCAACCCGGTTGTAAGGACATTTCAAACAAATCAGTAACCTAAAGACGTATAAGACTTGAGAAATCCAAGATGGTAAGAAGACACTTAGTGTACCGTAAATCCGAAGTTTAATGCGCAGTACTGCAATAATGGTATAAAGAATCATCGAAGTATATTTTTGGCACTACAAAACTTCGACAAGTACGAGAACGATTCTGTTGCTGTAACAATAGTCAAGATGTGTAGACTCTGGTGCCAAAATGTGATGGGGTGCCGAAAAGTGGCAAGTAACGGCTGGCCAATAAGAAGAAAGGTCCAATGAAGCAATATAACGTGGGGGCGGTGTTTGAGCGTATTGCCATAGCAAGTGAACGTATGAGGGCAATCGTTATGCCGCAAAGGGTAATTCAGGGAGTTCTTAATGGGAGATCTGGTTTGGCTATATAACCTACAACAAAAGAAAGACAGGTCCCCGAAGCATTATCCATCTGGCGAAGGACCATACACTGTCGTGACCAGAATAAATGGTGGTATGCTCCGGAATTCAGCAAAGTCCAAAATTAAAAGATGGAGGTGGTGTACAGAGAAACTAGTTAAGTATGTAGAGGCGGAACAATTGTTTGATCGGGACGTTTATTTGGCGATGTGGTATGTTGGCTACAATGGACTGCATTATTGTTCCCTGAGTGTGTCTTTCGAGATATGCGCTACCATATTAAAACGAATTAAATAATCAAGATTTAACAGGCGGAACTGAACTGTTCGATAAGGGCTGGGAATGTTCAAGAAAGTTCTGGACTATACATGGATGTATATAAAAGCCACACAATAGGTGTTACCGAACTTTCAATCAACGAATCTACGGTTTGAGATTTTTGTGTAGATAGCAAACATGTTACAGTATCTTAAACGAGTAATGTGTAGAAACTTTTTGCTATTTCTACAGATAAACCCGTGGAAGAACACGGTCTCGTATCAGCTGTGCTGAACTGCACTCCACCATTCGCGACTGTGAATCCTCCGCTGCTAATGGCCAAACGAAAATAGCGCATGCTAATGGTCGAGTTCGCACCTTCGTGGTTTTATCTGTGTATCAAGTTGTCTTTAAAACTTTCTGCGTAAAATAAAGTTCATACACGATAGTTCATATCTATCTCAGTTATTTTAGAGCTGGTTATGGTGAACAATTTATCGAATTGAAAACTCAATATACAGAAATTTTTAAACAATATTGCAGCGGTTTTTCACCTTTAGAGCAAGAGAGTTAATTGCTTACATTGAATGAAACAATTGGTACATATTTTCTCCTGTTTTGTAAATCTGGCTGATTCAAAATGTTGTAACTGTTACGGTTTCTTCATGCAAAAGTGATAAACGTAAATAATCTCTTCTCATTACTGTTAAAACAACAGTCGTGGTTGTGTAGTAGGCAAGTTTACCACTTTTTGTTAAAGGGCTGATTGGTTTAGGCTAGTTGATAAAGGTTGACACAGTATATATAATCCGCTAATGAAATTGAGTGGAACTGAGGTATTTTCAGAGAAAATATTTTATCCCAGAATGCAAGTAATTGATGTTTGTCTTAAAATTTTAGTTAGCAGACAACACAATAACATAACACAAATAACAACTTTTCTTTGGTAAAGATTTCGTGAAATATAATTCAAGGTACGACTTCATCTGCTTCAACAAAGAAACCATTGGTATATGAAAAACAAGAAATACACTTAAAAAGTAAAGATGATTAAAAATATCTGAAATGAGAGATATGGAGAAAATTGCCCTTTAACATTATTTATAATAAACTTGTGAAGATGCACGGCGTTCACTACCCACGCCCAGGCCACGTTGCAAGGTTTTCTAAGTTTATGGTGTCTTTATACACCATAATAAGAAAACGAAAATTTTGAGGTTACATACAAAAGTTTTTTACTAATTACAAAGCGATATGTCGTAAACAATTTTTCATCAGTGATAGTGTTTCAACTCATTAATTTAACTTAATGAGACTACATTACCTAGTTGGGCAATTTGAAAATAATTAACATAATTATATAACGCACACATTGAAATTTGTAATTATGGACAACCTATAATTAAAACAATTACCTGGTTAGTCAATTTGAATTTTTAACCTGTAAATATAACTTCCTATAACAAATGTATTAAAATGAATTAATCATCTCGAACCTTAATTAGCTACATATTAGCACATAATATGAGCAGAACATCTCACGTTATATTCAGAGCAACAGGATACGAAGCAGAGGTTTTTATTAAACTATTGATGAAAATAAGCGGTTAACAGTTTACCACCTGATCTATAATGTCGCAATCAAACAGATCGATTGATTGTCAAGCCGTTTACGCTTTCCCGTTTCAACAATGAGCATTGTTACTGGATGTCAGTCGTATTTTTCTTTGAATGTTTAAAAACATTTTGGGCCTACACCATAATTCCATTGTGCTCTGAAATTTATTGATTTTATTTGAATCACTGTGAAACATTAATATAATAAATTGGTTTACGTTCTTAGAATATTTTTATCAACAGTTCGGCTTCTTGTCATGAATCTGTAATGTTTATGTATTAAATGCTTATATTATATTTTTATATCCATGTTATCGATAAGGTTAATATACAAAAAATATGATGATAATAATAATAACTGCATTGTCTATATTCATCATTGTTCTAAATTTAAAGAGTAGTTTCGATGCAATACGATGGCATTGCAATTTGTTAGGGAAATCAGTCCATTTCCCTGGACTCTAGGGGACATGTTCTTTTATATAACACCACAGATAATACAACCCTCTGTATCCCTGAAGGTACCTTAAGGTAACTTGTGCGGAAAAAGGGCTACACGTTTAACATACACCCAATGTATGCTGGGATTAATTTCTGGTTTAGAAAAATCCTAGCTGCTCCAGAGATAGAATCCAGGACTCCAGGGTGAAGTGTTCTTACACTCGACCACACAGAACAGAATCCAATAAATAAAATAAATAAATAAATAAATAAATACATGTTGTAAAGAAAAAATATTTTATTGTCCAAATGGCGACCGTGTTTGAGAAAAAAATGCATTTTTGTGAAATAACTCAAAAACTGGAAAATCAGGTAAAACTTTTCTCATGAGAACATTATCTTCATAAGATTGTCTTCACTTTTTTTGTTTATACTTATAATATATTATTTCTTAAAGGTTCCTTAATGCTGATTTTTTTGTGACTAATGGACTTGCCTTATTACAAGATGATGAGGAACATTGGGAAAAAGTAAACGAAATTACTATATTTCCCACTGACAATTAATTCTTTTGCAGAATTGACTGATGAAGATTCAGACGAGGTATGGATATGTACAAGTGACACGAAGAAGCATTTATCAGAAAAAAAGCGCGGCATAAAAAATGTCATCAATAAAACGTAAGGATTCGATAATTCAGGTCAAAATATCACTCTAGTCTATATCGGATTCAGCTGCGAGGAAAAAAAGTATTTTTCGCTAATAATTCAATATCTAGATATACCCATTAACAATACCTGGCAAATTCATCGAAGAAATGATGGCAAGATCGGCTTAGAGAGATTGTAATATTGCAGTTATCTCAAAATAACAAGAAAGATCTTATATTCATAAGAGCGCCCATCTAAATCACAATGTGCATTTTTACGATATAATCGTTATGATCATCTAGTTGCCCCACCAGGAAAAACAACCAATGTGTGGTTTCTGTCACCAAAGGCCAATAACCAGATGTTGAAAATATAATGCGGAACCCCATATAACATGTTCTGTTAATTTTTATAAAAAAATAAATTTACATTGACTCATTGAATCTTTACATGCCTAGCGTCCTATGAATCTGTGTGCAATAAATGTACAAAGATTGTTTTCTTTCTATTATTTTTCCAAAATATTTTAAGAGAAATTAATTAACAATTTTTTTAAGTATATCTGGACTACTTTAAATTTAACAAAAATACTTATAACAGGTACGTAAGCAAGAATAAAAAATAACTGTTTTCTTCTCTTTTTTCTCTTTCGTTTTGTAAATCTTCATTCTCCACTTCAGAATCACTGTTGTTGAATTGTTCTTCCAAAACTATCAATATTTGATAACAGTGTCTTCCACCTTATTATCTACCAGTTGTGACTCTACCTCATCGAGGGTATAGGAAATAGTATTTTATCTGGTGGATACAAAAGGGATCAATTTCTAGCCAATCTTAATTATTCCATAACGTTGGAACACCTTGCCTCCTTCGCCAGTCAATCCCTAAATACGCCTCTGGTGATTACTTCGCTTAATATGCTCTATTGGGCATACCTTCGACGGTGACATTAACAAAAATGGATATCATGTGCAATAGAAATCCATATATCAACTGAACGTTTGTATTAATATATCAAAGGAAGTGATACTAATAAGATCCCTGTCCCTGTGAATCACTAAATTTACAGCCAATCTATATTGTGACATTAGTATTGAGGAAACTGTATTAATAATAGAAAACTGTTATCTAGCAAGTATATAATTTTGCAACCAGGGACTGAACTTTGAGGTTTATAATCTAGTAGTACTGTTATAGAGACAATCTGTTGTTCAACAAAATAAAGTGTGACGGGACTAACAGTGTTACCAGACAAGACGGTGACAGTCTTTTCCTTTTCAAATATAAGTGAATTTTTATATTTTTTTAAAAATATTAAAGATTGCTAAACAAAATGAGTTTAAAATTGATTCAATTATTATAATCTCTTTATAAGAATTACTTTATATTTAGGTATGAAAACACAATTAAACCCGGTAACGGTACGATAGAATTGTGTTTACATCACTGTTGTTCGAATACAAAAACTAATATTATGTTTACTTAAATTTGCTTCAATAGATTTCCTCTTTTTTTATTACTGCTTATGACAAGAAGATAAATGGATTGTACTATTAAAGTATATAAAATAATTTTGAACAATCAACATAGCACTAGCAGTTATATAAAAACATTCCAGAATATTTTAATTGTCTAATTCTTTTATTATCGGCGCACCCGATTAACTGTAAAAAATAATGATGTGGATGTGTTTTTTATATTTCTGTCTTAATAAAGGTGCAAAAAAATACGATCGAGATTACTGCCATTCTGAATTGAGGGTCTGCAATTGCTTTAGTCGATTAAATAGGGATTTTGATTAAAAATTATGCTTAGTATATAGCACAATAATATTATATGTAAATATATCCTCAAAATGATGTATCAATTTAGGCAGGGTCGTAACAAAACATTGATTTGGGAGGTTCATTATTCATCTAGACCCACACTGAACAATTTAGACAAGTCCATCTGCATGAAAATGCCCATACTTTGTCGGAACAACGCGTTATAATCTGAAGTAGCTATGCTAATGATATTACATTTGTAAGTGGGACCCATTTTTAGATTCAATAACTCACTTGATCAATGGTGTATTTTGTAAATGCATTGTTTGGATGTTTTATCTCTACCTTTAAATCGGAGGCATTAGGTCACTCATCTATTTTATATGGATAACCTTAAACTTTATGCCTCCGGAGAGCGCGAATTACAAAACGTTCTTAGGGTGGTCGAAGAATATACGCAGGCACTTGGTATGGTGTTTAGGTTGGACAAATGTGCAGTCGTCCACCTCAAGAGAGGACGATGCGGGAATTCTCTGAAGATGCGCAGCTCGCAGACGGAAGCATCCTAGGACATCTGAATGCCGGAGAGACCTATACATATCTGGGTGTGCAAAAAGGCACATCCAGGATATAACGCAAATAAAGGATTCTCTCCCGCGGCAACTACGGACACCGCCTCAGAAAGAATTGCTCTTCCGAATTCTTGTGGAAGAACAAGGTGCCTGCAACTAACATGCTTGCCGTTCCGGTTCTGCTCTACTTCCTCCGGAGTAGTAAAGTGGCCGGTGGATGAGCTGCGCCAATTAGACAGAGATACCCGCAAGATGATGAATATTCGCAGAAGTATTCATCCTAGATTGCCCGTTCCTCGTGTGTACGTCCCACGTCAACTCGGGGCCGAGGATTCTTGGGCCTGGAGTGTACGCATGACAGAGTAGTACTGAGTATGGCATGTAACATTCTCCAAGCTCAGATGCCCTCTTACGGTTTGTAAAACATCACGGAACTGTAGGAGTGGGAGCAGGATTGTTCAAGGCAGCAAAAAGAGCCGCAGATGAACTCGGTGTCACATTTGACATCAGGCGAGGAGGTCGGTGACGTGCTGATGTAGAGTTAGTCACTGAACTTCAGCCAAATCGTTTGAAATCCCGAATTAGAGCTGCTGAACAGGAAAAACTATTTCGGCAGCATGTCGATAAACCCAAGTGTCTTCTATAAGAACATAGCTGGATTTATTGACCAGGCTAGCATTCGCCTTTTTTAAGGTCAGCTAGGCTTAAATCAAAGACCGAGGGATTAATTATGGCCTGCCAGGATGGTGTTATCAACACTTTGGTCTACCGTAGCCGCGCGTGGCGGGTTCCTGACATTAACTGCAGGACCTGCCGTCAAGCGCCAGGATCGCTCATGCACTTACTCTCTGCATGCCCCATATATGCGATTTTGGCCTACATCTACCGACATAACGCGGCGTTACGAGTGCTATACTACCATCTAAGGCACTCGTACGGGGTAGACCAGACACAAGTGCTGCCTTAAGTCCCCGGAGATATTGGAGTCCGTTTTCGAGAACGAGAAATATCGGATTTACTGGAACTACTCGTTCCCGACGGTCAGGTTAACCCAAGTCAACAAG
Organism: Rhamnusium bicolor; assembly: GCA_029963845.1. Lineage (NCBI taxonomy): Eukaryota > Metazoa > Arthropoda > Insecta > Coleoptera > Cerambycidae > Rhamnusium > Rhamnusium bicolor. The sequence continues at coordinate 91,332 of JANEYF010000196.1, read as the reverse complement.
CCTGACATAGTCCTCCTCGGCCATCAACTCGATGTATGTCATCGAGTTCTCGGCACCTACGGAGAAAAACATCACCTTGAAGGAGGAGGAAAGGGACCAAATATCACGATCTGCGGTACGAGAACCATGTACTGTACCCCAGGCTACTCGGTCAAAATGGTCGTCCTAATTACCGGTGTCCTCGGAGGGATAAAGCCTACGCTGCTCTCGGAAATGAAGACCATACCGGCCCGCCAAAAATCAGCTGAGTGGCTGACAGGGCCAAATGCACAAGGTGGTCATTCTGGGTTCTCTCCGTCTGCTTAGGGCACACGATTCCGGAATCTGCAGTCACCAACCCTGCTGGAAGTGAGGGGCTGTGGTTAATCGTGCTGGCGCGACTCCCGTGAGGCATCGGAGACCACGGGGGAACTGTCCAGCGTCGGGAAACCGAAATAATAATAATAATAATAATAATGCCTTTATTTACTTTAATATTACATACACAGGGCCAATTAAAAAGATTTTTTTAATAAAATATTATAAAAATGGCGAAGTTCACTTATAAATAAAAATAAAGTGTCTTCCACTTATCTAGCTTACATTAATTAATTAATATAAAGAGACTCAGTAAGCATATTATATTTCAGAAAGTCATGAAATCACTTTATCTTATGGTTATGCAGCAAATTATGGCAAAATTAGTGGTATCAACCCAAATAAAAATTATCTTATTAGAAATAATTTATTTTTAGTTCAAGTTTAAAAAAGGGTTAAGACATATAAACTTTACTAATAGCTGTTGATACATAAAAGTAAGAACAGTTCTTTCATTACCAGCTAAAAAAATACGAAATGTGTCCTTTGATTTACATCGACCATAGATTTAGTTACAACTATGTATATTATATCTACGTTTAGCCACACGGCAATATTTATATCCAACTGTTATTACAAAGAGTAAATTTGACCTACAGCAATTTTCATTTAGAATTAAACAGAAGTTCCTAATTTAAACTAGTTAGTTAATTTGACTGTCCAAGTCTCTTTATAGTAAGATGTTAAGTATCGCGCCTTAAGCTAAAAAAGTGTTGCCCATCCATGTTCTCTTACCTGTTCGTGACAGTAGTTATACTGAAACCCTTTGTGGGTGTTTATATATCTATTATGTAGGCGACCTGCTCCTTCTGCAGACAAACAACTGTCGATGTCTTTACATTACGTGGGTTAACACCACCATTATCTTAAATGATGATTTTATGAGTCCACTTAGTACACTTGTTTTTTTAAAGGCAACATAACGGTAATAGGTTTATTTGTCGTAAATGTCTAATTAATCTTTTTTTAATAGTTTGGATCTGTCATGTAAGAATGGTATCTAGAACAAGCTATTCGAATGCAAAAGACGATTCAAATATTAATTTTAGCAGTTGATATGAATAATAAAAGTATTTTGAACTTTTAAAATTTTAATTCAATTTCCATGAAATCAAAACAAATTCAATAGGCATCTACATTTTTGTTGTAATCCTAAGTAATAAAACATACGACAAAACTACATAAATCGGGATATGAATTTAATTGGAAATGGGAACTTTTACGGACATGTAGTATAGGACTGAACAATTTGAGAATCATGCGTATGTTAACACATTGCCCACCGTAATCAGAAATGAGAAAAAAATACATTTCTTTGATAATTTAGCTTACATACATCCTATAACAACATATAACTATGAATATACAGCGTGGTGATTTAGTTCCGTTTCATAATGTTCTTGTTAAATGATTTTTTGGAAAATGCTGAGACATATTATTCTAATTTATTTTAAAAGGCACTGGCTCAAGTAACATTTTTTCATATTTTTATTTTTGAGCTGTGACGTCATGACTTCTTGTTTTCTGAGTACAATGACATCCAATTTTATGGTTTCATATGCCTGCTTGAACACAGGATACGCTGGGAAATGAGAGAGATCAAAAATACAGTTCAGAGCAGCTGAGATAAGAACAGCTCGCCTCGTATCGAGTTTTTATAACCCCCAGCAGATAGTAATGTACCCAAGAGCTGTCTTGGTACGGATATTACGAGTAAACTTTCTCTAAAAATAGATATAATCATTACAAAAATACAAAGGACTATTTAAAATTATTTATAAGCAACCTGACCATATTTTTGGAGGATTTGCATCTATAATGAGCTTTTATTCCTCTCTGCCTTCTCTGCTAACAGTGACAGGCACACAAAATTATACTTAGATTTGGTAGAAATGATGGCTGGGTGTAAATACCTGGACCAAACTAGATTAAATACACTATTTGGAAAATTGTTTGCAATTTGTTGGTAGTCAATGTTCAGTTTCCATCGGAAACGACACTAAGATAAAAATGTTGATCACAGTATTAAACAGAAAAATTATTCTGAACTGTCATCAGTTGGATTAGCTGGATTAGCGTGGATGAAACCACCAATGCCTGCTGAAAGGTGGCAAATATTTGTTGTTACATTCATCAATACTTTCAGCCCTCTTCGCATTAATTTTGAACATTACCAAATTTGCCAAAATAATCACAAAGGTAAGATATTGTGTCATAATATGCATGAACATATTTACGTGCTGATACATCACCTAGCGCCAATCCTGGAATAGGGGTCATTTATTGCTTTCTTTCGATCTCCAGACGTTATTCTAGTACAATCTGAATGTTCAACAAATTTTATTTCTGGTATACCACCAGTGACAATTGTGGAAATAGGAAATTTTATTTTGTATTGTTACAGCACCTCTATAAATGATCTCCACCTGTGTATCATTGTGCTACTTTGACTTTTCCTTCGATGGAATCTTCAAAATATTTTTCAACCACCGAAGAACTTTTCCATCCATCATTTTGTTTTAAAATGGCCAGATCGGCACTAGCATTTGCGAGGAAAGTCGCAGATATACGAAAAAAGCAATGCCCTGTATACTTTTCAGGGTTTTCCAATTTGAGAAATTCAGCTACGTTCTTAGGAGTTCCGATAATTTTGTGAATTCCAACTTTCTGAGATATGCATTTGCCGTTTCGGTAGCCCACGAACAGAATATTTTCCGTCATATTTTTAGGCTGTATTTTTATTTATTTATTTACTTATTTATTTATTATTATACACCACCCAAGGATACAAATTCCATTTACTGGGTAGGAATTATAAAAAACATTTACCAAATACCTAACATAATATAAAAATTGCAGGAATAAAAAGAAAATACAATTTTAATGATAAAACTGTAATTATAAAACTTGTAAATTTAATTTCTTTATCGAAGCTATTATATTTCAACGTACCTTCTAAAAATCTCTAAAAAATTTATCCTTTGCACCTTACTGATGACAGTAAACACTCGTTTAATATTTGTTTTTGTATGAGGAAGTGGAATTACTAACCGTGATTCAATATCTTGTACATCGTCAATAGCCATACTTGTACAATTCTTCTCGAAGACAACCACCAACCAACCACCATCATTGGAACGACCCAAAAATGCAGCAAAATATCTTAATAAAATCGTATTGCTTAAATAACTTGTCTAATTACCTTTACTAAAAGATACTCCGCAGTAGGTTAGGTTAGGTTAGGTTTCTTGTGCAGTAGTTGCCCTTTGCCAAATATTGAGAATCGGATCCTCTCCACAGCGGGACAGGTACATAGAATGTGGTCTGCCTTCTCATCATCTTCCAGGCATAGACGGCACTTGGCGTTTTCCGCTAGGCCGTTTATGCAGATGGTAGTTTAGTCGACAGTGCCAGGTATAGGCCTGTTAGAGTTTTCAGGTTTATCCTGTTCAACTCTAAAAGTTTCTTAGCTCTTGATTTCAAAGGGTATTTTTTATAAACGCCTTGGAATGAACTAATCCTGGTAACTCTGGCCAATACTGGAGACTTTTTCTTTCAGCTCAGGTTGAGATAGCCATCTCTGCAGTACTTAAAGATATGCCAAGTATCAGTTCTGGTCCAATGATTCGTGATCCCGCTCCTTCTCTGGCCAAGGAGTAGGCTATTTCGTTACCTTCCGTACCAGAGTGGCCGGGTATCCAGACCAGGAGTCACTTTATTGTTTTTGCTCAAATGATTTAGAGCCTTCTGACAATTCCATACCGTTTTGGAGTTATACCGGTAGGAGCCAAGAGCTTTTATAGCTGTTTGGCTATCTGAGAAAATTTTTATCGATCTGCGTATAAGATGCATATATTCCAGCCCTCGCACACAGTTCAATGGCATGAACCTCTGCCTGAAAAACAGTTGCATGAGTACCTAGGCTTGAAGATATCCTCACCCTTGGTCTGTAGATATGTACTCCGACTCCTGGCCCTCGTGAGTTTTGGAGCCGTCTGAAAACCAGTAACTGTCGGCCCTCAGTAGGTCGGCTTTATTCGATTCCACTCATCTCTTCCGGAGAAAGGATGTTGAAGGTCAGCTCGTAGTTGGTCATTGTAGGCATAGTATCCGACGGCATTCCCAGGGTGCTGTGATTCTATATCTCTTCCAGCAACCTGTTCCGCTCTATGATATTAGTCTGCGGTATATTAATTGCCGCTTGTTGCAGTCTGTAGGTTGTCCATCTAGCCTCTCTCTCCAAATATATATGAAGAGGGTAAATCCAGGAGGATTTCCATTGCAGCTGATGATGTGGTGTTAATTGCTCCCATTACGGTCATGCATGCTAATCTCTGTAGTCCAGATAGTTCGGATTTGGCCGTTCGTTGTGATCCTTTCGGTACTCCGCAGTAGACGCTACTTTTATAAAATGCTTTACTTTCTCTCTAGTGAGAATTTTCGATTGATAAAGTATATATACAACTGACTGATTCTTCAAAATACTAACAGTTTGGGAAAACGTAAAATATTCACTTTCTTGTAAACCAGCAACATCGATTTAACCATTGAGTGTTTTGCCCACAATGAGGCACGATTCACTTTCTTGGACTAAAAAACATATTTATTAAGTCTAAATATGTAAAAAAGAAGATTTCAAACTAAAGAAATTTTACTTACCACATTTAAAAAGTATGCTAACAACATATTCGTTAACTATCACAACTTGATATTCTTGTTCCCATTCGCAAATTGCCGATACTCCTTATCATACCTTCCAGCAGATTTCGACAGAATCAGTTTTCCTGTTGCTTCCACAGGTTTCAATAAAATTTCATTAGAAGGGTTACAATCTTGGTTAGCGTCAATTTTTGACATTTAAAAATAAATTCAAATATAATGGCTCATCATCATCATTACTCTCTACATCATGCTTCGAAAAAGGTACACACATTTTAAAGATAGGTACCTACCAGTAGTATCACGAGTTTTTTCACCACCTGAGAGGTCACTTGCCTCAAAATGTTCAAAATCGGCTTCCTTCGTCAAGTCTAGGTGAAACTATGATAATGCCGACATAGCTCAAATCAAAGTTTTTTAAATCTTTATAAAAATTATCGTTTTCAAATAAATTTTTCTGTCTTTAACACTAAAACTGCTTCCTAGACAATTTCGCTAATATACAAATGATGTTACACAACAAACAAAAACATGGCAATGAACTAAAACCTAACCAAACTCTTCTCCTTCCGCATATATTAAACGGTTTCTGGCCAATGTCCCATTTATGGGACAGTAAGAAGATGAACTATTTTTTTTATAAAATAAAAACAAATAGAAAATATCAACATTATTATTACAAGGTCAACATTTAACACTCGTGATATGAAATGCAATTATTTAATTTGACGAAAAAAAATTTTAAACTGAAATTATGTTGTAAGCAAAAAAAAAACATTAGTTGGGTAAACAATAATATGGTTTCTATGGTAAAAACTTAAGATCTAGCCATAAGCAGGTATGTAATACATCAAGTCATTTTAACTTAAAAAAGATATTTTAAACATAGTGATTTACAGACAAAGGCTCAAAACTGGCAGTCTCAAAAATAGGACGTTGGCGAGTAATGGGTTAAGAAAGGACATGGCACCCGAACAAGAGGGATCCTGGGTTTCCAGTAGATTTTCAAGAAATTTTTGTACAATATATCCAATTCTCTCACAAACAAAACACTTCATTGTGCAATATTGTACTAAATCGTCCAACAGATCATCTTCTAATTCAATTACTCTGTTTATTATTGTTTTACAGTTTGAATAAATTCTGACTATTCATTTAACATAATTTTATTAAAACGAAACCGATTTCTATGTAATTTTGCTACATATTTCTTCCACTCTTCGTTAATATCATTTTCGTCATATATTTTACAATTTAAGTTTTCTCGACTAAAGTATATAACATTGTACCATTTAAAAAAATTATAATTTTACAGTTTTCGTATGAAATAATTGTTGCCACTTGATGAATTATTTAAGTGACAACCATAATAACGTCAAGGCATACTTAAAAAATTAAAAATTTTAAAAAAGCTGATTGAGTAGCCGTTACTATGTGGTAGTTCAATATCACAAGGAAACGAGTAAAACACTACTATTCTCCAATATATTAACAATAAAAACATTACGTACACATTAATTATAGAACAAAATAGTTTCAAAAAAAGTACAAAATAAGTATTTATTCTTTCAATATTTTTATCAATAGTTTGCATTTAAAATACATTATTTAGAACTTTAAAAGTTAGTATTTATTATTAACAATCATAACACCTCGTATATTTTGATTAAAGGACACCTCGTTAAGTAAATATATACTTCAAAATCCTTATACTTATCGATTTTTTAAAAGGATATTCATATCCAAAGAGAAAAATAATATTTTAAACTTGCAAAAGAAGGAATTTTGAACCTGTTTTCTGGTACACCCTGAAGGCTCACAAAAATTTTCTCGCATATACAAGTGTCATCCTGGGTCATCATATATTGTATAAAAAATTTCAGAAAAATTCACTAAAACCCAGGATACCTCTTGTTCGGGTGCCATGTCCTTTGTAGTTTAAGTATAAAAACATAATTTGTGATATTAGGATTTCTCTCTTTACCTAATACAAAATGCTAGGATTTTCTGGGGGTTACTTCGTGACTTGAGAGTCAGTTAAGGAAACATTTTAAAACATTTTTTGAAAAAAATGTATTTTTCAGGCATCATTCTACATTTTATTAACGTTACGTTAAAACACTGGAAACGATAATTACTCTTTACACGATTTATTCTCTGTAAGAGACTACTACATTTATTAGGATTTTCAAAAGAGCCTGAAAAGGCGAACATGGCGCCCTTAACACATTTGATGACCTCAACATTTAAATTATGAATACTTAAGTATACATATAACGATTAACATAACGGTCTAGGTGACGCTATACAACTTTACAGGTAATAAAATTCTACTGGGTCCTCTAAAGTGGGAAGCCGATAAATATCTAAATTCTTTGTCAGCGTAGAAATTACAATAAATCTGGAATCCCATAGAGTAACAGAGATTCTGTTCCAGAGCTATATTAATAACGTACCTACTATATAGCATCCGACACTAAAACAATTATTTAAAACGTGTAGGCATTAGAGTCTTGCTGGGAAATATGTTATGCGTGAACGAACAGTAAATTGGAAAGACAAGCAGTAAGGTGAGGAATACAGCCAAGCTGGTCTCATCTTCGAGTCGTTATAGCTCAGGAGCAAACAACGAACAATGAAATAAGAATTGCTAATATATTACAAAGTCCTTAAAGTAATGCATAAACAAGTTCAATAAATTCTTCAAGGGAACGGACGAACGTCAAATAGTGTTTTTTATTAATATTTTATATGTGGCTAAAATGGTGTTTTTTTTTACAAGTGGGGCGTTTATAGTACGAGCCGAAGGCGACTATTTGAGCTGGTGCTCAAATATTCGCTGATATTTTCCATTTCTACGTGGAATTGAAATAGCCACTGATATTTCCCATTGTTGCGGAATTTAAAATATTGTGATTAAAAATTAGAAATTGACATGAAAAAATAATCAAAGTTATTCTACGCAGCGCCGGTCCTAGCCTTTGATTAGGGTAGAGCGAGATTGTTTTTCGGCGTCCTTTGGTTGACGCTTTCACTTCCACGTTAATTCTACTTCGGTTTTATGTTAAATAAATAATAATTCCAAAATTTTCAGAAATCAACTTTTATTGTAAATATCAACACTTATTAAATTTAAATTAAATTAAGTAGCTCTAATTAGTCTACTTCTGCTTTTTGGCGCCCCTTGCCATCTGGCACCTAGAGCGATTTTCGTATATACCTACAAATGGCAAAATGGCAACCAGATGACGAGTTTACAATTTTGTGAATGAGTCTGGAATGAGGGCAATAATTTAATTGATAATTTGATTATGAGCTATAATAGATAGACAGCTATACAGGGTAGGCCAGTGGAAACTTAGAGAATTAATAGAATACGCCAAAATAGTATGGATTTTTTCCATAAACTTATAGCTAAAGATGTTCAATTTCCGAGATAGAAGGTGCTTTTATCCGGAAATAATTAAGACGAAATTTAGAAGGTAAGTTGCGTACATCTCGAACGATAGTTTTTGTCTCTCTATTCGAAATTATATTAATGGAAAAATGCAAAATAATGTAATTTTTTAAACGGTTCTCAATTAAAGCTAACTGACAAGTAGGAGATGAATGATTTTAAAATGGGTTTAATTCAAAGACGTTGCATCCTATCAAAAAAATTATAGGAAAACAGAAAAGAAACAAAAAATGGTTTGTCAGTGGCGTTCCGTTTTTGGAATTAATATATTCGACACCCCCACACAGTCACTACTCTTGGTTGGAATGGAGAGATGAAAACTATGATGAAAAGTGTACTGATGTGTACAGCGTTTATGTTCCAAGTTTTATAACAATATCTCAATTATTTCCGGAGAAATATGTGAAAAACTGAAAATAAATTAACACTTCAACACTATCTATCTCGAAAACTAAGCATTTTCAGCTATAAGTTTATATGACAAATCTATATTTCTTTGCCGTGTTCTCTCGATTCTCTAAGCTCCTGATTCAATGCTGGTCCACCCTGTACGAGACAGATAGATGTTTATTAACCACTCACTAATACCACAATATTTAGTCTGTGCTAATACAGTGCATGTATCTACATCACGGTATGTCAAATATCTTAAATAAGTATAAAATACAATATTATTTACTAAACAAAAGAAAAACAGCAACTAGTTACTTAAATATTCACTTATACTATGAGAAGCGGAACGAACAAGATATTTTATCACTTGACTTTTAAAACTATTGGACAAATTAATTAATTAGGTAAATTATGCTACATAATTAAACATTATAATGAAGTGAATCTTTGAAGAAATTATTAATATTATTATTGAGAATATTTAGCATGTGGCGTGCTGGATATTGGTGATTTTCATTTAATTTTGCAAAATCTGATAAATTACGGTTTGCATAATGTAACACATTTCAATATAAAGATACCAGACACTGTTAATTTTAAGGTTTTGGGCGTTTTAAAAAAACGGGTTCCTGATTATGTATTTTGGACAAATTCAGTTGTTATTTATTTTTAAATACATTCGCGTGAATGTACGTTAAATATTAAATGTTAATAATCTCTTGACAAATCAAGACCATACACAAAGAAAAATGTTTATTGTCGGTAAATATATATGTATGGCTTCTTAATAAAAAAATTAGCTAAATATGGGACAATAATCAAATCTATTAGCGGTTAATAAAGACAAGTTTCTGATAATGTATATTTGGACAAATATACAAAGCGTAGTCAAAATTAGATATTACTGATAAATAAACTATTTAATCAACGAAATATTAACGAATAATAGAACTAATCATTTGCCTCTAATATTTAAGTTATTAGTGATAAAATTGTATTTACTTGTGATTACTACATTTTTTATTTCTGCTAAATAAGTAAACCAACAACACTAAAAATACTGTGTTTTCGTAACTAACGTTATTGGATAGCAGCCACTAATGCCCAATTTATTAGCAGCAATATTGACACTATTTTTTAATGTTTACTATTTAATATATTCGTTAGTTATGACAAGTAGATTTATTATTTATTATAAACATATTGCTTATTTAGAATTTTTTTTAGTAAAACAGGATATATCTGTAGCAAATAAGAACAGTATTTAATAAAAAATATGTATTTTTAAAAATAAAAACATTCTATACATTAGAAAAACAAAAAAATTTCAAAATCCAAAAATTCTCCAGGTAAGTACATGGAAAAACATCACAACTTAAAAATTCTCTTTAAAACTATAAATTCATACACCACTATAACTTGCTAAATCAGTGCAATTCTGTATACAGGGTTATCCAACTAAAAGGCCCACCCCTATATTTTGTTTATTTTTCAAGTTAGAAAAAATTTTCAAATAAAAGTTATAGTGAATCAAATGATCTCTTTTGGAACCCCTACAAAAAATATACATCTTGTCTCATAAAAGGGGACAAACCATTTTTTAAATGGAATACCCTATATTTCTTTACATTATTAAAATCTGTGTTTTTCGTGATTTCAAATATATGTGTATGTTGCATCTTATCATTTACTGTTTTTTATTTTTTGCAAATTTTCTATTACAAGCATGTGCATGCTTATCAGACTAGCCATGGATGAGAAAAAATTTATTTGACACTTATGCCTTACAGGATAATTATTTAATAAATTTAAAAGCTAAATGTGATTTTGTGTGTCATATTTGTGAAATTGTTTACTTTGTCAAAGCGATATGATATGTTGTCAAAATTTATAAAAAATAACAAGAACACTTCAACGAGTAACATTTTATTCGGTATAGTAAGTATAATACTAGTTATATAACAATTATTACGTAGTTTGCTTTTTGACTTTATTAAATTATTCTGTAAGGCGTACGTCAAATTAATTGTTTTTCATTCATGGCCAACTTGATAAGAATGCAGATACTAGTGGTATAAAATTTGCAATAAATAAAAAAGAGTAAAAGATAAGACACAGCATATACATATATATAAAATCACAAAAATACACAGATTTCAAAAATGTAAACAAATATAGGGTATTCCATTTAAAAAATGCAAGTTTGGTTTGTCCCGTTTTTATGAGACAACCCGTATATTCTTTGCAGTGGTTTTAAGACAGCTCATTTGAATCACTACAACTTTTATTTGGTACATTTTTTTCTAACTCGACAAATAACCAAAATATAGGGGTGGACCTTTTCGTTGGATAACCCTGTACTTAACAATATTAATATGTATTTTTAATAATAACTAATAACAATATATAATGCCATAACAATCAATTTAGAATCGCACTGAAGTGCCGTAAGGTCACGTAGTATATGACACACAATTTTAGGTCAGTCGGCATGCGTTCATGTAAACGCCATTTTGTAATTTCTATACTTTAAAAATTAATAGTGCGATACTCTTTCAATAGATTATTTAATGACATCTAATTTAAATTCTAAACAGGCATATACTGTATTTATAATTTAATTGCGCACCGCACAAGAAGACTACAACCATAAACTAAGTTTTTTATTCTGACTACGCCATACAACACAGCACTGCACCGAACATCTGAGTGAAATGAGCAGTCGAGGACCGACGCATACTCCCTACTACCCCACCAAGTATAGCGGGAAACGCTTTTCGGTCGCGACGTAACCACACGAATATCAACGAGTTTTGAATTCTAATAAACTAGTAATTTGCGCTTAGATACTGACTATTTGCTTTAAAAATCAATATATTAATCCCACAACCTCCGTTATTAAGTAATTAATAAAATGGAATAAATAGAAATGTATATTTCTCATTAATAATCATATGTTGACCGTTACTACATTTTTAAAATCATAATATCACTGTTATTTGTATAATAAAACTTGTGTTAAATGAAAGTTTTTATGTGGCATTATTAGTGGACTTCATTATTACTCAATAAAAAAATTTCCTATTAATAAAAAAAGTGTCAAATAAAAAGTTTATTTGGGCCCTTTTTCTCTGTGTAGCATTCGACTCCCCCCCAGATGACTATGTTATTTGAAATATGGCTATATGCTAATGAATAATAATCATATACTTAGTAGACCATCATGATCTAAACATGATTTTAGCTGCCAAATTGTGAAAAAACACTATTTAGATTTGATCAGATATAATTAACACGATTAGTCCAAGACAATTTTCCATCCAGCCAAAGGCCTAAAATTTATGTCTTGGAAAATTGATGAACACTGCCAATGGTCACATCAATGATTTTTTCGTTTGTGGAAATTTAGGTAGACTGTAGAAGCTCATTTTCAATTAAGTGGAGAACGGAATAAGCAGATTCAATGGTTTTAAGCTGCAAATAACGTCAAATTATTCGTGAAAAATCATTGCACTCATAAAAGGTTAAGACTTGGTGCAGTATATGTTCTGCTGGCATTCTAGGCTCTTATTTCTTCGAAAACACCAATGGAAACACAGTTAGCGTCAGTTTAGAGTAATGTGCGGAAATGTTACAAATATTTTTAGTGGACGTTATGAATCAGCTAGAGTTTCCTGATAGTGCGTAAATGCAACAGCATGGAGGACGACCACATATGGCTAACGTAAGCATGACTGTACTGACAGAAATATCGCAAAATTGTCTAATATCGTAAAACAGGGACATATATTATCCAGCGTGCTCTCCAGATTTTAGTATTCTAGATTTCTTATATATTAAATGTAATTTTTAAAACAAAATAGAATGTTTCAAATTAAAATCTTGTATGGTTGCCATTTTTATACTACATACGTTGAATAAAGTCCTTTGATTAGTTTAATTTTTATTGATGTTTGAAATAGCTCAGTTTTATAAATGATACTATTTAAAACAGTGTAATAATTTTAGATGGTTACTAAAGAAAAACGTTAAAATAATTAAGATGATTATTAATAAAACTTCACCAGATTTGTCCCAATACAATATTTGGTATCAACAAAATGGTGCTCTTTAATATGCCGACAACTATTGCCAATACTTGGATTAAATTTATAAAAAGACTGGCTGGAAATGGCCTATGAGGATAGGCTTAACAATACAGAAGACATAAAATGAGGAATTTGGCAAAGAAACCGAAAATCTCAAATTTTGTCTTGCGGAGACACCCAGCATGTTTACACTACTACACGTAAAAAATTCGTCTTGTTTAATGATGCAATCAAAAACTTTGAAGCAACTTTGACAAATATGGCCTTAAAAATCAAGATTTCTCAAATACTGACATTTAAAAAACATACAGAAATCAACACTACTAGCTAACGTACAAGCACACTACCTGTATAAATTAGTCACACCAGTCATTTATAGATTTTCAGATTCTCATTTTGCACAGTGCTTTTATTTTGTTTTTTTTTTAGAACAGGAATCATGCGGTGCAATCCCAGACTTGGCGACTGCAGATATTGGTAGTGCACACAATGACATTGTTCTAGCAAGGAATTTGGCAGTGATGTTGCATTTGCCTTCTTACTGAATCTACTTAAAGTCGCCTAATATCGAAGCTGTGCTACAGCCGCCATGTGAAAAAATGGCAGCTCATTTTTGGTTTCTTGTTTAGGATTCCTTAACTGTTGCAGATAAAAAAAGTTTCAAATAAATTAAGATGATATTAAGGCAACAAATTTTTGTTATCACCATTTTTGCTCTAAACGTAACAGTTTTCGAAATATGACCATATAATATCTCTCTAGATCGCTGTTAGGCATAAATATGATCGTCCGAGGAAAAAAAATATAAGTGAAAATGAGCTTAATTATTATAGAAAATTTAAAATATGTCTACGTTTTGTTAACTTTAACAATTTCTCGATCAAACCACACTGCTATTATCAGAAACGTACTCCACACGGTACTTAAAATTAAAATGTGGATCAAAAAAAGATTAGTAAAGAACTGCAGTAGAGGACGTGGTGTAAAAAATAAGAATGATCGACGACAGTGAATCTTTCCTCACAATAAGACGCAAAGAAGCAAAAGTCTATCCCGCTGTTACTTCTTTGCCGTGACAATAAAAATTATAGGCTAGCTGAACTGGAAAACAACAGGTCGAGCAAGCAGTTACCGCGCGATTGTGGATTGCATTCATTAACGATGGACACGCAAGCTATGGTACCTGCAAGTAGTACGCAGTGGCCCCGCGATATTCATATTTCAAAGGGGTTCGTTAAGAGAAGAATAATAACGAACATAAAAAGCGATGAAAACGTAGGACTTTGATGTCTGTTAAGTTAATAGGTTATTATTTTTCTTACATGTCTGTCTAGACGAATTAATAAAATTTTATTAAAACGTGATATTTATTTTTTAATAATAATTCAACAATATTTTTTGTATAAAAGTTGAGTCCATTTTTTAACAGATTCGAAAACATTTCGCAGAAAAATGGGAATGATGCTGATTTTCTCGATTTACTCTACAATTTTAATTTCAAGATGGCCAATGCCAGGAATAAGAATGTAAAATACTGAAATGAAGAGTAAACAAAAAGAAATAGCAAGGAGTAATGTCATATGATCTTGGAGGAAATGCATGTTCAGCATTAAGGCTAATTAACCAATCTTGTAAAATGGCCTGCAATACGTAGACTATTGATGCAGTATGTGCTCGGGCTCCAACTGGTTGGAAATAACCAAAACCAATTGCAATGATATCAAGTTGCTCAATGAGGCAAAGAGAATCTCTTCACGATATTTCTGTCCGGTTAAAGTTCTATGAAAAAATTGGACCAATAATTCTTCTCTTATTAATAGAACACCAGTCACCAACTTTCTGCGGATGGAGAAGGGCTTGTTCTTCAGCACTCCAAAGTCTCATATTCTGAGAATTAACATAACCACTGAGATAAAACCACTCTTTGTCGAAGAAGGTCTTGCCAAAAGAGCTCGGCACCAAAACTGTTGTGAGAAAATGCCGTTCTACGTGTATAGTCGACTTCATGGAATTCCTCGACACAGGTAAGACAATATAGAAATATGTATGTACAAATTTTTCTTCAAAACAGTATTGCATGTGTCAACTGACGCTCCAGTTGCCTTAACCTGAGAGCTTTTATCAAATATTATTTTAATAATTCATTTTTGTAATATGTTTAAATTTCCCAGATAGTAATTATTTGCTCCGCCCCATCCCATTATTCCATAAGAAAACTGATATTGAACTAGTACGTAGTAAAGAATTTTAAGATGACCGATATCTAGAATATCTTTAAGATATTTAAATCTTGGAAGTAAACCTCTAATTCTTCTTATTATATTTTTAATTTGTAGATCCCATCTTAAATGTCAATCAAATATAATGCCAAGATATTTTAATGAGGTAGATTCGGGTATAATGGTGTCGGTCATTATTTAAAGGTTCCATGTCTGACAAATTTATTAGAATATGACGTAAATGGTAAATAATACGTCTTATTACAATTTAAGGCAAGTGTGTTGTTCTGGAGCCAGCATTTAATATATTTAAAATCTTTTTCAGCGATACCTTTAAGCTGTAGCCAAAAATTTGCTTTATGTAGAATAACGGTATTATCCGCAAAAATAGATTACCAAATTCATTTTTTTTCCTAGTAATAATAATTAATATCCAGAGTATACCGTTTGGCCTGGGATCGTACTCTATACGGGGAGATTACTATGAACCTATTAACGGCAAATAGAACCGCACTACTCCAAGCATTACCAATAGATATTAGTTCCATTTATCGATTAAATAGTTTATAAACGGTATAGAAAGAGGGGTCCCAGAATGGAACTTTGAGTCACACATCGACAAATAGATGGCTGTCTTTATATTGTTGGAAATTTATAACAATTACATACTCTTATAGAAAATAAGTGAAGCATAATCCAGTAATCAAACAATTACTCTAATTCTGGTAGAATTTGCCACGTGATATAAATTAAATTTAAATCTAATTAGATGAAATGAAAAATATACTAGTTGAAATAAAATTAGTTGTTTTAAAAAATATGTGCGAGTTGACAAAATTAGCATAAAATTAATATTGTTTAAATCGACCCCAGTACATGCAAAAAAAGCCTAAAGAATTTTTTTTACCCTTTCCTTGGGTATGGTCTGTATTTAATAATTTGTGCTAGTGCTTTGAATCAATTAATATATTTCTACCTATCTATAGACAGTATTGGCGACGTAAAAATCCAGGTTATGATTGAAATGGATGTTTAGAGACTCTGAAAAAGAAAAATTTGTCCAAATCGGCATTCTATATTTTGTGTATGTATCTGTGTTTGTGCATATGTGAGTGATGGGTGTTTCTCACATGGCTCAACGTAGCAACCTGAAACTTAGTATATAAGATCTGGAACGTCCAAGAGAGAACCATATTAAATATTAGGAAAATCGGTGCAGCAGAAAAGGAAATTTCTATGGTAGCCTAAACATAATTTTACGTCGAATCAGAAATATATTCAAATAAAAATTGTTCAAGTTGAAGAATTGTTTCGAAAAGGTCTCACTATTTTCTTCAGAGTAACCGTTACCGATGAAAATGGAAAAATCCAATCAATAAATGTAGGTATAAAAGAAATTATTATTTTTATTGAAAATTATTTATTACCCTCCTTCCAGACTGGATGTGACTGATTTTGACTTTCGTATAAAATACTAATATTATTATTATTGGTAGTTCTAATCTATTTAATTATCATATGAACAATATAGTTTCAGTTTATATTAATTAATTATAGACATATTTCTTATAACAAATTCTATTAACAAATATTACAAATTATAAATTATGTTAAATAGCAAGATAAGACTAAATATTTATTTCAAAAGTTACTTAAGTTCGAGCAAAAGTAATTAAGCTAATTGTCACTGTGATAAACTAACCAACAAATAGTTCTACGTGCTATATATTACTAAAGGTGTATCAATATCATTTTGTATTCATATGTCATACCATAAAACAACTATTAATATAAAATAAATATTAATAAGCTTATTATTAATTACCTTTTATTTTAATTCTGTAATTAATATTCAAGGTGATAATAAATATAGTTTTTATTGTTACCAAAAACTTATCTAAATATAATAATAATAAATCAAATAATAATACTAATGTGAACACAGTTTCATTTTTATTTTTAGTTCACGTTCTCTAATGATATAAGTAATACGTAGTTTGTCTTTAGTAACAAAACAAGAGCAAAATTTTTTAAAATTGGGAAAATTTACAACGAAAAGTTATTTCATGAATGAACAATGATCCTCTTTTAAAGGATGAAAACAAGGGGTAATTAAAAACATTAACTAAAATTTGTGTTGAAACACAATGCACTAAAGTCATTTCAAATGTCAAACTGCTAAATTTATCTTAACCCTATTTTATCAGGTCACTTTTAGTTTACATCAGCTTTATTTAAGTACTTGGAAAATATATTTTATTCGCTTGATATAGTAGACATGATTTAGAATCTTTCATCAAGAATATGTTTTTTTGTAAAGTCAAATACAAAAAAAGTTTGGGTCTCGTGAACCCCCTTTGAGCTGGCCAATTTTGCTTATCACCGAATTTTTTATTATCTTTTGCCTTTAGAACAAGTGTACTAAATTTGAAAGTTTTATCTCAAAAACTGCGGCTGTTATCGCCACACTACAGATATGCGGACATATTTTTTTTATATAAAGTTATGTTTTTTCATTATAATTCGTCCAGATTAGTCCAGATGTGCAATAATATTTCACTTCCTCACTCTTCAAAATGAGGAAGTTATGTATTTGTGGAAAAAAATTTGACAATTTTTATTGCATTTCTGGACGAATCTTGACGAATTATGACGATACACAAAATTTCAGACAGAAAAAAATTTCTGTCTGCGCGTTTGTCTGTGTGGTTCGCGATTGCAGCTACAGTTTTTGAGATAAAACTTTCAAATTTGGTACACACATTCTAGAGGTCAAAGAAGAGATTGAGTTCATTGATGAGCAAAATCGGTCGCAATGTCAAAAAAAAAAAATATTAGTGACATTCCACCAATGTGACTTTTTTGAAACGTCAAAATGTGACTTTTGAATCATCAAAGTAACTAAATAATAGTTGGAATTAAAAATAACATTATTGTGTCAGTCACACTGAACATAATGTGCATATTATATTTTTTGTAATCCAAGTTTCAGCGTTTTCGCAAATAGCCGGGAAAATAATTATTTAAAAAGATATATGTTGTATTTATCTATGATAAGTCTTGTAAAAGTAGTAAATAATAATTAACAAAAAAAATTTTTCAGCGTTATTATTTTTTCATTCCACTCTATGTATTATAATATTGCGTGGAGAGCATTTGAATGAAATAATTTTTAAATTTTTAAAAAATTGCACATACTAAAGTTGCTATTTATGTATGTATTGTTACAGCAGATTTTTAAAAAAAGGTGATACCAGTTGTCGGAACCTTTAATATCAGACATAGCTGAATTGAGAAAAATATTTTTAATTTAATTTAAAAACGTCTGTTTATTTCTAAATAAATAAGAAAGTAGGATGTCATTTCCTTTAAACCGGAAGTACTAACATAAAATTACGTTTAATTAATCAATTTCCAATTCTCAGTAATTAAAAACAAAATCCATTTTTTAAAAATGTTTTTTTTTCAACTTTGCTTTAATTGATGTTCAATTGTCGTTCTATTTTCTTATAGGGGATTCCCTAGGGAAAACTATAGGCTGTGTACTTTTATTTTTTAATAAATCAGAAATAAAGCCGAGATCTCGGGCCATCTGAACAGAAACATCCTGTATATATAATTGTATAATTTTATTACAGCGGGTATGATTCAGCGCGATGTTGTGTTCTTCGTCTAATGTAATAATTATTATTATAAACATACGTACATAACGTAAGTGAGTTGTATAAACATATACAAATCTAATATATATTTGTATCAATATCTTTAAAGTTCAAAATAACTAGTCAAATATCCTGGTAAGCTTTAAACACTAGAATACTTTAAATATTGACACTACGCTTAAGTTCTTTGATATTCATGTAAACAATTGTCAATACTCAAGTAGATTAACTACGTATGCTGAATTAATTTGTGCTCCAAATATAATGATATAATTAACAGAGATGTAACTAAGCAATAAGATGGATAATAAATGTTTTGTTTTGATATAAAAGTACATAACTTTTTTAAATCGCAAAGCTTTGAAAATCAGTATTCAAAGTAGATTCCTTCTGTTTATCTTATGGAGGATCGACATTTTAAGAGTTGTAGTGTGCATTTTAGAGAACAAAGAAGTAAATACGTACAATTTTAGCATAAAATTTGGTAGAAAAGACACAACAGAATTCTCCCTATTGATGTTGGACCAAAAATGATACAGTTAATCGCTAAATATATACTATTGTTTCCACGACCGGAAGTAGAAACGTATAATTGCACAAATAGAGAATTATAATAAATCGGAGCCATATTATAATATTTAGGAGCCTTAGCTTAGGGCTGTTTTAATGCAACGTATCACGACGACAGAAATTTGTTGAATTCAAAAGTTTCGGCATGGAAACCAAGAAGAACTACAACAAAAGAAGTTGCCAGTGCAATAGCTCAAACTTATTAAACTTAAAATCAAGAAAATAATTCTATAATAAAACATATAATTGGTTCTGAAAATGGTGCAAGAAAAGAAGGCATAAACGTACACAGAGAATGTTATGCTGGAACTTTTCAAGAGATATTCCGATGTATATCAAACAAAAAAAAATCTAAGTTTGACAAGGGACCAAATTGACACTTTTTTGATGCAAGCAAAGTAGATGATGATTTATATTTATTGATGAAGGTAAAATTAGATTGAAGTGTTTCTGTAGGTATAATTATGTATTACTTTTCTTTTACTTTGTGGATTGAGTTGACTTTCGCAATTGCAAGTACATGCTGGGAAGACGAATCAACAAACCTAAAAGATAAGATTGAAAATATAGTAGGATCATCCATAATAATAACAGTATCTAATATAAAGACTAAAATATCTCAAATTTATTTAATAACTAAAATGAAACACAAATTTACTCGATCTATATCATAAATACGCCGCACTTTGTCGATTTTTTTTTTTATTTCATAAGGCAGAAAAACTTACTACATGGCAAACTAGCAAATGCACCTTTGAAAAAATACGAAGTATTGTTACGCCACTGGACTGTGTAGACTGGTTAGATGAGACTGGAATTGTACGCTAACGGCCGGGAATATTCTGGACTCCTCTAGATCGTGTGAATGGATGTATAAATAAGACACACGGTGTGCCGAGTCTTAGTCTGAAGTCGAACGTGAACGAGTGAAGAAGCAATAAGAAAGAGACTTATAAGTGTTCAGTTGTGATTATAGTTAAGACAGTAATTAATCTGTTGTTGTTAATTGTTAATTAGTAAATAAAGTAGTGAGTAAGTGTTACCTGGACTTTCAATCAACGAATCTACGAGTATAGGTGTTTGTGTGGATAGCAAACACGTAACAATTTGGTGTCGGAAGTGGATTGGAAGAGAAATTTCTGGAATATTCGAAAAGGTTCTACAGTGTTCTTCTCAGAAATTAGTGGTAACACGGAGAATTAAGCTACTGGACAGTGTTTGGAGACTGTTTCTGGACTGAATAGTGACTTTAAAGTGGATTTTCGAGAAATTTCTAGAACATTCGATTTAGAAATAGCTGCAAATACGCGAGTGCCGCTAGTAATAACGTGTTGTAGACTGAGAAAAAGGACTACTAGTGCAAATTCGGGAAAATTCTAGAACATTCTATTTGGAAACAACAAGAGATACGTGAATTGTGTCGATGGGAACGTGTTGCAGACTTGAAAACAAGACTATAAGTGACTTTTAGTGACAATTCTAGAACATTCGATTTGGAAACCACAGAAGATACGTAAACTGTGTTAACAGGAACGTGTTATAGACTCAAAACAAGACTTATTAGTGATATTTCGTGAAAATTCTCGAACATTCCATTGGACAATTAATGGAGATAAGTAAATTTTGTCAACACAAAAGAGGTATAGACTCTAAATAAGACTTTCTAGTGCTGTTTCGAGATTTTTCTGGAACATTCCATTATTAAAATAGACGTGATATCAACATTTTACGGATTTTATAGTGTAATAAACTTTATTTTGAACTGATTTACGTGTCGTGAGTTAATGCCAACAACAAGAAGCATGGCGGAGAAACAAACACAAGACTTACTTGCAGCATTGTTGCAACAAATGGAAGAACAGAAAAGAGAACGCCGGGACGAACAGAGAAAAATTATGGAAGATCAAGAAAGAAGCCGCAGGAAAACTGGCGAGCTGGTACTCCGCGGAATATAGCAGAGTGTCCTTTCCAAAAGACCGTGTCAGAAAGACTGCAAGCCTTGCCACCGTAAGGAAGAACAACAAAATGTACAAATAATGAAGACCGTTAAGATTGATGTTCCGGATTATTGGACAAAAGGGTCGTTAAGGGAAGCGCAGTTAAACGATAACGAGTCTGGTCCTATTCTGAAATGGAAAGAAAGAAGGACCCGACCCGAGTGGAAGGACATTTCAAATAAATCAGTGGGGCTGAAGGCTTTATGGGCACAATGGGATTCCCTTATAGTAGAGGATGGACTACTGAAGAGAGCGTGGGAAAGTCCAGATGGGAGGAAAGTTACCTTGAAATTGTTAATCCCCAGGTGTCACGTAGCAGATGTACTTCAGCAAGTGCATAATGAAACGTCGCGTCGGGCGGACATTTTGGCGTCAACAAAACCCTGACAAAAGTAAGACAACGTTTCTACTGGGTAAACAGTCGTCAAGATGTGGAGGCTTGGTGCCGCCAATGTGAAGTTTGCGCTGCAAGAATGGGGCCATAAATAAGAAATAAGCAATATAACGCCAGGGCTTCTTTTGAGCGAATTACCATAGCAAGTGACCGTATGAAGGCTCGTTATGATGTTAAGGCTAATTCAGGAGGGTACCAGGTGGGAGAGTTGGTTTGGCTATATAACCCACAACGAAAGAAAGGCAGATCCCCGAAACTTCACCACCCTTGGGAAGGACCTTACACTGACGTCACCAGATTAAACGACGTTGTATATAGAATTCAGCAAAATCCAAAATCTAAGATGAAGGTGGTGCATATAGAGAGACTAGCCAAGTATGCAGGGAATAATGAGTTGCCTGATCGGGACGTTCAGGCTTAAGGAGGGGCAGTGTTACGCCACTGGACTGTGTAGACTGGTTAGATGAGACTGGAATTGTACGCTAACGGCCGGGAATATTCTGGACTCCTCTAGATCGTGTGAATGGATGTATAAATAAGACACACGGTGTGCCGAGTCTTAGTCTGAAGTCGAACGTGAACGAGTGAAGAAGCAATAAGAAAGAGACTTATAAGTGTTCAGTTGTGATTATAGTTAAGACAGTAATTAATCTGTTGTTGTTAATTGTTAATTAGTAAATAAAGTAGTGAGTAAGTGTTACCTGGACTTTCAATCAACGAATCTACGAGTATAGGTGTTTGTGTGGATAGCAAACACGTAACAGTATAATATCTACCTATAGTTTATTTCCAAACTTATTTGCAACATAAAAACGTCGGCTTCTCTGACGGGTAAATGTATCGACGAAGTGGACGTTTTTATGTTGCAAATGAGTTGGAAATAAACTTTACCCATTTAGGTTTACCAAATCCAACCTACTATAATAGCCGTGTCTACGTATCTCCTCAGCAACTCTATTAGCGGACGCAGGAGCAGACTGTGACTACAAAGCGTCACGAAGGGTGGAGGTAGTTGCTGAGGGCTATATTGAAAATTCGGTGCAAAATAAACAAATGTAGCAAATCAAGTACTACAAGTCCAAAAAACGTCAAATCTAAGTAATGAAAATGTTTGATTAAGCGAAATTCCTTCGACTATTACCCTCACATTATAAGATTTAATGAAATACTAGATTTTGAAAATTTGGACCAATCAAAATTTGGACAAACTTTCAGCAAAAAATTGCATTCCAAGTGAAAATTATACATAAAATTACAGTGAAAATTGCACTGGGCTTGACAGCTAAAACGTCAGTTGAATTAATATAAAAATCGAAGATTTTTTCTTTCTTTTTATTTTCTGTGAAGATGCTTATAGAAGCAAAAGGAACAGAATTAATTATCTACTTTTTAAATATGTTTTTCTATAAAAAATAATAATTTTAAAATTCGATTTTTAAATAAATCCGTTTAAAAATTGTGACACGGGAGTAAACGTATACCCAGACGTGACTTTTTGCGTTGCCAAGGATTTGTAATAAATAAACATATCATTGGTGTGGAGCCATTTTGTGCGGAAAAAGAATCGTTTCGGTGTGTTCTCTTTGGAAAATATTACACACAGTATCCGAGAACACGAAAAGATCAAAACATATGTATGAAAACAATTTTCCGTATTTTGCAAGGAAATACAGTAGCAATTTGATAGAACTACATCAGATGCAGATTTGGCTAAGATATTTAAAGATTAGAGAAGATTACAGGGAAATGACTATCAAACACCCCAGCCAAGATGCTCATGGACAAATTTTTCAACGAGTATGGAAGAAAAATTAATCCATTTGATGCAATAGAGTACAAGAAAGCAAGAGAGGCCCGAGATTCGAAAAAGAAAGAATTACAAGAACGAAGTAAGTTCATCATTATGCTACAATGAATTCAAAAAGCTTGTTGACTTTTGCAACAAATACACTCCTGAAGGACTGCAGAAAAAAGTGTTTTATGTATCTTCATACGAGTTAGCCTGGAGGGGAGGAGAGGCCGTAAATTGTTTGGTATCTTATTTTGATGTAGGGGTAGAAAATTTAAGGAACAAAACCGGAAGGATTCGCTACAGCCCGATTTTTGAAAAAACTGCTCAAGGTGGAGCTAAAAAGTGTGCAGAATCAAAGTGGTTAATTGTAAACAGAATCTATGTAGATTTGTGCCCTATAAGATTGTACAAAAAGTTTATAAAAAAAGAGGGAAATGAGAAAAGCAATCGTTTCTTCATGACGGCAAACCCACACTGAAAAGTCAGTGGCAAGTGGTATAAAGACATACCTATTGGAAGGAATGAACTTTTGAAATGGACTAAAAATACAACAAAAGAAGTTGGACTGGATGTTTCAGTGAAAAAAATTACTAATCACTGCGATCTTCCCAGGTTTCAGCTTTGGCAAAAGGAGGAGTTGGTGAAGAAGAAATCACTGGTCATTCAAGCATAAGTTCAATTAAACCTTACCTCCAACTGGATGATCAACATCATGAAAAAATAATTAAGAAAATGAGAGGTGAAGGAGATTCAACTAAACCGGAGGAAACAACACATCAGGTTAAGCCTTTGACGTCATCTGCATCAGCTTATAATCAGGAAATTACACAGTTTGAGTCTGTTATGTTAAATAATCAACAAGAAAATGCACTGATACAAGCGTCTACATCTACCTCGGCTAGACATATCATAACCTACAACAATTGCATTTTTCATTGTAATAATTTGAATTGTTAATTCACTGGCCTCCTAATAGTCCAGATCTAAATCCCTGTGACTATTATTTATGGCGTGATTTACAAGAAAAGAGTACACAAGAATGGCCGTCATTTTAATACTTTAGATGAATTGCGATAACGCATTTTAGAGTGTTGGGGAGTAATTGACCAACAGACAATTGTAAAAGCAATATATAGTTGGCGCAGGTGGATTCAGCTTGTTGTGGACGCTAATGTAGGTTATATTCCATTATTTGGACATTAGTTTTAACTAGAGTTATTGTTATAATTAGATTAATTTTATTAGTCATATCTTTGAAGTTTTTCGTGATCTATACATCAAAATATTCTTAGAAGACTAAGCTTCAAGATAGAAAAAACGGCAATGTAATTTGTCGTTATAA
This sequence comes from Rhamnusium bicolor, assembly GCA_029963845.1. Lineage (NCBI taxonomy): Eukaryota > Metazoa > Arthropoda > Insecta > Coleoptera > Cerambycidae > Rhamnusium > Rhamnusium bicolor. Next base: position 66,402 of record JANEYF010000196.1, on the reverse strand, counting down.
AAAAGTTTCAACGGTTTTTAAATATTAGGTAAATTTGATCACACCCACTATATCGGATCTGTGAATAATGTCAATTTCTGACATCTAGTATTTTAGCAGAAAGTTATAAACGAAAATAAAAATTCCGGTTTTTTTGGACCACCCGATAATATGAATTAATGAGGCCTTTTATCTTGAACTTGAACTCAAGGATATACCCTCGTATATGTGTTGTCTATAAATACTCCTCAGTGCCTGCCTAGTATAGAAAATTGTAATAGACGAGTAAAGTGAAAAAAGCACAATTGCAGGTAGTCTGGTCTGCATTGCTAGAGCAATTTGATAGAACACTTTATGGCATTCATTAGAAGAGAGCATCACGAGTTGGTCGTTCAACAGCGGGGAATGTTTATCTGCATCTAGCGGTTCTGTAGAAGGAATTTTGCAGAACATGAATGATAACCGCTGTAAACAATTGTCAATTAGAAGACATCTAGTTAGTCCACAATGCGACAGTAGGCTTTGTTCGCCGCCTGATGACCAAACAATTGCGAATCGCAACAAATGTCCTTTGGTTTCTACTTATCACACGCCTATCTGATCGCTGGTCCTTTTCGACGGAATTGCAGCGACGGCGGCCCAAGAAAGTACCGTCAGAGCCGTCTCGATTATGACCAATTACACAGGAGTAAACAAACGTCACGCGCGGCCAATTCAATTCAACTTCAGTCCAATTTCACAGTTGTCTACCGTTTAACGTGTTCGGGCAATTTTTTAATTAAATCAATACAGTTACAAGTTTTTAATGTATTATATTCTATAGTACCCACGTAAAATACTAAATCAGTTTTCCTTTGATTTAATTATTGATTCAGTGTGGTAATGAACATGAAATAAATTTGTCTTTCTCTTTTATATATTATTCACACCCTCGGTATTATGAACATGTTAAATAGACCTTTAACTTAAAGGGAGTTTTAGTGACAAGAAAATTTATTATAAACAATATAAATATCAGGTAGCAATCCTATAGTTTAAATAAAAATTAGGTGTAATGGCTATTGTATTTATATCTCGTTTTAAGCTTTGCTAGAATTGATTGTAATACATTTTCCTGTCACTAAAACTGCATTTACATTAAAGGTCCCTTTAAAATCTTGAAAACACCAAGGGTTATTTATTTTTAATATTATTTTATTCTCTCAGCTTCATACTCCTGGAGTGGATCGGAACCTTTGATATGAAGATAACACTGACGTAGTTTTCCACGAAACACAAAAACACGTACAGTGTAGAACAGCCAAATGGAATAAATTCAGTATCTCAATAATTGTGCATATTTATAAAAAAATCCTGAGACACGTCGATTTTGGATTCGGAAATGACATCCTGCAACGTAAAAATTGCATCCCTAAATTTAACTCCCTTCGAGTGGGAGTTGCAACCCCTAAGTTTTTAAATAGGAAGTAGGTGATTGTGATACCTCATTTGAAAGGTCTTTTCATTGTCCATTCAAAAATGCTAGGTGTTAATATTTGTTGCAAAAATTAACGGTCTGCTTGACGAAATTCACTACAACAAGTGAAAAACAAAAACGTTTTGTTTTTGCAGGCTAACAAAAATAATTTGTGTTTTTTTTTTAAATTATCAACTAAAATGAAGATATAAAACCTTATCAAAAATCTTCATAGCTGGCATTGCCAGTTTTATTGAAAACGCCGTAGCTACTTGCTATTTGATTGACAGCAATAAATAGTTGTCAGTGCTTTGCGTATTGTTTGACTTTTGCCAACTACAATTCCTAAACATGGTTTAACAGAAATGCAGAGAATAACAATTATACAGATGGTTAGTTACAGAGATAGAATGCGATCACAGGCCGAAGTTGCTCGCCAATTTCAAGAAAAATTTCCTGAGATATCGCCTATATCCCAAGGTACAATTAGCAAAATTGAAAAGCAGTTTTGCGAAAATAGACATGTATGGCAGATAAAAAAAAATTCCAATGCACTGAGTAACGATACCAAATTAGATATACTGCTTGAGTTTGAAGAAAACCCCCATATTTCAAGTCGACAAGCAGCATTGAATGTTTCCCATTCCTCGATTATTCGCCTACTAAAAGAAAATAAAATGCATCCCTAAAACTGACTCCAACTCAGGAGCTTAGTGAAGACGATATTGATAGAAGAACGTATTTTTCTGAACAAATGATGGAAAGGTTAAATAACAATGCTATCCAACTAGAAAATGTTTTGTTTTCCGATGAGTCCACTTTTAATCTTCACGGTCATGTTAATCGTCAAAACTGGCACTACTGGGTTAATGAAAATCCTCACTGGATGAGAGAATTACATATGCAAAATCCTGAAAACGTTAATGTTTGGGCGGGGATAATTGGAGACCATGTAATTGTTCCCATTTTCATTGATCGCAATTTGCATGAAGATAATTATTTAGCTCTGCTCCAAAATAATGTCGTACCAAGTTTGGCAAACTTATATCTTACTCTAGCAAATCCACAAGTCCAGCCGATGTGATATGGTTCCAGCAGGATGGAGCACCGCTACATTACCGAATCAATGTCCGACAATACCTCGACGTAATATTTCCCCAAGTCGGTGGATAGGAAGGCGAGGATCGCTAGAATGACCAGCACGTTCTTCTGATATTACACTCTAAAATTTGTTTCGATGGGGATATATAAAAAGTATGATATACAATACTAAGCCAAGCGATATAGCTGACTTGAGAAGAAAATAACGGTTGCGGTTAGTTCGGTCACTCCTCAGATGGTGGAAAACGTTAGAAGACATTTTTATTTAAGATGAGGATGCTGCCAAGATGTTCAAGGAACTTGTTTTGACCATCTCCTACGTTGAATTTAAGTTTTTTTTTAGTTTGCTCTAGCGAATTTCGTCAAGCAAATGAATTTATATTTTTACTGTTAATTTTTCCAACAAATATTAAAACCATACCATTTTTGAATAGAGAATGAAAATACCTTTCAAATGAGGTATCAAAAGCTCCTACTTTCTATTTAAAAATTTAGGAATTGCAACAGCCACTCGAAGGGGGTTAAATTTAGGGATGAAATTTTTACGTTGTACGATGTCATTTTCGAATCCAAAATCGAAGTGTCTGGGGATTTTTTTTATAAATATGCACAATAATTGAAATACTGAATTTATTCCATTTGGCTGTTCCACAATGTATACTGCATTCGAATAAAGAGAGGTTTAAAAAGAAAAGGCATTGATTAAGGATATATATAGCTGCATGTAAAGGATATTCTGTAAGTTTAATTAGAAAACGAAAATTTAAAGAGTCCTGGAAAACTCCTCTCCTAAATGCCACCTGCTCTGTCGTGATCTGCTGTGCACCTGATGTTATGGTAAAGCGAGTCTTCCAGAGCGGCAGCAGCTGTTCTATGCATCTTACTAGGAGTCTTGATACCGTAAGACATTCGAGCAAGTGCAACAATAGCTTATGTGATATTGTATCAAATGCCTTGCGGTAATCAATCCAGGCCATCGATAGATTCCGCTTGTATTGCACAGAATCCTGTGTAATACAGCGGTCTATCAGCAGGCTGTCCTTGCAACCTGCCATGCCCTTCTTGGCACCATGCTGTTCGTGTATCTGCTGGAAAACCGGATCAACAGACCTCAGTGTCCTAGCATACAAGATACCTGTGAATATCTTGTAGTAGGAGTTGACTGATTGGCCTATAATTTTTCATGTCAGAAATATCCCCGTTTTTGGGGATAAGCACAGTACGCCCCTCGACAAACCAGTCCAGGATCTGCTGCCCCTCGTTCAACTATGAGTTGAAAACTCGCGCCAGACGTCGGTGGGTGGAAGGATATTTCTTCCACCACCAGTTGTTAATGCCGTCTGGGCCTGGGTCAGCGAAGTTCTTGGTACCAACAAGTGCTTGTTGGTTTTCTTCCGTACTGATTGCAGGGCACACTTCTGGCTCTTCAAGATGTCTGTGGCACAGAACCTCGAAGTGTGCAATTGCTGGAGTGTCGCTATTGAATGGACGCGTCGTTTCGTAGATTCCCTTCCTGAAGGTTTCGACATCTTCTACTGTCGGCGGATTATCGATAACACGCTGTGGCTCTTGAAGGAGGCGGGAAGAATTTGTACGGAACAAATTGTTTTGCTTCAAACTCCTTACCTTCCTCTTTAACGTTTTCTTTATAGCCATGAGCGCTCGGATCCTATCTAGACAGTGTTGCTTGATAAGAAGCATTACTGTCAGATTTAGAGGATGGTGTTGACGTCTTAATCCGTCTGCTATACGACGGATTCTGGGAGTGAAAACTCTACCAAGAACTTTTTCGGGAAAGTCTAGCTAGAAGAAAATCTGTTCCGAATATTTCGTTTCTTGCGAGACACGTTGGACTGCATAATATAAAAGTACTCGGATATTTCGTGAACATTTTATTATTATCGTGGGGGCATTACAACTACTGTCACAAGAAGGAAACAATCCAAAAACTAGACAACGGGCTTTTCAACTTTATGAGGCATATACTGCTACGCTTTTCATAGTTTGTTTGAATGTTATGTCAAATTATTCGGTATATATATGTTTGAACCTGTAGTTAATATTCTCTAAGGAGTTGATCAGAACTTAATGTCGGTTAAAGATCAGATTAATTCTCATAGTAAACTTTTTAATCAACATAGAGATAATGCCGAGGACACTTTTAAAATTACAATGCAAGATGTTGAAAAGTGTATAAAGGAATTGAATATTGACTTGATTTTACCACGACTAGCTCAAAAACAAATGCATAGGTTCAACGCACCTTACGAGTTGGCAGAAAGTTATTACAGCATAATAATTTTTATTCCATACATTAATTCTGTAGTAACCTCCATTCACGAGCGTTTTTCTGAAGAAAATGAATCATCATATTTCATATTTCAGTTACTACCTATATACATGAAGTTAAACTAAACTGAATATGATGGTATAGTAAGAAAAATATTTGATAAATATGGCTGAGTTCTTGAAAACTTTATTGCAGAATCTAAGATTTGATATAATTTTTGCAAAACCCAGTCGCCGAATGCGAATATATTAAATATAACATCAATAGAAGCTGTAAAAGAAGCATATCTATTTTATCCATCAATTTCCTTGGCATTATGTCTGGCATTATCGTTACCAACGACTACATGTGCTGTAGAACAATCATTTTGTACACTGCGAAGAGTTAAGACCTGGTTGTGGGCTACAATGATGGATTCGCCTCGATGCCTCATGTATGATGCACATTCATAGAAACTTAGTAGATAAACTTAAACAACAATTTTATGTGGAAGTTGTGAATCGCTTTGGACAACAGCAAAGACGATTGCAATTTCTGTTTTCGCAAAGCATAATATAATATAGTATACCTAGTGTAAATGGCATTTTACACATGTTTTAGTAAATATTAGATATTATTTATTTTAATTCTATATTTTTTTTCAATATAATAGGTGATCTTAAAAAATCTAATTCTGCTGGTATGGATCATATCAGTTCTAACATACTCAAATCAGTTGTTGTACACATAAAAGCGCCACTAACCTATCTGATAAACTGGTCTCTTTCTGAAGGAATATTTCCACAATTATTTAAACTAGCCAAGGTTGTACCTATTTACAAGAAAGGAGATAAATCATTGGTTGAAAACTATAGACCTATATCTTTATTATCTTCAGTTTCCAAAATACTAGAAAAAGCAGTTTTCAATAGAATTATGAACTTCATATCTAGATTTGATGTATTAGGTCATGCTCAACATGGTTTTCGTGGGGGTAGATCGACACAATCAGCAATACTCAGTTTTCTAAGTACATTAATTGATCAATTAGATAAAAATCTCAAAAGTTTAGGCGTGTTCATGGATTTGAGCAAAGCCTTTGATCTTGTTGATCATACTCTGCTCAAAGATAAATTATCAAATTATGGTATAAGGGGTAAGCTGGGTGACTGGCTATCGTCGTATCTATCAGACCGCAAACAGGTTGTTGAGCTAAATGGCAGTATATCTGATATACTGTATATATCCTGTGGTGTACCCCAGGGTTCTATATTGGGACCTTTGCTTTTTATAATATTTATGAATGATCTACCGAATCTTGTTAATGAAGGACATCTTATCATGTATGCAGATGATACTACATATATAAGCTCAAACACAAATATTCCTGACTTAGTGACAGAATCCCAAAACAAAATAAACAGTTTAGTTTCGTGGTTTAACAATAATAAACTACTTATAAATGGTAATAAAACAGTTTTTATTCATTTCACCCCAAGGAATTCCAAACAATCAGAAAATTACCTGATAAAAATAGATAACAAATCAATCAGACAAGTTAGTTTTACAAAATTTTTGGGAGTGTACGTAGACAGCACATTGAATTGGGAAATGCATATAAGCCAGTTGTGTACTAATCTAGCACCAAGTTGTTACGCACTGTACAGATTAAGAAGTTCATCTAACAAATCAGTAATATTATCATTTTATTATGCGCAGTTTTATTCTAGAATTAAGTATGGCATAATTTTTTGGGGTTCTCTCATTTTGCTGAGAGAATATTTATAATGCAAAAAAAAAGCAATTCGTAACATTGAAGGTGTGTCAGCATACACTTCATGTAGAAGTATTTTTAAAAAATTATGTATATTACCTCTAGCTTGCATTTACATATTAGAAACACTATGCTATGTAAAGAATAATATAAGGTCATTTTTAACAAACAATTTTAATCATGAATATAATACTAGAGGTCAAAATAATCTTACATTGCCCAATCATTCTCTCTCGCTCTATGAGAAGACTCCACAATATTTAGGTATAAAATTATTTAACAAACTTCCTGAATCTATTAAAATAATAGAAAGCCAAAAAACATTTAAAACTAAAGTACGGTGCATGCTTCTTCAACATAGTTTTTATAGTATTAGGGAATATCTGGAGTCTAACATACATATAAACATATAAATTTAAGTTAACTTCTGTACAAAAATATGGTGAATATGTTTATATAATTATTATAATTAAATACTCTTAGTTAACTGTTAATAACATTATCACTTAATTGTCTTCTTAATTTTTAACCAATTTGTAAATATGTTGTATTGTTTCATATTAACCTAATTCTATTATTTTATTTAACAATTTTTATTCAACTGTTTTTTTAAACTTGTACTGTTTGACGAGTCTGATGCCATTTGTGGTCTTATAGACAATAAAGATTATTATTATTATTATTATTATTATTACATCCCATTTTGGTTGTTTTAATATTTTTGTTATATTGTTATATTTTTTATTTAGATGATTTGAATATATTTTTATTTCATTGTTACATTTTTCAAATACATGTTTTGTTATAACTTTGTAGATGAATTTTTGTTTTGCCTCCGCTCCTCACCCACCCCCACCCGAAAATATTTCTGTGGGCGCCCATGTTGCCTACTAATCTAATCCACTCTATGTTTTTTTTTATAAAAATTGTGGTAAAGTTTTCGAGATGGTGAAATTTACAAAAAAAAAGTTTCTTAGTCTTCTTCGTTTCTTTTGGAAAATTCCATCCACAGTCGATCATAGTAGACACCATTCCAGAATAGCTCACCTTTATGATTCTAAAATTATCACAATTAGAGAGTATTTCCTTGTTTTTAGAATTCAAATCCAGGTTGGGTCTATTGAGCCGCTAAAATTTAGTGAATACACGAATATTACCTTTTCAAAAAGATACACGCTAAAGATTCCAATCCGAAACAGTGAGAGTTTAGCAAAACTTCCCAGATAGAGGTTTAGTTTTTCTCCTGAAGTCAGTGTTCGGGATTAGTAGCGAAAATAGCCCAATGAAGATTGAATTATTAAAAATGTATGTATAATTATTTGACCTCGTCAAAAATGGGTAATAATCGATCAAACAATTAATATTAATTATGCAGAGAACAAAAATACAGGTTTTTCTTTTAAATTAGTATTAATATTTAAAAAACTTGTAAACTTGTGTTTCCTACATCTATTAGTTTTTCTAGTTTCAGCAAAATTTCTGCATTCACATTAAATAGCACTAATTACAATAGGAACAATAATAAATAATTATAAAACACATTACTGAACATTTTTTTGTCTACAATTATTTCAAGTTTTTCTATTTCAAACTTCTTCTATATAAGTAGCTGGATTAAAACAACTTTTCTCTAAGAATGAAGACACTGTACACTTCAAGACACGCGATATTAATAGTAACTACTTTGACAACTCAGGCCTGACTCGTCGTAATTTAGTGCCATTTTGCACTATTGGATTTAATCATATATGTATAAACAGTTTTAAATATTGTGTGATATTTTCATCAATTTTCTTTAATTAAATTTGTTTTGAGTTGAAACTAAATTAATTTTTGAAGTAGTTGAGTATTAACAAAATTAATAAAAAAAAACGCTGCCAATTACTTGAGGATCAGAACTGCCTCACCGTAGTGAAACTCGACGTGTGGTGGAGTTTGTAATAAAAGTAATTTTTGACGTTTCAAAAAAGTCACATTGGTGGAATGTCACTAATATTTTTTTAGGCATTTCAAATTTTCAGAAGTGTCAATCAAAATTCAAATTTTATGGTGTTGCCAAAATGTTTACAGAATTTTAATTTATAGCTTTATTTAAACATTTGAACACAATATTATAATGGGTTTGCATAACAGATCTGATTTATAATCTTTCATTACGAATACATTTTTTTGTAAAGTTAGAAATAGAAATGTTGGGACCCGGTAGACCCCATTCCAGGGGACCGATTTTGCTCGTAAACGAACTCAATCTCTTCCTTGACCTCTAGAATGTGTGTACCAAATTTGAAAGCTTTATCTCAAAAACTGTAGCTGCTATCGCGAACCACACAGACACATACACACACACACAGACACACAGACAGAATATTATTTCCGTCTGAAATTTTGTGTAACGTCATAATTCGTCGATATTCGTCCAGAAATGCAATAAAAATTTTAAAAAAATTTTTCACTAATACACACCTTCCTCATTTTGAGGGGTGAAGAAGTAATAGAATAATTTGTAGTCAGGTAGTAAGGACACTTGCCTCTCACCTAGGAATCCCCAGCAATCTTTCATCAGATAGATAGATAGATATCGTTTATTTAACCACATTATATACAGGTTTGTACATTTGTAGCAAGTCAGAGCACAAAATCTTAGTTTAAAAAAAAAAATTTTTTTAAAGATCGTCAGGGTTGATATATATATAAATATAAATATACAAAGCACAAATACAAATACATAAGCTATAATGTACATAGTATATCCGTATAAATCAAAACACATATATGACAAACCAGTGTATATACAAACATATATACACATATGCATATACATATACACATGCACATACATACACATATACACACATACATGCAACATATACACCCATATACATACACACATACATACACACACATACGTATACACACGTATACATATACACACACATATACACATACATACATCTATGAACACACATAAAACAAAACTAATTAACAAATGTAAACTAAATATCGGGTAGTTCTGCTCCACATCAATATAATAAATACAATGCGATTTTAAATGGGTAATCTTTTATCATCTATTATTATTTATCAATTTCTTGTTTATTAGAGTGATGCCCGTAAATAATCTTCAATTGAATAAAAGCAATGTTTTAATATAATACTTCTAACATTGTTTTTAAAACGATTTAAATTTAGTGACTTTACTTCAGGAGGTAGTTTATTATACAAATTAAAATTTAATGAATTACTCTCAGACCTTTTCAGCCTAAAACGAGGTATCCTTAGTAAATTTGCAGATCTTGTACTATAGTTGTGTAAATCAGAGTGGGTATCAAAACTACTGACGTTTTTATGTATTTCAATTAGAGAGAAGTATATACGTAAAGATGGTAAAGGCATTATATCGAATTTTAAGAATAGTGGTTGGCAGTGTTCCCTATTATTGTTAATTCCACTGATTACTCTGACAGCTCTCTTTTGAAGACGAAAAATTCTTATTGCATGACTTGAATTACCCCATAAGGTTAATGCATAAGAAATACGCGAATGAAACAATGAAAAATATGCAGAAAGTAGTGTGTTGAAACCCAATACCAACTTCAATTTGCGTAATAAGAAAATTACACTTGTAAGTGTTTTCCCCAAATAGTCAACATGACTATTCCAATTTAAATTGTCATCTAATATAACCCCCAACAACTTAACGCTTTCTCCCTTAGTGATACTATGATTCGAAGATACAACAAGTTTCTGTGATTTATCATCGTTTAGTTTAAGTTTATTTGTAATAAACCATTTGTTAGCAATTTTTTCAATTTGATTTAAACTATCGAGAAGATTTGAACAGTCTCTATTTGAAGCAATTAAAGTTGTATCATCGGCAAAAAGGACACATTTATATGGCTGGAGAAAATAGTGAATATCGTTTATAAATAATATAAATAGAACTGGTCCCAACACAGATCCCTGGGGCACGCCATGTTTAACATCGCTGAAGTCTGAATTTAAGTTGTTGATACTGACATATTGCTTGCTATTTCTAAGATAAGATGTAAAAAGAAGTAGAGGCAAACCTCTTATACCATAATACGATAATTTCCTTAGCAGCAGGTCATGAGGAACACAGTCAAAAGCTTTAGAGAGATCACACAAAGCGATTCCTGTGTGTTCTTCCTATTCAAAATTTCGAATTATGTCACCCACAACTCGCTGTACAGCTTGCGTTGTAGAAAATTTGGAGCGGAAGCCAAATTGGCTAGTTGAAATTATCCTGCACCTTTGTATGTTTATGAAGTTTGTGACTTTTGTTTGATTTAATTTATCCTTTATAAGTAGTTCTCTTCGGAGACACCTTAAATAGGTACTTTTTAAATATAAATACGAATATTATAAGAAAGTGTATTTATTGAAAACGTGCCTAATAAATCATAATTAAATATACTGAAATATAAAAATAGAATAAATTAAAGTGTTTCTATTAAATTTGACTAATATGTACAATTGACAAACAACATATTACTATAATAATAATTTATTTATTGCATTTTTTATCGGCTCATTTATAATATATCTGCTGACTAGAATGGTAACTAATTTTTGAAGATATCCGCAGGCACCAGACTAAGACCAGGTGAAAGAGAAATGTCAACTGAAAATGTCTGGTCGTGTATATTTAACAGTGCTGTTAGAAACTACTATGACATCAGATAAATGTGTGAGTATATTAGATAAAACAGTTTATTATAATTTTGGGGTTTCTCCTTTTAAAAATTAAGATCTTTTTTCAGACTGAACACGTAGTAAAATTGACATAATTTATATAATTTAATATCCTGCCGAGAACTTTGGAGACAAATTTTAAAAACTTCGTGTATACAATTAAAGTTGTCAAATACATTTGACAGATAATTTAAATTAACATGTCTCGGCTTTCAATATGCTCCCTCCTTTGTTCTCGCTCTAACACGTGTAGTAATTTAAATAAAAACACACTTTTTTAAGTGTATTTCTATAACTTCCATATGTAATACCATAAATAGTCAAAATCACATACAACAAGTCTCTGTCAATGTATAATTGATTATTTTTGAGGTGCCATCAATGATGTTTATTGCAAATTACTTTTTAGTATTCATTTAGTAAACTTCGGCCAATTTCTGCTACCAGAGTCAATCACGGACGCAGGAGACGAGCTACCCCTCCACCTGGGAATTTTGCTGAACCTCTTCTCTATCGAAGAATAGGGATATTTTATTTGCCTAACATCGTATATACAAGGGATCGACTGCTTTATATTCCCTCCGAAGTATGGTAGATCACCTACACAACCCTCGCCTAAGATTGCAGAATAGAATATAACAGGATTTTTTCAAAAACTGCACAAGGAGAAGCTAAGTTACTTTCTACAAGCAAATGGCTTAGTGCAAATAAAGAGAATCCTAAGTGATGTCCTCTGATATAGGTGTCACTTCCTGGTAAATTATTATATTCTTATGTCTATTTTCATTTAGATTATATCACAAACTTATTTCCGAAAGAGGAGGAAATATTAAGACGAACCGAACATTACTGACACCAAATCCTTATTGAAAGAATTCAGAATCCAGTAGTTTTTTAAAAATATTTCCAACTGGAATTAATGAAATAAATAAATGGGTACATTATTCAGCTAAACAAGTCAGATTGGATGTTAAAACAAATATGTGTCCAACCGATCAATAAGATCATTTACAGTTTCAACAATGCGGAAGCTAGCTAACTATTGAAAATTACTGGTCACAACAATGCAAATTTTATTAAAAAATTATTGGCAGGTAGATCGCCAGCATCACGACGTATGAGAGTATTGTTCATCTATTAAGGAAAAACATAACAAATACTGTAAGTATTGAAGTCTCCACTTCTACTGGTACTTCCAATTTTGTTGATCTTTCTGAAGAAAATGAGCAAACAGTTCTTCTATAGGCGCCCTTCTGCAGAATTATAGTCATTAGTTTTTTGAATTGCAATATTCATTTGTAAGCTAAAAATAAATACTTTATTATATTAGTCTTGATGTTATGTATTTATTATAATTATTATTATATGCTACAAAAAATAAAAATTTCATTATTTTTCTGTAAAATATTCATTTGGACCTAACGTGGCATATTCAATAATATCCACAAGTAATGATAGTCAAAATATTTCATTTATATTTCTTGAATTTTCAGAAATCAATTTTTGACAGATGACATAAGTTGAATAGTCAATAAAATTAAAAACAATGTATGACGTCATCGGCATTATTTTTTAATGGGAACCTTTCTTTTTGGAAAAAATCGAAATGTGGCAATAGCTATGTAAATATTTCGGCCTGTTTCCTCGTAAGCCTCGGATATTAATATGGCGACAAGTCGATGACACTGGACAGTGTAGGCCGCTTAGACAGCGAGATATTGTGATGCACTATCTAGATTGTGTTTCTTATAAATTACTGGTATTCCTATGTCTGCTACAAGAACTAGTCACTGAACCGGCTGTGCTTCATGTGCCTTTTCAGGCGCTACAGTTAATCGGAAGAAATAACGAGCCAAACACAATAGGAAAAACTTATCTTATTCTTGTTCGAATCGATTGTTTGTATATCGACTGAACAATTCACATATTGGAATATAATGATATTGAATCTTGAATTCCGCTTTATATTGATCTACAAATCAATAAATAAAAAACCCATTACTAATTTTATATATTTTATGTATTTCACATCAGAATTATTTAATACTATCATTATTTACTGTATATTTTTTCTACATTATCTCATTAGATTCGATGTTAATTTAATACTATGATGACATTACCCAGGATTAGGTAAAAGTCAAATGCCCCACAGATATTTATCCAGAGGGCTCATTACCATCAATTCATTTTTGTGTAAATCTTTGAATCAAACATTCCGCCTTGTTGCAGCTAGGGGACCAATTCTTGACCATTCGTTAAGACCAAAGATCATTTGCTAGCGAATATTGTAAAAATTTAATCTTGATTTGCGCACACGCTAAAATGTAATCGCTTTGCAGCGAGCGGTCTTGTGACAGTTGCAAAAAAGTGCAGGTGTGACATAACTAGATTTATTTTTAAAGAAATTGAAACTGATCAGTGAAAGTAATGCGCGCTACGCTGGTAACATAGACAATTTGAATTAAATTATTAAATTAAATAAAGATAATACAACTCCCTTCATCCCTAAAGATACTTTGATGTATTTTGTGCGGAAGTGGGCTACACATTTAGAGACAATAGACGCAAAGCCAATATAAAATATGCTGGGATTCATTTTGGCTTTAGAAAATATCCCAGCTTCTCGATCGAGGATAAAATGCGCGACTTTGGGGGAAGAGGACGTGTCGTCATCGCACGGCTACGAAGCCACCGTAATCAAGTTAAATCGAAAAATTATAGTTATAAGAAATATAATTAAATAATTTTAGAGTTCCTTGAAATCCTCTCTAATCGCTTTATTAAATATGAGTATGATTGAGATGGTTTTCATAAAATCCGTTTTTTTCTTCAAGTAGGTATTCTATTAACTTTTTTTGTTGCCTACCCAATTCAATTTTTCTAAATTGGTAAATAAATGAGACAAAGACAGAAACTATAACATTTATAAACTAGGAGTGACACTGGACCAACGTTTCTCATTCAAACCACACATTACGAAAACAATAAACAAGACACATGAACCTACACAAACGTTATCCTTTACTTAATAGACGCTCACAATTAAACACCGATAACAAACTATTACTCTAGAAGACAACACTAAGACCTATAATGACGTAAGGCTGCGCCGCCTGAAACGCATATCAGATACACAATATAACCGCCTCCAGGTGACGCAAAATAAACTACTTAGACTCATGTGACCAACGTAAACAGATACATACGGATAGATTACTTACATAGAAACACAAATATGCCACTAATACGCGACCACTTAACAGAACTCTCACAAAAATTCCTTACATCTAACAATCACGCTTCCAGCCTAACAAGACATATAACAGACATACCTGGGTACCATAACTACATTCATACACACAGATTAATATATGAAAATCTGCCACTCTACCACCAAGTTGACTAAAACTAACAAAACACACAACGACGGACACATACTCTGATTTTCAATTTTTTGAAATAGGTTTTTCATAGCTTTTCCTGTGTAATATACTATAACCTTTAATTAAAACAGTTTAATTTCATTTAATTTCCAAAAAACTTGCATTAATCCCTAATTAAAACGCAATATATTTGTTTAGGAAAGTGCTATTACAGCATAATCTCAATGAAGCTAGCACAAAACAAGAGCCAAAACACTGGCTGCTGGGACGACCTATCCGCACCTCTGGGCGGGAATTATCGCCCTGGAAGTTCATCTTTTGTATGAATGTATTTTATTTTTTTATATAAGGAATGAGCAAAACATATATCCATGTTCCTATATTATTTATTTTATTTTATAAATAAAGTATATGGCATATCTAGCTTTAAGTAGAATTGTAAATAATAGTAAATAAAGAATTTTAATTTGGAATTAAATTTTTCTTGTTTTTTTTCCATTTAAAATATCCACATTTAACAACGAAACTGACAAGTGATAAAAATATCAAAATTATCACGCCCTGAAATTAGATAGACATAAAATTAACAATGTTGTCATATTTATAAATCACTCATTACAACGTATTACCAACTCGATAACGAATATGAGTCGAGAATTGCAAAATTCTAGTCCTCGTTGAGTTATTAAACGTCTAATATCTTAGTTAACCTAGTGACTGAAATATGGAAAAGTTAACATTATTAAAGTGAGCTATGAAAATGACAACTATTATGTTTGATAAGTGACATTTGTTTAATGAAATAAACAAAATGATTTACGGTGAGGAAGAAAAAAACCAAATATTTATACAAAATAGATAACAAAGATTTATTTAGGAAATTTAAATATAAATAAATGATAACTCGTAAAACATGTTCGATGTGTCCACCATTATTGTCAATGCATAATTGATAACCTCTTCTTATATTTATAATTGCACCGAAAATGGCTTCATTATTTACATTCAGATTGTTTATTTTAAGTCGAATCCTGTCATGAATGATTTGAATACTTTTTTTTTTTTTTTTTTTTTTTTTCGGAATATCCGATGCCGGTCAGTCCTCCCGTGGCCTCCGACGCCTCACGGGAGTCGCGCCGGCGCATCAACTACAGCCACTCCCCACATCCCGCAGGGTTAGTGACTGTAGATACCAGAATCGTGTGCCCTAAGCAGACGGAGAGAACCCAGAATGACCGCCTTCTGCATTTGACCTGCCAGCCACTCGGCTGGTTTGGCAGGCCGGTATGATCTTCAGTTCCGAGAGCAGCGTAGGCTTTATCCCTCCGAGTACACCGATAATAAGGACGACCATTTTGACCAAGTAGCCTGGGTACAGCACTTGGAGCTCGTACCGGAGATCGCGATATTTGGTCCGTTTCTCCTCCTCCTTCAAGGTGATGTTTTTCTCCGCAGGTGCCGAGAACTCGATGACATACATCACCTTGAGTTGATGGTCGAGGAGGACTATGTCAGGCTTGTTGGCTTGGATTAGCCTGACAGTCGGGAACGAGTAGTTCCAGTAAATCCGGCATTTCTCGTTCTCGACAACGGACTCGATATCTCCGGGGACGTAAGGCAGCACTGGTGTCTGGTCTACCCCGTACGAGTGCCTTAGATGGTAGTATAGCACTCGTAACGCCGCGTTATGCCGGTGGATGTAGGCCGAAATCGCATATATAGGGCATGCAGATAGTAAGTGCATGAGCGATTCCGGCGCCTGATGGCAGGTCCTGCAGTTGATATCAGGAACCTCTACACGCCACACGCGGCTACGGTAGACCAAGGTGTTGATAACACCATCTTGACAGGCCATAATGAATCCCTCGGTCTCCGACTTAAGCCCTGCTGACCTTAGAAAGGCGAAGGTCAGCCTGGTCGATAAACCCAGTGTTTCTATGTTCTTATAGAAGACACCATGCTGGGGTTTATCGACGTGCTGCCGAAACAGTTTCTCCTGTTCGGCAGCTCTAATTCGGGCTTTCAGACGATTTGGCTGAAGTTCGGTGACTGACTCAACATCAACACCTCGCCGGCCTCCTCGCCTGATGTCAAATGCGACACCGAGTTCATCTGCGGCTCTTTTTGCTGCTTTGAACAATCCTGCTCCCACTCCTACAGTTTCGTGATGTTTTACGAACCGCAAGAGGGGATCTGAGCTCCTGAGGATGTTACATGCCATACTCAGTACTACTCTGCCATGCGTACACTCCAGGCTCAAGAGTCCTCGGCCCCCCGTTGACGTGGGAGGTACACACGAGGAACGGACGATCTAGGATGAATACTTCTGTGAATATTCATCATCTTGCGGGTATCTCTGTCTAATTGGCGCAGCTCATCTACCCTCCACTTTACTACTCCGAAGGAGTAGAGCAGAATCGGAACGGCAAGCATATTAGTTGCAGACACCTTGTTCTTCCCCGAAAGTTCGGAGGACCAAATCTTTCGGAGGCGGTGTCTGTACTTGCCGCGGAGAGATTCCTTTATTTGTGTTACATCCTGGATGTGCCTTTGTTGTACACCCAGGTATGTATAGGTCTCTCCGGCATCCAGATGTCTTAGGATGCTTCCGTCTGCGAGCTGCGCATCTTCAGGGAATTCCCCGCATCGTCCTCTTGAGGTGGACGACTGCACATTTGTCCAACCCGAACTCCATACCAATTGCCCGCGTATATTCTTCGACCACCCTAAGAGCGTTTTGTAGTTCGCGCTCTCCGGAGGCATAAAGTTTAAGGTCATCCATATAAAATAGATGGGTGACCTTATGCCTCCGGTCGCTGGGTGGTCCAGATTGATATCCGCGGGTTTGGCGGAGCCCAACAGACAACGGCAGCAGTGAGATGCAGAAGAGGAGAGGACTCAGGGAGTCACCCTGGAAAACTCCTCTCCTAAATGCCACCTGCTCTGTCGTGACCCGCTGTGCACCTGATGTTATGGTGAAGCGGGTCTTCCAGAGCGGCAGCAGCTGTTCTATGCATCTCACTAGTGGTGCTGGTACCGCAAGACATTCGAGTAAGTGCAACAATAGCTGATGCGACGTTGTATCAAATGCCTTGCGGTAGTCAATCCAGGCCATCGATAGATTCCGCTTGTATTGCACAGAATCCTGTGTAATACAGCGGTCTATCAGCAGGCTGTCCTTGCAACCTGCCATGCCCTTCTTGGCACCACGCTGTTCGTGTATCTGCTGGAAGACTGGATCAACAGACCTCAGTGTCCTAGCATACAAGATACGTGTAAATATCTTGTAGCAGGAGTTAAGGCAAGTGATCGGCCTATAATTCCTCGGGTCGGAGAGATCCCCCTTTTTGGGGATAAGCACAGTACGTCCCTCGACGAACCAGTCCGGAATCTGCTGCCCCTCGTTCAACCATGAGTTGAAAACTCGCGCCAGACGACGGTGAGTGGAAGGAAATTTCTTCCACCACCAGTTGTTAATGCCGTCTGGGCCCGGGGCAGCGAAGTTCTTGGTACCAACAAGTGCTTGTTGGACTTCTTCCGTACTGATTGCCGGGCACACTTCTTCTGGCTCTTTAAGATGTCTGTGACACAGAGCCCCGAAGTGTGCAATTGATGGAGTGTCGCTATTGAATGGACGTGTCGTTTCGTAGATTCCTTTCCAGAAGGTTTCGACATCTTCTACAGTCGGCGGATTCTCGACGACACGCTGTGGCTCTTGAAAGAGGCGGGAAGGATTCGTACGGAACAAATTGTTTTGTTCCATACTCCTCACCCGCCTCCTCAATGTTTTCTTTATCGCCATGAGTGCTCGGATCCTATCTAGACAGTGCTGCTTGATGGTAAGCATCACTGTCAGATTTAGAGTATGGTGTTGACGTCTTAATCCAGCTGCTATGCGCCGGATTCTGGGAGTAAAGACCCTCCCAGTCGTCTTATATTCCACCACACTCTGGATCCGAGAAGCGTGTTGTCTGGCCGACTGTATTTTGCCCTCGATTTTTTGTACACTATTATTATTATCATTATTATTATTGATAACGTTTTTTAGAAATCCCCAAAAAAATTAATTCATAGGGGCCAAATCCGGACTGTTATGTGGCCATTTAATAGGTCCATTATTCCCTATCCATATTGGGAATAAATTATTCAAATGATCTCGAATGAGTAGGACACTATGCGGAGTTGCCCCATCCTGCATCCAAATCATATCAAGTTCGGTTTCCGGAAAATTCTGCAAAAGAATATTTTCTGCTTCTGGGATAATTATTTCCAGACAGGTAACTCCAGTTAAAGTATTTCTGGGATAATTATTTCCAGATAGGTGACTCCAGTTAAAGTATAATCATAAAATATAGGCCCAACAATTTTGTTTCTGATAATTCCACACCAAACGCGAAAAGTTTTTCTTCCTGATTTTTTTATTTGGTCACGTATATCGAACGATACGGTTAATACATTACGTCACGCGGCACGGTGAGGTTCTAGAGAAAAACCTTACTCGTGCTGAACAGAACGGTCAATATATTACTTCTCGGGACACGGTGAGGTTCTTGTCACCCCTTACTAGTGCTGACTATACTAATGAAGTCCGGATATGGTTGATGCTGACCTAGTAATATAGCACTAGGTTCAAATTAACTAATTCGCTTCCTTTAAGGCAAACTGTCCCTTGAGCTGATTAGACCAGAGATATGCGGGCGGAGTTAAAACGTATTTTGCGCACTAGGTATTTATAAAATGAGGGGTTATCACATTTATCTGCTAGCCTTTCTATTTCACCACTCACATTTAGTGGCTACGGATTGGCAATTACACCGCGGGGTACGGTAAGGTCCTTTTCAAAGTTCTAGAGGAAAACCTTACACGCGCCGACTATGACTGAGATGGGACTCTAGAACATAGGTCTAGTTTGGTACCCTATCTTTACGTACACAATAATATACTGACAACCGGAAGTTCCAGATGCTCGTGATTAAAATAGATAACCCGGATTTACTTGATGAACCACGATATTTTCCGAATATATCTCTGGCCGTTCGGTACTTGTAGACAATTAACGGACAAGAGAATATAGCAGAAATGGACACAAATGGTAAATGACGGAAATGCACCAAAATCAACAATAAAGTAATAAAATTGTCGGACTCGGTGGAGCACACTGGAGTTCTGGAGCTACTTGTTCTGCACGACCGGCGGATCTGACCACTTGTCAGAAGTGCCTGACTGTTCTTGACTCGCGCGTGCTGTTTTATTCACAGATCCTCCACACCAAAGTCACGTGCCTACGATTTTGAAAGAATTCTGAACTCGTAAATGTATTTCAAGCAAGCTTGGCGTACGGTGCTTAAACAAATTCCCTGCGTTATTTAATATAAACAAATGTTTATATAATATTTCAAAGCGGAGAATCACTTTCTCATAATTGTAAAACTATATATAAATTAACCAATAATTTATTCTCTAAATTATTTAAACAAAAAATAGACTTTCATTATTTACAACTATTCTCAATTCGGCTTTGAATTAAACTAAATTGAAGTCAAATATCAACTTCTTACTTGGCGGCTGTTTCAGTAGAATCGCAACAATTGGTTTATCATTGAGATAATAAAACAACTTAAGATTACCCTGAAAATAAATCGGTTTGAACCAATTATGGTTAGTAGATAAATATTATTCCACTCTAGTTCAAAACGATTTTAAGGGAAACATTCATACTAGTTATAGTATACACGGTGTATCAAAGTGAAAGATGAACACAATGAGGTCTTACTAAAACAGAGAATTGTTAACGGAAAAGTCACTTCGTTACAACATTAAACGGGCGATGTTTAGACCACTGCACATTCAAACTCAAGTGCCAAGCTACAATCGTAGACTAATACCATAATGAATTATTACTAGAGAAGTAACAATTAATGATGTCAGTTCCATGTTTAACGCTAACTGATGTATCACCGCGTAAATATGTTCATGCATATATGACACAATATCATATTTGTGATTATTTTGGTGAATTCGAGGAACATTCAAGGTTAATATGAAGATAGCTGAAAGTATTGGTGAATTTAATAGTTATACAGACACGTACGTATTTTTAACTAGCAATCATAAGGGTCAAAGTATATTAATATTACTAATACTAATGCGCCCATTAAAACATATGCCACCTTCCAACCGCAAGCATTCGAGGTTTCAGTCACGATAATTCCGACGTATTTGTCATTTACTTTAGAATATATTTTCTGTTTATTACTGTCACAACTCTGTGATAAATATTTTATTCTTAGTGTCGTTTCCAATGGCACCTGAACACTGCTCACTAATACACTTTTGCAAAAATAGTGGATTATCCAGTTTCATCCACAATATATTATACCCAACCATCATTTCAACTAAATCTAAGGTAAAATTTGTTTGCCTGTCACTATCAGTAATACAACCACTCACACATATTTTATGACTCTCCTATGAAATTTATCGCGTTTTCTTAGCGTTACAGGAAAGCACTTTTTTACAGCTTGTGCAATATAATTCTGGGACGTTAAATTGAAACTCTAAGAAATCAGTTACCACAAGTTCACTTTATCCTGTGAAGAAATTGAAAAAGATATTTTAAAAATGTTAACTTATGTTGTCTTTAATTTCGGTTTACATATTTACGTGTTATTCACATAGACGTTTTATAAATACTACGTATTTAGACTGTATTCAAAAAGGAACAGTGGGCGTAAACGTGATAGCTAAAGCGGATCCGCCTATATCTATCAATGCATTCGTATTGATATTGGACACTCAACAATAACAAACGTCCCCGTCAAGATGATGGTCAGTAAATAATTGTTTTTTATAGCTGCAAGCCGTCCTGAAAAATGCCTTTAATTTTTTGTTCCTATTTTTATAAAGAAAACAGATTTACTACATAATACAAACAAACTTATTTTGTCATTTCATATTGTTTGGGAATGGTGATTATTATACAATATATACGTAAAAGTCGTCTCTGGAATTTATCGCTGCCTCCCGATCTCTAATTATTACACCCGTCACAATGATACTGGATTTTAAAACGTTTTTAATTTCTGTTTTTTGATATTTTTTGATTTTCCTTTTTTTTTTTTGCTTTTTTTTGGTTACTAAAAATTAGGTATAAAACTCTGCTTGCTGCATTCGTTATGGAAACAATTCAAATAATAAAAAACCTTTTTAAAGCAGTGTCCTAATAAATCAAATGAATATAAAAAGAAAATGTTGTTAAAGGCCATTTGTTCATTACATAACACAAAAGACCCATTTTCCGTACAAATTAAAAGTAAAATAAAACTTTTTAATTGACAAGCCCCTGTTTAATAAATAATTTTATGAAATTCGCTTCCATGAAGCACCCACTTGTGAAAAGAATATTCCCGCCTTTCATTTCGTTTGATTTCCTTGTTCCATATTTCTAATTATATTTTTCTTTTAAGAAGTCTTCGATGCTATTATCACCCTCCTGTGCTGTAATTTCTTTTTTTATTCAAGTTTTCCTTTGGGTTGAAAACAAATTTGCCTTTTGAAATTTTCTTGTATCCTTCTATAGGCAATGGATTCCTTGCCGAGCATTCACGTAGATAATGAGCTTCCTCTTTGGACCCCACCACGATTTTTTTAAGAAATTGCATATATTGTGACACAGGGGGTAAATAAAAAACACAACGCTATTGAACGCCGCTGTAGCAATTAAAGTGTCGCAAACAGCCATTTTATTATAAGCTACATCACCAATATAATCTATTGTTACGTCATGAGATTAGGGTCCAGATTCAGCATACTTTTTACTCCATAATTACTAATATCTGATATTTGAATTACAAAGCATTGAAATATTACGAAACCTTGAGTCAGATTTGCATGGATATACCGGGTGGGCAAAAAAAAGACTGCGTATATATGGCGATAGAAAACTGAAATTTTGAGTAGTTTATAAATAAATATTGCACTTTAAACGTATATGCCACGTGCTTCGAATTCTTCCCTAGTGGCTTACTGTACAATGCAGACTCTATCTTTCAGAAATCCTCAAATATGAAAGTCCATTGGTGTTAAGTCAGGAGACCTGGGAGACCACCTAATTGGTTCATTTGTACCAACTTATTGATTCTCGAAATTTGCTTTAAAATAGTTGGTGACTATTTGGGCATTATGAGGTGGGGCCTCATCCTGCTGAAAAAACAGTCTATTTCTGGCCTCTCTTGGCGATTGATTTATAAAATCATTGTTAATTTTAGTCAAAAATTCCAGATGTCTCTCGGAAGTCAACTGCCCATCAAAAAATTATTGGAGGCAGCAACACATTACCAAACATTAAAACCAAATCTGTCTTGCTGGTTTCCTTCTCTAAAGAGGTGTTGATTTTGTTGTGCCCAATTTCTAGTACTTTGGGGGTTGAATAATCCCAGATTTGTAAATCTTAATTCAACAGAAAATAGTATTTGCCTGGCAAAATCATTATTTTTTCTAATGTTAGTGATGGCTCAGTCACAAAATATCACTCTTCTCTCAAAATCATTTCCATATAAATGTTGAATAATTTGATATTTAAAGTTTTTGTAATTGTGTTTCTTTAAAATCCTTCTTACAGATTCGTGGCTAATATTTACTATCACCAATTTTCTGGAGGGATACAGTCCCATCAATTTCAATAAGGGTTAATACATTTACTTCTGTCTCCTCGTTTATAATTACCCCTTTATTTTCTTCATTTGCCTGGTCAATTTTTCTAAACTGAAATTCTAGTTTTACGAAATAATTGTGCGGCGGTTCTCTTCTGTTTGGAAGACGTTGTCCATAGTTTGTTTAATTAAAAAAAATGGCGGGCTGATACATGATCTTGTTGACATCCGATATATATATATATATATATATATATATATATATATATATATATATATATATATATATATATATATATATATATATATATATATATATATATATATATATATATATATATATATATATATATATATATATATATATATATATATATATATATATATATATATATATATATTATATTATATATTTTAGGTGATTTTGAAAGGCAGTTTTTTGGGTCTGTCTCTAACTTAGCAGTTTATTGGACCGTCGGCTTCGTGGTGTTGCTGTTAAAGATAGAATTCACACGTGTTAACCAAAAATTTGGGTTTCAAAATTTTACGTGTGTCGATAATTGCCGTGGAGGACCCATCTTAAATTTGCACCGCTAACATCTGTCGACGTAGGACTATACAAAGTGAATCATCGATCAAATCATTCCAAGCTTACCACACAGAACAAATTTTGATAATATCAAACTATACTATGACTTGAACACGGTACAGTAGGTTTCATTAAATGTTAAGACACTTCATGTGTGTATTTTAATTACTCCGTATAAATGATTGTTATTGTCTCTTACTCCATGTACCGGTTCTGCACGCACGGAATCTGGCCGGTGTCTAACTGCAATAAATTTATCTTTGGACTTTTATTTTTATTCAATTGTATTTTCTCAAAATTTCACAGATGTTATATAACAATTTGCATTCTATTGTAAATAACTCGACGGCAATTGTTAAGGATAAAAAGTTATCTTTGAAAACAAATTTCGATCATGTCTATGTCCGACACCTATTGCATCGATTTGTGTATCTGACGATTTTTTCAAAGAAAGTTTGCATTAGCAAAGCTATTGAATTTGTTGCATAGTTTATTTCCACACTATATACATACGTACCACTTTACCTTTCTGTGTATTTATCCAATAATTGGGACATTATTACCTTTTAAACTAGATGCTGGTCAGAATATAAACATTTTTTATTTTTATATACACCACAATTAAAGAGTTGGAACATTAAAATAAATCTGTATAATTAAACTTTAAAAACATAAAATTAATTTATTCCAAAACCATAAAACTTTCACCTAATTGATTATTACACTTCAACAAATTTATTAACATAATTATCTTAAATTTATTCTCCTATGACAATAAATTACTTAGATGGAATAAAATAAAAGAGTAGGTACAAGTAGGAATATATAATTTATTTAATGATAAATGAAACATTCCGATTCCGTCTTAAATTCAAAGATAACAAAAGAAATATTCTTAATTAACAACATTTTTTAAAGTCGTAAAACTCGAATAATATAAAAGCAGTATATAACGACTATTTCATCCATAAACATCAACGACTACAATAAAGTACCTTCTTTACTGTTTATTAAAATGAGGTTAAGACGTTTACTAACGGCCGCGCATATTATTAAAACTTTGTAGTTTCTAAAAAAGCATTTACATGTGGTTAAAGTTTTTATTAAGTAATTTTCATTTTATGATAAAATGTTAATAAACAGTTAGTTATTTATTTGAACATATGTTTGAGGATTACGAAAAAGGAAACAAACATTTTTATAACAAAACATGAACTAGAACTGGGATTATTTTGAAGCGATAGAATCCATATATTTGCTTCTGAAGATGAACATACATGATGGACCAACTACTTCACACAGGATGTCAGACTGTATAGAGCGTTCATTTTATTCTCAAACTGAATTCATCGGTATTGTATCTGTTATTATTGTTTAATTTTGAATTTCTCTGCATCTGAAAAAATATAGTGGTATATAACGCAACACCAATTAAAAAAACTACGACTATGTCTTCACACCCATATGTATGGTACATAAATACCCGGTATATAGTTAGTATAAGAGCTATAAACTGAATACACACTATTGGATCACCTTGTATATTTAGCCTCGTTAAATACATACACCTTTTTAAAAAAATGTCTCCGACAAATTCATTTTTATCGTGCAGTCGGTAATTTTTGTTTATTTTTCGTTCTCTTTTTAGGCAGATAGTCATCCAATTTATTATAATCATATATATTCAGATGATTATTTTTAGGAAATAAGATTATTTATATTATATGATATCAGCTCTACATCAAAATGTATACAGGGTGTAACAAAAAAGCATGTCATAAACTCAATGGCAGATTCTAGGCAACAAATAGTGACGATATGACTTAACTTACCTCTATACGAAAATGCTTCCAAAAATGTTTATGGGCCTTTAAAGTCGAAAATAAAAAATGAAAAAGTTGCTTTAACTCTGGAGTCCTTGTAAGATATCTTCTTTAAATTTGGTACAATATAGCACTAGTAGTAGTTCAATATTTTAAGTAATTATGATCAGTTAATCTCGATTCAAGAGACGAGAAGTGGGGGTCATGTGACCCATTTACCCCCATTTTTTTATGGGCACACCAATGGCAAAAAAATATTTTCTTTTGAATATAAAATTTAATTTTAAAAGTTTTTTACTCTTACCTTTTTTTTCTACGTGCTTTAGTTTTCAAGTATTTAGCTTATTGGAATTGTGAATTAATAAACTCTAAAGCAGAATTGAACAAATTTTTTGCGATAACACTTTTACGAATGAAATAGCGTCCTCTGAATAAACAAGCAATTTAATTTTAACAAAATAACTTTTTTGGAACTTATTGTAAACAATTTATTTAAATAATTACTTTATAAATAAATAAACAACACAATTACCTAATTAAATAATTTAAAATTTTATAAATTGAACAGAAATTTATTAAGGCTTTATTTTATTACTTTAGCAGGTGCTCAAAATGACCTCCGCCTTCATCAATTCATTTAACACATCTTTTCAAAAATGAAAATCTGATTTTATTAAAAATTTGCTGTTTCTGGCGAAAACTATCTGCAGTATTTATAATTTTCTCTCAGAGATGTTCGACACTATCAACTCGCACAGAGTAGACCTTTTCTTTTATATAACCCCAAAAACAAAAGTCAAGGGGGTTTAAGTGTGGCGAGCGGGCAGGCCACTTTATGGGTGCTTCTGCTCCTCACCCAATCCAACGTTCTGGAATTTGTTCCCCCAAAAAGTTTCTGACCTCATGACTGTAATGAAGGGTGCCCCATCTTGAAAGAACCACATGTTTTCTTGTATCAGTGATGGTACTTCTTGAAGGAGATTGGGGAGATCATTTCGGAGAAAATTTAAATATTCTGTCCCCGACAGACGGTGTGGTAGAAAAATGGTCCAATTAAAAAATTGTCTATTCCTGCCCATACGTCAACTGAAAAATTGTTCTGATAATGCGTCTCTTTTTTTGCTCTAGGATTTTCATCGGCCCATAAATGTGAATTGTGATGATTTGTCACGCCATTTCTAGTAAAAGTAGCTTCATCCGTTGACAAAATATTCTTAACGAAGTTATCATTTTCTAAATTCTTTTGTCGCAACCATCTACAAAATACAAGCCTAGGGGCATAATTTCCTGGTTGTAATGACAGTTTGAACATGGTAGGGATACAGCTGTTGTTCATGTCACACTCTCCAAACTGCCATATGGGACATTCCTACCTCAGCCGCTAAATGCCTAGTACTTCTATCAGGATTTTCGTCAGTGAGGTCTAATACCCTTTCCTCGGCGTCGGGTTCGCGTTTTCGAGGTCGCCCACAGTTTCCTACTCTGAATTCTTTAAAGCTACCACTTTCCCTTAATCTACGGTCTATTGCTAAAAAAGTACGTCGATCTGGTGTGTGCCTATTCGGGTACTTTGCAGCGTAACGTCTAGCTGCAAGAGCTTCATTGCTATGGCACTCAACTTAAAATCGGATGCTTTAATGATACATAATTAAATTATTTAATATCCCAACTTACCTAATACTAAATGCATATCACTCATCTTTGCAAAAGTGTAATTTGCCATTTTATTTTTTTAGAAAATTGAGCACTAACTAAGAAGCAGTATTAATAAGAAATGAGTAAACAATTTGACATAAACAAAACAATGGTAGATTGTTTACTATCAGTGACTGTCACTTGTTTTCTAACGCACCTACTCTAGTTATTGTACATTTTCTCTTATTTCCTTTTACTAATCAGTAAAATAAACATACAAAATCTGAGATTTTGCAAAAGAAATGGCTGTGAATAAGACATTATTATTATTTTTAATTATTATGAAAATTTTGGTATACCATGAACTATTTTCATCACATAAAATGGTTTTAAGTTATCGAAAGGTTAAACGATTTTATTACATGCAAAATTGCAGAATTTATATTTTTAATCTTAATTTTCCCTGAAAATTAAAACACATAGGAAAAAAGATAAGAGTAAAAAAAACTTTCACAATTGAATTTTATTTTCAAAAAAATTAATTTGTTTGCCATAGGTGTGCCTATAAAAAAATGGGGGGTAAATGTGTCACATGAATCTCTTACAAGAACTCCAGAGTTAGAGCAAATTTTTCATTTTTTATTTTCGACTTTAAAGGCCCATAAACATTTTTGGAGCGTTTTCGCATAGAGGTAAGTTAAGTCATATCGTCACTATTTGTTGCCTAGAATCTGCCATTGAGTTTATGACATGCTTTTTTGTTACGCCCTGTATTATTTAACTAAAGAGGCTTAGTAGATTTTCCACATTATAAAGTTATTTTTGACTCGTTACTTTACTACAGAATTTAATCATGGTATGTATGACGTCACACTCTCGCGCATGACTTGTTGTTCAGAAACGCCAGTTGCAACCTACCTCCCGAAGTCAATCGATGAATCCCGTCTTTTTGGTAGAAAACAAACCGATCCTGGGAAATTCGCGACGATAACGAAATGACGGTGTCACAACAAGATTTTGAAGGATTTCAGGAAGCTCTCCTCGTGCTTTGCGATAGCTGGCGGAAATCCTTCTAGGGAGTGTTCATTCGCTGGACATACGATTGCTGAGGTTAGGTAGTTACCAACAAACCGAACCTGGCTTACTAATTAACAAGGTAAAAAAAAGTTGAATGCGATGAAATTCACACGGAATAACTCTCAAGGCTACACTCGATGCGGTTTTAGGCCCCGAGAGTTGAGAATGTCAGTAAGACTAAATAAATGAGATTTCAAGCAGAAATGAATACTTTTACCCTACACTAGTGCCTCTCGTGGTGAATTCAAGCCGGATAGCTTTCATTAGCGTCCACATGCTTTCAAGATGAGATCAAGTAATAGCAGAATATTCAGTGACAAAAGGATATAATTTTTCTGGAGCGATCGCCTCTTGAGTAAGGTACGTATTTTTTTTACTTGAAGGCCATTTGGCACCAAAGATTTTCACAACCTTACATATCAGTTCACGTTGAGAATTGTTCATTTTGAGGTTTTCTGACCTAACATCGAACTTGTTGCAGTCTGGTTATTCTGATATTTATTGTTAATTTCAACTGGAAAAAAAATTGAAGTTTTATAGAGTCATCAGGATTATTCCTCAGGCTTTCTGCCCTTTAGATTTTGTAACTTACTCAGCTGGTGTCAAAGATTTCTAGCCTCGAGGGTTTCGATACAGACGTACCTAGTCAACGTCAGAAACCTTATCCTGCGGTTAGATTTTGACAGATACTGACGAGTCAAGGTATCCAAACCTCTGAAGATGTTAAGAGGAACGTCCACTAGTGTCGGCTCAAACGTAATCTCAGCATCTTCTGACAGCCGCGCTAGTTTTGAGAGCAACGAGTGTCATTGATATTTTGATAGCCACGCCTAATTTGGGAGGCGACGTCTAATCTAAGGGTTACGCTTATTTTGACATCGATTTTCGTATTGATAAATATGCTGGTCCTGACTGGAGTTTAACTTTGACAGTAACAACTGTCAGTGTCAGTTTGATAGAAAATTTTTTTTGACCAAGCAATTTTCATTTAGTTTTGAAATAAAGCAAATTGTGTTCCAAATCGTTAATAATCTAAAATATTTTACATTTCACATTTTTATTTTCGGGTTAATATTTTTTAGGTGTGGTATTTTTTTAGACAAAGAAATTTTTTTGTAAAACAAACATCTGGCATCCTTTTCAAACAGAGGTTTATTTAATAAATGTTTTGAATAATTTATAGTAAGTGGCTTAAAATCCAAAGATTAATGCCACTAACTTCGTAGAGGAAAAAAACCCTGGAAATACCAGTAAAGGTTCGGTAAATATTCGTCCGGAAAATAAGCTTCTTGGAAACATAGCCCGTGGAAAAACCGTGACAAAACGAATAACATTAAGGAAGGTTTGTTTTTTTAAATATTTTTCGAACAAAGTGGAATAATGTATTTGTTAGGTTAGGTTAGATTAATAACAATATAATGTTTGTTCCAGGCTAGAATAACCGTTTTAGTTACTTGGTAGGAATGAAATATCTGTCCATTTGTTTGTTAATAACTAAAGGTCACGAGTAAATCGTACATGACGTAAAACCCAGGGGCTGATCTAGGACACCGCGCTGACAGACATATATAAAAATATGATGTGATATATTACATTTCAGTTGGCGATTATGTAGTATCCAACATAACAGGAGCAATAAATATTTCACTGGACACACAACACAACATACTAGTAATTTATAGAGTTCCAATAAATTAGCAGCATCTATTCTAGATGTTCAGGAGTTAACTTTTGATGCCTATCGCTCAAAATCCATTTAAAATAGCAGCATATTTAAAATATATCAAGTCTTTTTCAAGGGGGCACGTTTACATTGGGTTGAGAAAAGTTTACCTCTTTACCTACAAGGGGGTCCATAACCACACAGTGTACGAAACCTGCTATATCCGCGATTGTTTTGTAAAACTGTTTTAAATTTATTTGTCATGCGTTCAGCAGAGTCTCGCGATAACTGAAAATGAACTGGCGTGTAGCGGATATATCCACATATATATTGTGAAATTGAGCGCTACAATGAAAGGGTTAAAACTGTGCTTCGTCGAAAATGAAAATCTTTCACCATGTTATACACATATGTAGAATACCATATGTACGGACCTGGAATGCACGATGGTCTCACGATCTTTACTAATAACCAAAATAAGGCAGAAGTTAGCTGCTAATTACACAAAGTAGGAACGAATATTATTTTGTTATTAACCTAACATAAAGTAAATAGATTATTCTACCTCCTTCACAAAATAATTAAGAGAAGGAGCTTATTGTATGGAGGAACATTCTTCGAGCCTTTATTTCCAGTGACTCTATTCCGAGAGCTTTTTCTCCTAGATTCCACTAACTGCTTTTACTATGGATGCCATATTGGATTATTTATCGTTGTACTCCTAATTCACTTTTCAGTAATACATCTCAATATGAAGAAAAGGATCATGGGTAATGCCCGCAAAAAAGGATGAATCCACCGACACGTGTTTCTGAGTCACTACTTATAATCGCACTAACCTTCTATACTTTGTTACTTTAAACCTTGGGTAGGAAATACCACGCAGTAGCTACAGTTGCCTCCTTGGCAATATTGTCTGTTGCCCTGTAAACACGTGGTCTTTCAATTGCAGCTACAAATGAGCGACTGGCTTCCTGTCTGTGGTTTCCTTTCTGTTGTTGAACCTAAGTTGTGCCTATCCTTACAACTTATAGCCGTCATGATTACGAGTGACTCAGAAACACGTGTCGGCGGATTCATCCTTTTTTGCGGGCATTACCCATGATCCTTTTCTTCCTATTACATCTCATCCCGCAGTAACCTTCTATATATCTCAATGTTAGAAACAAGTTAGTTACTAGTGTGAAATTGAAAAAGAATTATATTTTTCTGAATGTGAAGATATTTATTTTAAAAAAATTCTATATTATTAGCTTTCAAGCAAACTTTTTTTCTGCGTTTCGACAGAAACAGGCAATGCGGTAGGATATTAGTTTCTGTCTTGATACTCTTAGGACGTTTATCTAATGTGATAAGTACTAAATATTAACCTTACACATGATTTGAGGAATTAATTGTTTTTCTGTTACGCATGAGTGGCAATTTTTAATAACAAACACGTTCTTATAAAGATGAACTGCTTTGGAGCCAGATAAGACATTGTAATTGTTTGATTTTAATTGGCTATTGTTAAATGTAGCTAATAATAACATACCTATAATAATCACTGTTACGCAAGATAATTTATTATAATGAAAGTCAATTATTATAATAATGTGTAAGGTTTTTCGTATCGTACCTATTGCAATCGAAATTAAATTTACCACATTGTTATTTTTAATTAAGAGGAGTGACGGATATGCTCAAATTTGTTTCATCGGCAGAAGCTTGAGAGTTCATTTGGCATTTTATTCATTAGGGCATAATCTTCCTCGGCAGAGATAGCATTCTTTATGCCATCATACTATTTTTTACATTGTAACACATATTTGCTTCACCATCAAATTATGAACTAGGTTTTTCGTACTTCATTTTTGATTGATATTTATTCTGTGTACAGCTCGGTCAGTTCGGAAATTTTTTATTTATTGTGTATCAAAATTGAACTGTGGTGTTATGTTCTAATACAGCGTTCGTTAAAAATATGGAACTAAGTAATTTTGTCGTTGAGGTGGGAATTATTTTAGTTTCTGGTGTGTTTTTAATGTGCGACTAGTGTCGGTTTTAGATATAAATAGCCCCTAGATCCAGGTAAATTTTGCATCCTCCCTCTCTTATACGGAACAACACGAAAAATAAAAAATGGTTTTATCTTCTCACACAAGCAGTATAATTAGAAGAATTAGAAGGATTCAATTTCAGACAGCTCCGGATATAAATTTTATTTACATGCAACAGCACATAGCACACCCTACTAACAAGCGATTCGACTAGATTATCCAGAATTGTTCTATGCATTGAACCTACACTCTAGAGAATCATCATTTACAGGAGTGGACCATGACAGGTAGCCTTCGCGTAAGTCCGACGTCTGACCATCCTCGCATCCTACCACGGAGCGTCTACTAACAGGGACCAATTATTGTAGCATCCACTTTAATAGGTTACTCATTTAGTTTTAATGTAACATCAAAACAGAACAAGAAGCCTAATTTAAAAATAATGGTATGTATATTTCCGAGGTCTTTCTAAAATGTACACAGAGCTGGACCTGAAGCGCTTCTCCAGAGCTGACGTCCCTATGAGGCCTAGGCGTAAAACCGGTACTGCTTGCGACTGAAAGTGAAGTGACAAACTCTTTTATTTTAAATGATAATGCTCAAGGTGGAAATTTTCCTCCACTATAAGGAGGTGGCCCTAGCATTTGTCGAGATAGATAGAGCCATTGCCAAGGCAAATATGGATATTTGTGACGCCCTACTGAAAAGAGCTGTAGTAGCAGTTTTGGTCAGATAGATGAGATCTATTCTAGAGAGGGACGAGTTATCGTTGCACTAGGAGACCAGTGTGTCGTGACACTGAAAGGAGCTGCCCACAAGACACCTCACATGTGGTGTTTGAAAATGGAGCGCCTAACGATGGAAGGCTCTTATGCACAGGCATAGCCAAACTACGCGATTTCTCAGTTTTAGTAACTGGTCGATTTTTAAACATCGCCTGTAATAGGATGCAGGTAGTCTGCAGAATTTTAGACCGACAGTGTAGAGAAACCAGTCTCCCAGTTAACCTAACTAAGACCAAGATGATCCTCTTCACTAAGAGAAGAAAAATAGAGGACTTTAGGATATCAGTTATGTATGGTAGACTTCTTGCACTTGCACAAGAGGTTAAATATAAGAGAGCGACCCTAGATAGGAAACTCTCATGAGAGAGGATGTCAAAAAGTCGACAGTAACCTTCTCGAAGTTGCGTTGGGAGGTAGACAGGAACTGTGACGTTAGTTTACAGATCTCTACATTTGTTGTATACGGACGGAGTAGTCAGACCAACGCTTCACTATGGTTCGGTGATCTAATGGCGAGGCGTAGATGGAACAACCACCTCTCCAAGGGTTCAAAGACTTGCCTGCTATGGGATTACAGGTGCAATGAGCACAACGTCTACAGCTGCCCATGAAGTTCTGCTCGATCTGCAACCGCTCTTCTCGTGGATAAAAAGGAAGCTATGGCAGCCTTTCGTAGATTGCAGACTCGGGAAACTAGCGAAGTATAGACATAACTGAAGGTCATGTAGCAATCGCTGAATAAATCGGTAGAAAGGAAAATTCTCATCTCCACCTTGAGGTTAAAGAGCACATATATTGTCAGTCTTCCGACAGAGAAGAGTGACATGTAAAGAAGTAAAAATAGCAAGGGGCCATTGATAGGCATAGATTTCAACAACCAGCAGGAAGTTATCAAAACAGTATTCCTAGGGCAACTCTAATTTAGGAGTGCAGATACGCTTTGTAAGAGCTTGCCAGGCACAAAGAGGTAAAACTTGCGTGAGTTCAAGAACATATCGGGGTTCCAGGGAAGTAGATGAACTAGGCAGATTTAGAACCGTCTTGGAACTGAACTTATTTTGGAAGCACAATGGAACAGGTCACTGCGGACCTCAATGAGTGCGCTTACGAGACCATAAAGGAACACTGGAGATTAAGCAGCGATAGATAATCTTGGAACTCTGTATCTGGGCCGAGTAAATTACGGTCGGTTTAGATACTCAATCGGAGTCGAATAACTGAGAAGAGAACTATGGCTTGTAGGTGTCGAGGAAGTTCCTACTTGCCGAGGATACCGAGGGAACGTAGAAACATCCTACAATTTCTTGAGGCACCGTATATCATTCGGGCGATTTAGGCAAAAAATCCTTGGAGCCGAGGCGCTTCTAAGACAAAAAAAGAGCTCCTTTTCATAAAAAGATATCCTGATCTTCATCAGAAGATCGAGGGACGCGGTTTGGAGAGGGAGCAAGTGAAGTCAATGGTTGAAGGGACGATAGGGGTTGGCAAAGGAGCCCGGTAGTAGCCTAGTTGTCAGGTGCCAACATCCGCCAACCACTATTACTACTATTTATTAACACAGTATTTAACCCTACTTCCACAAACATTTCGTGGTTGCAGCCCAGTGCGCATTTTGCCAACAAAGTTTGCCCCATCTGGCGACGATTAAAATTGGTTTCCAGGGGCTTACTTCTGTGACTGATAGCTAAGAAAACATCTTTGGGTGATGCCTACTTTGTTAGTGAAGCTCACATCGAAAATAGTAATCAGTACTTCGAGGGTTTTGAATACTAATGCGTTAGTGTCATTACTCATTACATCAAAGGTCCCAATCCACTTCAGGAGCACAATATCTTTAATAACATTCGTTTATTACTAAATAAACTCTAAGCTTATCCATATCTTTCTAACATATTCGCTGGGAAATGTTCCTGTATAGAGAGATAATTACAATATAGGAGAAAGTTAATAACAAACCGGGAGTTCGCTACTGCTATGAGATATATTTCAGAATGATTAATCCGCCTAAAATAATGCGGAAACGGTAATAAAATGCTAAGTAGGTAGGTAGTTTGGATACCTTTTTTTTAACGAAATTAAAGACGGTACCAAGGAACAGAAGTGAGGTATTAAAAAACGACTAGAATATTGTAAATATTAGACACTGTCTGGTTATTAAGTATATTAAGTAATAAAGTTTTATTAGTTAAAATTATGGGTTGCTTAGCAAAAGAATTCGCGTTTGTGTATTAACGTAATAAAAAACCAGGTATTAAGTTATTACACCGGTATAATTTTTACGCAAGTTAAAAATATCTAAATGACGACTGGTATTAACATAATATAATGTTGTCCATATGTATTGTGTTATATACTTCCAATTTGAAATTGATCTATTTACATTAATTTAATTTAAAAACTAATAGACTAAACCTTTATTTTTTAAACTTCTTAGACTTTTTTAGTTTTTCAAAACTGTCAATGTGCACAATAAATTGCTTATTTTAAAATGGTCTTGTAATTCAAATAGTTAATATGCATCTGAAATGAAAATAAATTATTTAAGCCGCATTTATTATTTGGATGTCGTAAAACAAATTGATTCGACCCACAAAAAATCCTCACCATAAAAATTGATAAGTTGTCGAATTATAATCCCTGTTTCAATTACATCGTACAATTTATCATGCAAACAAAGTTTTCAGATGACAAGTACAAAACTTTGTTTTATCGTTAGACACATGTCTGCTACTGATATTCAATACTAACAAACGGTAAGGCATTCGATTAGAAGTTTTTCCCCGGTTCGACAACAATTAATTGTGCCTTGTCACAGATATCTACGCACTGATTGGAATAAAAACTTTACTAAAAGAGACGTTGTGTAACAATCAGTCATGCTTATTTCGTTATGAATTTGTCGCTCAGTTCGAAATGAATGTAGAAATTAGGCATTGGCGTCGCGTATAATTCTATTAAAAGGAAATTAATTTCAAATAAATTATTTCAATTTATTTGATTTAGGGCTTACCCTGATAATAAAAAATCTTTACAGGGTGTGCAAATTTCGATGTTTGTATAGGGTAACTCGATAACTGTAAGAGATACAAAAAAATGGAAGATACATTCTCGATCTCTTTTTTGAGACGAATTCACTGGTAAAAACATAAATTTGCTATCGTCTTTTGTTTTCGAGTTATAAACAAAATATAGATAGACACATGTCAATATCTTGGTTGTTTGTAAAGTTATGAAAAACAACTTTTACATTCTTCAAGCACTTTTTCTGTATAGGTAGGTAGGTAGGTTTCTTGTGAGTGGTCCCTGTGGACCCTCCACTGCGGCCTTCACTAGGCCTATTGTGGCTCACACCTAGTTATATTTCACCCAATAAGTTCAGTCTCCTAATGAAACTGATAACTTTATTGGGTGAGACTGTGTCCAGATCCTTTGGCACTAGTTGCCCTTTGCCAAATATTGAGAATCAGATCCTCTCCACAGCTGGACAGGTACATATGATGTGGTCTGCCTTTTCATAATCTTCCAGGCATAAACGACACTCGGCGTTTTCCGCTAGGCAGAGTTTATGCAGATGGTAGTTTAGTCGGCAGTGCCCGGTATATAGGCCTGTTAGAGGTTTCAGGTTTACCCTGTTTAACTCTAAAAGTTTCTTAGCTCTTGATTTCAAAGTGTATTTTATAAACGCCTTCGAATGAACTAATCCTGGTAACTCTTGCCAATACTGGAGAGTTTTCCTTTCAGCCCAGGTTGAGATAGCCATCTTAGCAGTATTTAAAGACATACCAAGTATCGGTTCTGGTCTGGCCAAGGAGTCGGCTATTTCGTTACCTTCCATATGAGAATGGCCGGGTATCCAGATCAGAATCACTTTATTGTTTTTGCTCAAATGATTTAGAGCCTTCTGACAATTCCATACCGTTTTGGAGTTACACCGGTAGGAGCCAAGGGCTTTTATAGCTGCTTGGCTATCTGAGAAAATTTTTATTGATCTGCGTGTAAGATGCATATATTCCAGCCTTCTCACACACAGTTCAATGGCATGAACCTCAGCCTGAAAAACAGTTGCATGAGTACCTAGGCTTGAAGATATGCTCACCCTCGGTCTGTAGCTATGTACTCCGGCTCCTGTCCCCTCGGGAGTTTTGGAGCCGTCTGTAAACCAGCAACTGTCTGCCCTCAGTAGGTCGGCTTTATTCCAGTCCCACTCATCTCTTTCCGGAGAAAGGGTGTTAAAGGTCAGCTCGTAGTTGGTCATGGTAGGCATTGTATTCGAGGGCATTCCCAGGATGCTGTGATTCTCTATGTCATCCAGCAACCTGTTCCGCTCCATGATACTAGTCTGCGGCATATTAATGGCCGCTTGTTGCAGTCTTTAGGTTGCCCACCTGGCCTCTCTCCAAGTATATGAAGAGGGGGTAACTCCAGGAGGATTTACATTGCAGCTGACGGTGTGGAGCTAATTGCTCCCGTTAGGTCATGCATGCTAATCTCTGCAGTCCAGAGAGTTTGGCTTTGGCCGTCCGTTGTGATCCTTTCGGCCACCAAACAATGAATCCGTATGTTATCATTGGACTGATGACCGTGATGTAGATCCGGTAAATTTGTTAGGGACCCATGCCCCAGGATTAGCCACAAATACGACGGCATGTTCATAAGGACAGCTTTGTTTTGTGGATTACCTTTTCCAGATAGGAGTTTCAATTAAGTAATCTATCTAGTGATTCCTAGATATTTCTCTTCCTCCGCAAATGGAATAGTTTCACCCGTTAATGAGGGAGGTCTTAAGTCCTCCAGCTTCCTTCTCCGGGTGAATGGTACTGACAGTCACTGCTGCATATAAGGAGTCATTATTAAATGCTCCCTCAATGTCGAGAAAGGCTCCCACTGCAATTTCCTTCATTTGAAGAGATTGAGTGATCTTCTCGACTAGGTTGTTAAGTGCTAGTTCTGTTGATTTTCCTGTCTGATAGGCGTACTGATGGGTATTGAGGGGGTGATGATTCAGGATGCTCCCCCTGATATATCCGTCCAGCACCTTCTCCAGGCCTTTCAACAGAAAAGATGCCAGGCTAAATGGTCTAAGCGATTTAGAGCTTGGTTCCTACCCATTTTTGGTATATATACTACCTTAACCGCCGACCAACTGGATGGGATATAGTTCCATAGCAGACCAACTCTAAATAATTTAATGAGGAATGGGAGCAATATTTCCAGCCCATTTTGTAGTAGAGGTGGGAAAACTCCGTCCTCTCCTGGCGATTTGAATGGTTGGAAGGATTTGATGTCCCATTCAATTGCCGGTCGTAGCTGTCAGCCAATCATTTTTATCAGGTCGTTTTAATCGATTTTCTGATGGTGACAGCTATTGGTCATCCGGATCCAAGCACCCTGGGAAGTGGTTTTGTGCTAGGAGCTGTAAGGTTTCCTTTCCAGAGTCCGTATATGAGCCATCCGGTCGCCTTAACGAATTCCCACGTTGGCTCTCTGGAAAGAATCTTGTGGATTCTAGTACTGTGAGGTAGGTCAGTTACACTCTCACAGAATTTCCTCCAAGATCCCCTTTTTGCTTTCCTTATTTCTTTGTTATAGTTCGCTAGAGCGGATCTATATTGGTTTTTTGTATAATACAGTGGCGTCGAGAAAATTTAAAAGAAGGTGCAATTTCAAGTTATGGCATAGAGCTGTATTTTTTTTAAATGGGAATCATAGTTAGCTATGGTTGAGATTAAAAGGAAATATTTTTTTTTTTGACGAGTAAATATTTAATTCAGGAACTTCTTTCTGTATAATACAGTGGCGTCGAGAAAATTTTAAAAAGGTGCAATTTCAAGTTGGCATAGAGCTGTATTTTTTTAAATGGGAATCATAGTTAGCTATGGTTTAGTTAAAAAGGAATTTTTTTTTCTCTTTCAAACTGTATATCATATATGGAGTCGCTTTTGATGTGTAAGTATTTTTATTAGCGAAAATAATCTTTTAGTAGATTACTTGCGTTTTTTTATATTTATTCCAAGTAGGCGTGTGTCATCTATGACAGTGTTTATTCGTTTGTCAGTAAATTATATATTAATAATTTTGTTTTCGTCATAATTACACCACATTTAATCGTAAAAGTGAAGATGTCTTACGAAAATTATGAGAATATGATAGGCTAGAATGTTTTATTCAAAGTAATAACAATTGTGATATTACATCCGAAATATATTTTAATCGCTGTCTAGAAAGAAGACAACCGAATCAAGCTATGTTTAAGAGGTTAAAAGAAAATCTCATTAATTGTGGTTCCTTCAACAAGTCAAGACCAACATTGAAGATGCTGAAGGAACTTATATAACAGTAATTGTAATGGCGGTTGCAAAACCTTCAATTTTAAGTCGTAAAATTGAAGCTGATCCTGGGATTTTAAGACGTCGAGCTTTGGGTATTTGGAAGACACACAAACTCAGGCCATATACAAAAAGGAAACAACATCACCTGTAACGACGATTGGAGTTTTGCATATGGTATCGTCAAAAAAGTCATCAAGATCTATTCTTCTCTAGAAATGTAGTTTGAACAGATTAGCAGTGCAGGAATTTTCAACAGGCATAACGAGCACAATTGGTCTGATATGACCCTCACCGTACCATTGACGTGCGATCTCAAGCACGCTTTGGTTTCAGTGTTTGGTGTGCTCTACGTGACAATCGTGTTTTAACATATCACATATATCAAGAAAATCTTCCTGGCCAACGGTACTACGAAATCTTAAACCAGAAAATTATTGCAGAATTTATAGACAATCTACCCTTAATTGAGGCAAGAAATCAATTCTTCCAAAAAGATGGTGCACCACCTCATAATATCAGGATCGTTTCAGAATTATTAAATACCAATTTTGGAATTAACTGGATGGGAAGACACGGACCATGATCACCTGACTTAACGCCACTGGATTTTTCTTTTTGGGGCCACATTAACGACAAATTATACAAGAAACCCAGTACCGACATAAATGAACTCGGAGAAAATTTTATAGACTGTGAGTTCCATTTCAAATCTTTATATTTATAATGTAGTTCCGAGTGTTATAAAGAGGTGTAATTTATGTATCAAACATAACGGAGGTCAGTTTGAATATTTACTTTAATTTGATTTTTTATTTTGTAATTGTAATGTATTATAAAATTAGATATAAATATCTGAATTTTTGGTCTTGGCTTGTTAAAGGACCCACAATTAATGAGACTTTCTTTTAACCTCTTAATAATAACTTTATTATGTTGTTTTCTTTCTGGATAGGGATTGAACTATATTTCGGATGCAATATCACAATTGTTATTATTTTGAATAAAGCATTCTAGCATACCATATTTCTCATGCAATTTACTGATAAACAGATAACCACTGTCATAGGTGACATACGCTTACTTGGAACAAATTAAAAAAAAAACAAGAAGTAATCCACTAAAAGATTATTTTCGCTATTAAAAACTTACACATCAGAAGCGACCCCACATATGATACATAGTTTAGTTTGAGACATAAAAAAAAATTCTTTTTTAACTAAACCATAGCTAACTATGTAAAAATATACAACTTTATGCCATAACTCGAAATTGCACCCTTTTCTTAAAAATGTTCTCGATGCCACTGTATTATACAGAAAAAAGTGAATGAAGAATCTAAAGGTTGTTTTTTCATAACTTTACAAACATCCAAGATATTGACATGTGTCTAAAAGTCGAAAAATCGACCTTTTGTTTATGACATGAAAACAAAAGTCGATAGCAAACTTTTGTGTTTGTCAGTGAATTTGTCTCAAAAAAAGATATCGAGAATGTGTCCTCCATTTTTTGTATCTCTTTCAGTTACCGAGTTACTTACCCTATACAAACATCAAAATTTGCCCACCCTGTACAGAGATATAACGAGCTATTATTGCCTCGATTATTGCCGAGAAAAACAAATATTAAAACATGTTTTTAACTGTTTAATACTGTAACATATTTGCAGTATACTAGTAAGATAAAATATTCAGTAACACTAAACAGAATTATTATTACGTATTAATTAAATCAACTACAAATACTACTAAAAACTATGGGAAATACTATCCAAATCCTGACTTGCAACCCTTGATGTGAAACCAACACTGCGTAGTCTTTCACAGCGTTTCGCCAACTAAATTGTTATCATGTGGAGATAATTAAAACTAATGATAATACAATTTTGTGTCACTAAAACTCCCTTAAAATATTGATAGTACTGGGGGTAAAAACTTTATATAACTCATGAACAACATCAGCCTGTACAGTGTAAATTATCCACACATGTAATATTAAATTATATTCACAATAACAAAAAATTCAAATAAAGCGAATTGGGTCTAATAATTTAGCCAGTAACTGGCACGAAATTTAAGGTGATATCGGCAATAAATTTTCTTGACGCACACATTTCACAAAAATAACAGGTACAGTTATGTCCGTCTTCATTAAATTTTGATTGACTGTTCATTTCCATTAAGAATTGCATTTCATTTTGGTATTATTTTCTTTGCTCAACTACGGAATGGTTATTTATCACTTGCTAATATGTATGTGCTTTCTGCGCAAAGTTGTTGCACCGCAAAAAAAGTTGTCTTTTAGCAAACATACGTAGTTGCTGTCATGTCCCTGTTCCTTTATCTAATAGTGTAAGTAATATTCTCACAAAGTGGAGGAATTTCCCATGTCTTCAGGCTGATAATTGATAATTAGCTCATACAAAATCCCCTACTTTGATAGAAAAACA
This sequence comes from Rhamnusium bicolor, assembly GCA_029963845.1. Lineage (NCBI taxonomy): Eukaryota > Metazoa > Arthropoda > Insecta > Coleoptera > Cerambycidae > Rhamnusium > Rhamnusium bicolor. The sequence continues at coordinate 24,687 of JANEYF010000196.1, read as the reverse complement.
TATTTTATAAAGTATTTTCAATCTACTCCATATTTTCTACTTGGAACTGAGTGTTTATGCAAAAATCACAAATAACTACTAGTGGATCAACTACCATTACTAAAAGAGATCAGTTGCTTTAACAGGATTTTTTATGTCAAATAGATACATTATCCAGGACTCGAAATAAAGCTTTATTAAAATTAATTACCTTTCTTTATTCATCTAAACATATATCTAATACAACTTAATTTAATCTTTCTTAAATGTTTTTTTTTTATATTTTCTACATGAAAATAAGTCAATGTATGTTTTAAAAAATAAATATATTCATTCGCAGGGGTACAACATAATTGACATCTTGATCCAATTTTCCATGTGCCCTTGTCGTAGTTTCCTTCCTGTTGGGGTGCGAACACTTGAGACTCACGTAACACGTATTAAGGACTATCAGAACGAATTATCTCTTGTCGCCACCAGACAATAAGGATATTGCTCGGAAACTGCCTATTTTATTCCCAATTACCAACACAATTTCTGTAAATTGATTGATATTTTTGTCAAGACGCATTTCCTTTTTCCTTTCCCTGACAAACTCCATTCCTGAATGGGTATAATCTAATTTAATACAAAAGTCCATAAAGATCACAATACATATTACGACAATGAAGTGGAAAAAGTTACTTTTATTACTATTAGGCGATGTTTGCAAGGAATGTTTGAAGCATATGTAATTTTTTAAGACAACCACAAACAAAATAATGTAATCCTCAAAAATTCAAAGTCAAGATTTAAATAAAACAAATTAGGTATCCTCTTGGTAAAAGTTGAAAATATAGGTGAAATTAAATATAATAACGCTAAAGGTTTTTTAAACAATTATTTTCCCGACTATTTGCCAAAACGCTGAAACTTGGATTATAAAAAAATTTATATATAATTCAGGTTTCAGCGTTTTGGCAAATAGCCAGGAAAAATAATTGTTTAAAAAGATATATGTTTTACTTATCTCTGATTGATAAGTTTAGTAAAAGTTAAAAAATAATGATTAGCAAAAAAATTTTTAGCGTTATTATATTTAAAAAATTATAAACACTTTTTTACTTGTCAAATTTTCACTTTATTTGTTATTTTACGACTAGTTTCATCCTATTCGGACATTTTCAAGTAAACTCTTAGACAAGTAAAAAAGTGTTTATAATTTTTTTAAATCAAAATGGATTTTCACAAAGTAACTTCATCTTCAATCAACTTTTTGTTATTATATTTCATTTTATCCTATATTTAAATACATTGTTACGTATTTGGCTGTCCTAAAGCCACAACAACACGCTAGGGGTGTAGCAGATGGTGTTAAAAGAGTTGAAACACAGGTTACAAAAATAAAACCTTTATTTAAATAGGCATAACAATAATTGTAAAAGGTTTAACTTAATTAGAAATAAGTGTATAAAACTCTACAAATATACAAATTTTCTATTGTTTATATTTTAGATTTTAAACAATAAATGTAGACTCTGCTATTTTAATAAACTATATCAAATGTTAAAAATGTTATTTTATTTTAAGTAGACTAATAATATATAAAATAAATAATAAAATTGAATAATTGAAATTAATAATGATTTCTAGCTTTTGACAATTAATAATATTTACAATTGAATCATCATCAAAGCGCTATTTCATTTTTCGACTTTATTTATATGAAAAAAATTACTACATCAATATTTGTACAAGATGTTTTAAAGGTTGACTCCTTAGAGCGTCTTTTGCAGATCTGAACCGATTGAAATTGCTTCTGTTTTATAATTAATTCTTCTTGAAAACAATTCGACTTGAAATTGGCTCATAATCAGAGTTGGCAAGTCGTGCGGCTATTCAGTGTTGCAACAGCAGGTAGATAGATATCTGGTGAGGCAATGACCGGCTGGCGGACAAATTGAAGCAAGTCGCGAGACTAGAGTCTGTTCACTTAAACTTTGCAGTGGTGGGTTGGACTTAGTGATCCCGATTTACAATGGGCAGAGTAGCGAGTGTATTGTAAATTGCTTATTTCCAGGCGTAATAAATATATCATTGTAGGTTACTTATTTACTTAGTTACTTATTGGTTAGCAGTGGAAAGAAACAAAGTAACAAAAATAAAATCGGCATACTTTCTCTAAAGTTTTTAATAATAAACTAAAATGACTGGTTACGCCGAAATAGGAACATCCTAATTTAATAAAAAATTTCGATTTAGCTATAAGAATGCGAAACGTCTTAAAAATGTCCGTTACTTTTTATTTTGTATACCGATAAGAAATAATGTCAGAAAATAAAACAATTTTAAATTCTACCTGCTTTAGAGCGGACTAAATTTTTTGCTGCACAATTTTCATACTTGTGCATTAAACAATATTATGTTTCTCTCTATCTTAATATAAAGCAAAACCGCTGTCAATTATTATTTGGGGATCAGAGCTTCTTCACCGTAGTAAAACTCGATGTGTGGTGGAGTTTATAATAAAAGTAATTTTTGACGTTTCAAAAAAGTCACATTGGTGGAATGTCACTAATATTTTTTTTTGACATTTTAAATTTTTAGTGTCAAAATTCAATTTTTTTTTTATTATTTTTTTACCGATTTTGCTCATCAACGAACTCAATCTCTTCCTTGACCTCTAGAATGTGTGTACCAAATTTGAAAGCGTTATCTCAAACACTGTACTTGCTATCGCGAACCACACAGACATATAGACACACAGACAGAAATTTTTTTTTGTCTGAAATTTTGTGTATCGTCATAATTCGTCGAGATTCGTCCAGAAATGCAATAAAATTTTCTAAATTTTTTTCATGAATACATACCTTTCTCACTTTCACTACTTTCACTATTCCATATTATACTGCGTTCATTCATATGAGCACATAAAAAACTGTTTACCTGGGCTCGCAGAGCGACCCTTTGTCGACCGTCTATCTTAAATATAACATATTATTTTTAGGTAAGGTTAAGGGAATATATTGGTCATTAACAATTAGGTTTAATACTTACATATTAATATTAGTCGTCGAAAACACAATTCAATTTATATTAAAACGCCATCTTCAAACGTCCAACTATTACCGAAGCCTATGAAATAAAATAAACAATGAAAATTGATTTAACCGCTACCGGAACTTTGCACTTGCCTGCCGTCTGCACCAATCAGCTGCGCGCATTTTGTTCCCTATCCTAGCTAACGCTGCAAAGCTTATGTGAACAGACTTTAGTCCATTGTTGTATGTTGTAGTGTTTACACGTTAATTTATTCCTCTCCGTTATATTTATGTTGTTTATTGTTGATAATTTTATTTGTTCTATTTTACCGTTGATATTAATCTAAAAATATGTCAGACGTGCGTAAGGGTAAAAACGGCCATATGCTGACTAAGTGAATAAATTTATCAGTGAATTCCCGGATTTATTCTATAATGGTGCTACAATAATTTGTAAGGTGTGCGAGACAGGCCTGATGTGCTGAGATAAATATGATTGTAGATGTCGCGTAAATACTGTGCGGCATAAAACTAAAAATATTGCGTGCTCTCGAAAACACAGTATATGTTCGATTTACTGATAATGCTGATTGTCTGTAATGTTCCGCTGAAGATACTTGATAAACAACCATTTCGGGTGTTCTGAAATAAATAATATGTCCAGGTGATGTTAACAAGTCACACAATGTTGCGTAACTATGTACAAACTGTACGCGAAGACATTGTAAATAAGATCAAATGTGTATTAAAAAATACACGGCTGTGGTTATGTGTTGACGAGACGACAGATCGCAAAAAAATTCTATTTTAAACGTTATAGTATGTATACTGGATCCTGTTAAAACGACATTTCCACTATTAATAGCTAGCAAAAGACTAAGTGAGTGTACTGGTAAAATAATTACGCGACTGGTGCAGGAGACGTTAGAAAAATTTGACCTGTCAACAAGTCAAGTGTTGATGTTTGTGACCGATGGTGCCTCGACAATGCTTTTGGTATGCCGTTCTCTTCAAGAACACGGTTGTAGGTTGATACATGTTACGTGTAAAGTGCATGATTTACATCTTGTGGCAGAAATTATTCGACAAGGTTTTCCAGAGGTAGATTCATTAATAGCAAGTATAAAAAAGTGTTCCTTTAGTCTCCTAAACGTCTTCACGCATTTCACAGCAAGTGTCCCGGTATTCCCGAACCACCACAGCCGATTCTTACACGTTGGGGAACTTGGTTGAAGGCAGCTTTCTATTATGCTGAATATTTACAACAAATAAAAATTGTGATAATACAATTCAATCTTGACGAAGCTGCAGCTATTAAGGAGAGCCAAACAAAATTCGAAGATATTTTCATTGAAACAGCTTTAAAAAATATTCACAAGAACTATAAAAGACTACATGACGCCATACAAAACTTACAAAACAGTGAATTGTCGTTAGCGGAGTCACTGCAAATAGTGGACGAAGTAAATCGCCTGCTACAATTTATAGGTGACGCAAAAAATGAGTCCGTTAGAGAAAAGTTCGCATGTGGTTAAAGCAAGATTCCGGTTTTACCAAATTAAGATAAATTTGTGTTGGTACTGATGGTGCAACCCCAGATCCGTTAAATGACCATTTTACGTATGCGTGTATTACATCAGTAGATGTCGAACGGTCGTTCTCAAAATATAAGCATATTTTTTTCACCACAGTGAACATCACTCACGCAGACAACCATAAAAACATACCTGATGCTGCAAAGTTTTTATAGATTCTGTCCAGTTTGTGATAACCAAGTTAGTTAATTAACAGTTTATTGCTTTTGTTACTAGTTAATTTCTTTTATTACGCTGATTATGATGCGTACGCCAATGTCCTGCCGCAGATTTCTGCCCACTCTACTCATAACACATACTATTCTAAAGCTAAGCTGCATATAGCCATTATAACATATTGTTTTCGTATATTCTGAGTATTATTTTCCAAAAAAACCTCCTAAATTGCCGATTTGCACCGTACTAGCAAAAAGTACTAAAGATTGCATATAACAGTTGATTTTAAAAACTGTTATCAAAATATTTATAACTAAATAATGTAAATCCAGATAAAATCCCAAAAAGAGGAAGAAAATAAACGTTTTTGGTGAAAAATTCTAAATATATTAGGCACAATCTTATCATAGTGTCAAAATTTTTTCACCTATTCACCATTAAGTGCCGACGGCGCAAGCCAACTGGCCGAGGATAGGGCAGGCATTGATTATATTACTCAACAAAGCGGTTCTGAATACTTGTGCTGTATCAAACATCTGTGAAATTATAATGTAATGAACTATGATTATTTATTTGCTGGAGTAAATCGGGAATAGCGCCGTACGGTACTCGAAAGAAAATCTTCCTTAGTTGGTATACATCATTGTTGCCATGCTGGTTCGGTTTGTGAATAAAAAAAAAAACCGTTGGCAATTACTTGAAGATCAGAACTTCCTCGCCGTAGTAAAATTCGACGTGTGGTGGAGTTTATAATAAAAGTAATTTTTAACTTTTTAAAAGTCACATTTTTTTTTTCATTTCAAAAAAGTCATATTTTGACGTTTCAAATAAGTCACATTTTTTGACGTTTCAAAAACGTCACATTTTTTGACGTTTCAGAAACGTCACATTTTGACGTTTCAAAAAAGTCACATTGGTGGAATGTCACTAATAATTTTTTTAGACCGATTTTGCTCATCAATGAACTCGAACTCTTCTTTGACCTCGAGAATGTGTGTACCAAATTTGAAAGCTTTATCTCAAAAGCTGTAGCTGCTATCGCGAACACACACACACAGACAAAACATTTTTCTTTCTGAAATTTTGTGTATCGTCATAATTCGTCAAGATTCGTCCGGAAATGCAATAAAAAATTTCAAAATTTTTTTCACGATTACATAACTTCCTCACTTTAAGGATGTAATTGATGAGGGTATGCAAACTTTTGAAAAAGCCTAACTAAATTTAACGAAGTTTTGTTCATACCTTATAATAAGTTCATGTGTCCAATCTATTAGTTTCTGTTTTTTAATTACAAGGTGTTCCACTACTACTTTTAAAACAGTTAGGCGCTCAGTTTTCAACGTGAGCCAAATGAAACAATTTTATAAGTAGGTATAACCTCCTTTATAGCCCTTTCTAAAGATAATACCGCAAATAGGTTCGTTCATCCATTATCAGAGCCGTAACTATTCAAAATTGCATCCTGGTCGACATAGTATTGGTTCGCTCCTATTCCCCGTCTCCAGGAGATAAATATAAAATCTTTTTGGGTCCATTAATAAATAAGCACATATTAAAAAATTTCTCAAAACCGCATTAAACCTATATTATATCGTACATATCAGGCTGCAAAATTTTAATTTGCAACTTTGGGGAAGCGGCACGCCTCTCTTGTGCTTGTTAGGGAGTTTCGAAGAATCTGGTTTACTTAATTCGTATTCACTTGCATTTATTAGCAAAATTGTCAGCCGAAGCTATAAATTATCAGGTAAAAATATTAATTTCAAAAATTTTTACGGGAAAATTTGAACGCAGGAATCTCGCGAATTGGAACTTTCGGGATCGGTTTCTGTGTGCACATCGAAGTATTAAGGTTGGTAAAGGGCTTCGCGCATCCGCACCGACCCGAATCTCGAAGATAAAGGGTGGTAGGAGTGAACGAAAAGTGGCTTTTTTTGAAGTATCAAATTTGGAGAAATCGGGGGTCTAAAGGCCTTTTTTGCGCTATCTTCTGAGGACTCGTGTTTGCGAAATCGGAAAATATAAGTAATTCTTCAGTGCGTAGCGATATATTCGTTCCTTATTTTGCCGCAACGAAAAAAGATATGAATTTTTTTAAAATGCGTAAGAAAGTTCCTTCACGTCGGCGGCTTACGTGTAACGAAAATTTATATACAGTGTGGAACAGCCAAATGGAATAAATTCAGTATCTCAATTATTGTGCACATTTATAAGAAATCCCGAGACACGTCGATTTTGGATTCGAAATTGACATCCTGCAACGTAAAAATAACTACCTTCGAGAGGCAGTTGTAACCCCTAACTTTTTAAATGGGAAGTAGGGGATTGTGATACCTTATTTGAAATGTCTTTTCATTTTCTATTCAGAAATGCTATGGCTTTAATATTTACTGCAGAAATTAACGGTCTGCTTGACGAAATTCGCTACAACAAACGAAAAACGTAAAATCTTACAGCGGTTTGTTCCTGCAGGCTAGCAAAAATAATTTGTGTTCGTATTCAACATTATCAACTACAAAGAGGACATACAAACTTATCAAAATTCTTCATAGCTGGCATTGTCAGTTTTATTGAAACCGCCATAGCTACTTGCTATTTGATTGACAGCAATAAATAGTTGTCACTGTTTTGCGTATTGTTTGAGTTTTGCTAACTGCAATTACTAAACATGGTTTATTTTACAGAAATGCATAAAATAACAATTATATAGATGGTTAGTTACGGAGATAGAATGAGATCAAAGGCCGAAGTTTCTTGCCTATTTCAAGAAAAATGTCCTGATTTGCCGCCTATATCCCAAGGTACAATTAGCAAAATTGAAAAGCAGTTTCGCGAAAATGGACATGTACAGCAGATAAAAAACTTTCAATGCAATGAGAATATCAAATTAGATATACTGCTTGAGTATGAAGAAAACCCACATATTTCAAGTCGACAAGCAGCTTCAGCATTGAATGTTTCCCATTCCTCGATTATTCGCCTATTAAAAGAAAATAAATTGCATCACTATAAACTGACCCCTACTCAGGAGCATTTTGATAGAGGAACGTATTTTTTCAGAACAAATGATGCAAAGGTTAGATAATAATGTTTTGTTTTCTGATGAGTCCACTTTTACTCTTCACGGCCATGTTAATCGTCAAAACTGGCGCTACTGGGCTAATAAAAATTCTCACTGGATGAGAGAATTACATATGCAAAATCCTGAAATGGTTAATGTTTAGGCGGGGATAATTGGAGACCATGTCATTGGTCTCTTTTTCATTGATGGCAATTTGAATGGAGATAATTATTTAGCTCGGCTCCAAAATAATGTCGTCCCAACTTTGGCAAACTTATAACCTGCTCAAGCAAACCCACAAGTTCCAGCCAATGTGATATGGTTCCAGCAGGATGGAGCACCCCCACATTACCGAACCAATGTCCGGCAATATCTCGATGTAACATTTCCAAATCGGTGGATAGGGAGTCGAGGATAGCTAGAATGGACAGCACGTTCTCCTGATCTTACAACCTTAGATTTCTTTCTATGGTGATATGTAAGAAGTATGGCATACAAAACTAAGCAAAGCGATATAGCTGATTTGAGAACAAAAATAACGGTTGGGGTAAGGTCGGTCACGCCTCATATGTTGGAATACGTTAGAAGACATTTTTATTTAAGATTAGGATGCTGCCAAGATGTTCAAGAAACTCATTTTGAACATCTCCTGCGTTGAAATAAGTTTTTTTAGTTTGCTGTAGAGAATTTCGTCAAGCAGATGAATTTATTTTTTACTATTAATTTTTATAATAAATATTAAAACCGTAGCATTTTTGAATAGAGAATGAAAAGACCTTTCAAATGAGGTATCACAAGCTCCTACTTCCCATTTAAAAATTTAGGAGTTGCAACTGCCACTCGAAGGAGGTTAAATTTAGCGACGAAATTTTCACGTTCTAGGATTTCATTTTCGAATCCAAAATCGACGTGTCTTGGTATTTTTTATAAATATGCACGATAATTGAGATACTGAATTTATTTCATTTGGCTGTTCCACACTGTATATTTTGTGTGAAAAGAACGGCGGTCATATTGTCTTGAATTGTCTATGATTTTTAGTGTAAACGTCAAAAATGTCACTTTTTGTTCGCTCCTGCACTAAAGTCTGTCTATTATGATATAGTTGTGTGACTCAAAACTTCTAGGTATTTTCATTAAATGTAAAAATAATGTAATAAACATAATTAACATAAAATCAGTAAAATCGTAATTAAAAATCACGCAACCTGCCAATATGCATCACGAAAATAAACGGCCATTCTGTCTACACTAGGAATTTACGAAAAGTGGCCAGATCACTATCTCTGTCTTTATTTTTCTTATAGTTTTAGATAAAGAGAATGATATTTGTAAATCGCTCAGAGAATTTTCGTAAGCGCCAACTGTCTACCGCTGACGTCATTTTGACATTACCCTCTTTCTAATTTGCTTACATAGCTAAATTGGGATTAAACACTCCTTGTTAGTTTAATCTGCTTCAAACTAGCCTACCTGAAATTGTCTGTCGAAAACATTGCCAGCTCTTATACTATGACATCTGACCACTTTTTTATATATTTTAAGGATTTGTAATATTTTCTAAATTTTGTGATAAAATATCTATCAAAAATCGCTTACTTATTTTATAAAATATGGCATATACTAAATAAAAGTATATCTAAAAATATTACAGACAATGAAGAACTTGTAGAAGACGAGCGCTTTGACTTCGAGCAGTTACGCACAAGTGCCCCAGTACAAATTTACATCCAAAGGAATCGGTTGACATGTCTACTTATCTAGCGGCTAAAGAATGTCCTTATACGTATTTAGATTGTGTAGCGACGCACGGAAGAATGGATTCTATGCTACAAAGGATGCCGACAGATTTTTCTTGTTTTACACAAGACAATGTTACAGATATTACGGGATAGAATACAAACATTTACTTTTAAGTAGACGATTTTCTAAATTGAAGACTTCGCTACCATTTATTTTAATCACAACGGAATCGAATAGACGTATATAATACCTTTTACATAATAAATTTCTATTGATAAAATCGAATATTTTACTTAGAATATCTTACAAATTAACATTTAACTTTCCCACGAAATGAAGATATCAATATTATTAAGAATTGTTGTAAGAAAGTGATACCGGCACGTATCTCATACAATAAATACATTTTTCAATTAATCAATTAATTGAGGATCCATTAGCCAATGACATGAAATTTTACTTTAGCAATCGTGTTATATTTAAGATATTTATTAGGTATTTTATGGGGCCACTGCAGCCAATTATGGTACCTACAGTTTATTGTCTTGGTAACTGATGGCCATGATTGCCATGAGCTTTACTGTAATTAAACTAAAAAAATATTTTTTTTCATGAGCTTGGTAGTAAAGTGGGTCAGAGCGTTGAGTGACCAAGTAGCTGGTTTTAGTGTCTGCCGATTCCCGAACTCAAATCCCGGCTTCGACCCTGAGAAATTCGAAGAAGTGGTGTGTTTTTATATGCCTAAATTTGGATCTCGGTAAAATAATGCTTCTGTTTTTATAAAACATCTAAGAGTCATGAAATAAAATTAATAGAGGGAATCATACCGTATACTACAAAAAATTATTTTTATTCTTATCATTTCATGTTTTATTTAAAAATTCCTATATTTAGCAACATTCTTATATATTTCTAGAAAAAATAATAATAATACAGTAGTTATTGGATATTACAAAAGCATTATTTCAAACCTAACAGGATAATAATTAAAGTTGCAAATCGTTTATGTGTTTCATGGTCGTAGAGTACAGATGTACTTACTGTCGCCGGCATTCACCTTGACCGCGAAACTCTTTCTCCAGTCCAGTCTATTATTAGTTTTCGAGTTGTGTACACGTTAAGACACTTGGGCGTATTGCACATTGTTTTTGTGTTTTTATTTTATTTGTTGTACTGTATTGTTGATATTAATTTAATAATAAAGCATGCCAAACGTACGCAGGGGTAAAAAGCGGCCATTTGCTGACAAAGTGAATAAATTCATAAGTTAATTCCCGGATTTATTCTATGATGGTGCTAAAATAATTTGTAAAGTGTGCGAGAAAGATTTGATGTGCTGGGATAAGCGTGATTGTGGACTTCACGTAAATAGTGTACACCACAAAAATAAAGAAAATGGCGTGCCTTCGACAACACAGTTTATGTTTGATATACTATTAATGCTGATTGCCTATGATGTTCCGCTGCACATACTCGATAAACAACTATTTCGAGAGTTCTGGAGTAAATCCGATGCTCAGGTGAAGTTACCAAGTCGCACAACGTTATGTTACTATCTACCAACTGTACACGTAGACATGGTAAATAAGATGAAATGTGAATTAAAAAATACACGGCTGTGGTTATCTGTTGATGAGACAACAGATTGTAAAAAAAAATTCTTTTTTAAATGTTATAGTACGAGTACTGGAACCTCTTAAACCGACAGTTCCACTGTTACTAGCTAGCAAAAGACTAAGTCAGTGTACTAGCGAAACAATTACCAAAGTGGTGCTGGAGACGTTAGAAAAATTTGAACTGTCAAAAAGTCAAGTGTTGTTGTTTGTGACTGATAGCGCCGTGACAATGCGTTCGGTAGGTCGTTCTTTGCAAGAACAAGGTTGTACGTTTATACATGTTACGTGTAAAGTGCATGCTTTACATCTTGTGGCAGAACCTATTCTAAAAGGTTTTCCACAGGTGGGTGCATTAATAGTAAGTACAAAAAAAGGGTTTCTTAAACCTCCTAAACGTCTCCGTGCATTTCATAGCAAGTGTCCCGGTATTCCTGAACCACCACAGCTGATTCTTACACGTTGGGGAACATGGTTGCAGGCAGCTTTTTATTATACTGAATATTTCCAACAAATAAACGCTATGATACTACAATTCAAACCAGATGAGGCTGCAGCTATTAAGGAAAGCCAGACAAAATTCGAAGATATTTCCTTTGAAACAGTTTTAAAAAATATTGCGAAGTACTATAAACCATTACATGAAAGCATACAAAAATTAGAAAACAGTGCGTTGTCGTTAGCGGAGTCACTGCAAATCGTGGACGAAGTAAATCTACTGCTACACGCTATGACGCAACAAATGAGCGCGTTAAAGAAAAGTTCGCAAGTGTGTTAAAGAAAGACCGGTTTTACCAAATTATGACAAATATGTGATGGTGCAGCCCCAGATCCATTAAGTGTGTTCAAGAACTATTTTACGTATGCGTGTATTACATCAGTAGATGTCGAACGGTCTTTTTCAAAATATAAGAATATATTTTCACCAAAGCGAACATCACTCATGGAGACAACCATACAAACATACTTGATGCTGTAAAATGGCTACACATCTTCTCCAGTTTGTGGTAAGCAAGCTAGTTCATCAAGCTAGTTAAGAGGGTAAGTCTTACATACATTGTTATAAATTGTAACAGTTTATTGTTTCTCGTATTAGTTAATTTCGCATGTGCCACTGTCCCACGGAACATTTTTTGACAGCTCTAATAATGATAATAAATACCTATATACACTTTTTTATATTTTATATTGTCATTCTTATCTGAATGTGCTAGTTGGCAAGTTTTAGGCATATAATAAATCAAAAACAATACTTCCAATACATTTTATTATAGAAACTATTAAAACAACTACTCAGTCTAGGAGCAACAACTGTATTGAATTAAATAATAGTGTTCTTAGTAATAGAAGCAAAAAAAATTAGATCAAAAAAATATTAACTCGCCAAAAAGAAAAATTTTCACACTCAAAGAATAATTTCCTCAAGTTAAAATATAAAAAACGAAGACCCCTAGTCCGATATACAGGGTGGGGCAATAGTGCGTCGGACTTCGATATCTCGAGTTTTATGATAGCTGATAATTAAAAACAAATACAAGTAAACTAGATAAAATATCCTATAACCGGAAATTATTTTCGCAATACACAGGGCGAGCCAAGACGAAAAAGTGCTTTTTTTAAATATAATAATATGTATATCAGTACCTTTTTTGAAGCCTCTTTCTAGACTCTATTCGTTCCCATATTATTATTGACTATCTCCCAACCACTTGGATGTTATGAATTTTTTTGTTGAAATAATGCCATCTGCAGATGCATAGTGAAAAATCACCAAAGTCACAATTATGGGTTTTAAGAAAAATTTATGTGAATACTAGTTACGAAACATCAAAAAGTGTTACGTTGGATAAATTCGTAACAAAACCAGCGCGCAACGAGAACATCTGTGATGAAGAAATACTTCGGTGAGCTCAGTGAGCGTGAAAACATAAAGTGCCAAAATATCCTAATTTGCATAATTTTCTTCAACATGAGCCTCAATTATACAAGTATTACACACTATTTTAATGACAAAATTATGATGTATCCAATGGCATTTTTATTTTTCATTCTTAACAGGTTGAGTGCCAAGTGGTGACAATGTGGTCTCGCACATGATTTTGCTTTACCGGCTGCGTGAGATAAATGTGGACTCTTAAGCACTTGTGTGACATTTGGCTGCGAAAGTCGACTATGGTCTCACGTATGGAGTGTAGAGAAGGAGGAACGTCTCTTATGGACGATACGTTCAAAATGTGGTCTGAATTCTGTAAGGTATGAGATGTGGCGCTGATCGTATTATGGGATTGAGTTTGAAGTTAAACATTTACTATATCTCTGAAACTAGCTTCAGATTCTATAAACTAACGAAAACATAATATTATGTAGGTGTTGAAAAGAATTATACAGCGTAAAAAAATAATAAAAATAGTAAAAACAAAATCACGTAGAATACCTCCTGTAAATCAGCGCCACCTATTCTTCCATCGAAAATCCGATCACATTTTTTAACACGGAGACGTTTCTCCTTCTCTACACTCCATAGTCTCACGTAACTGTGTAAAACATATAGGATCATATAATGCATGGCCTGTCGGTCCTGAAACGTTATTTGGCCTGTGCACTGGCGAGATCAGAGTGTCACCGCGCGGCCGAGAAATTAATTTTAAATATTTAATTTTTTTTAAAACAGGCAAATGATAAACTTAATACTTTTATTTGTTAAAAAGTTGTATAACAAATATAAAAAATTAAAATAAACGACTCACATAACAAATATAAAAAATTAAAATAAGCTTGATTCTTACAAAATCAATATAAATGATTCACTTGGTCGTTTTATGGACAACAAAAAAAACCATGTAAACAAAAGTGTTTCCCACAAGCTTCGCATTTATTATTGTCAGCACTCTCTGACATGTTAGAACATGAAGAATCCGTGGTGACACATTGGTCTTAGATGGCATTTTAGGACAAATAGCCAAATTGGTGGCCACGTGAGGCCAATGTAGCATCACAAAAAAAAATGAAATTTTAGGCAGTTCAGATTATTTTTTCTTATCACAAACCACTGTTTGTGTGTTAGGACTCTATTATCTAAGTGTTTTAGCAAAAAAAACGAATGGCCTGTGGGATCCAACTTTTTTATTTTAAGGTGGCACTCAACCTGTTAAAAATGTCCGGTTTCGTAACTCATCTTGACTGGTCACGATGATTTGGTCAGTTATCGTGACCGGTCAACTACCCATCACTAATTTTATCGGATACTATTGTCAGCCAAATGTGACAAATTGGTAAAGACTTTTTCTACAACCTCTATGGAGAGTAATATTTTCCTCCCGCAAATGCGGGTAGAAAATAGTACTTTCCCCTCTTTAGGGAGTCAAAATAGTTCTCCTCTAGGGAGGAAAGTATTTTGTAACCGGAATTTTTGACTGTTACATAGTTACCTTGAAGTCTCAATGTCTTCTAAAATGTAAAAATAGACGTCAACATTTAGGTAAATATGTTCATTGTAAGGTGTTATAATGTCTTATTAATTTTAAACAATACAGCTCATTTTAAAACATAATTATAATGAGGGCTACCGCGCTTGAATTCACCACGAGAGGCGCTAGTGTACGGTAAGGTCCATGTCACTGAACGTTAATGTTTACTATGGCTTGTTAACGAGAGTTTTTAGTAATTTTTATAAAAATTAGCTGAAAAACATTTAACACAATGATGGCAGAAGGGAAAAGTAATAATTTACTGTCTCAGTAGGGAAATTATTGTACCTATCAGAGGTGTCTTATGTCATTAAAGTTAGGTTATATCAAGCATGAGCATGATGAAAACAATGAATTTGCATGATTGTTACCTACGATTTTCTGTAGACTTTTTTGGTAACGCATAATCGTCAAGATTAAGATACCTTACAAACACACGAATGATTCAAAGGAGTAAAGTTATCCCTGCGAATCGCTCCCAACCACTGTTTTAGGCGAGTTTTATCTCTCGGAAGCACATATCCGCCTTTTGTTTTCGAACAAAATGGAACTGCACAACACTGAGGCATAATTAACAAGTTTTTTATTTATTGGTGTACGAAATAATTATAATAAAACCCTATAAACTTTTTTCGCGCCTAACAATAACTTTTGACAGAACCTTACTGGCCACTGGCGCCAACAGGTGAGCACCTTTGTTATGATTTACAATGTTGTGTCACCATGACAACAAACTGGCATTTTAATATTCCACGGCTTACTTACTATTCAAATTACTATTAAAATTGTCATAATGCCAATATACGAGTACCTACATTAAAGAAACGTTATTTCCCTTTTACCCATTTTTTATATTAGAGGTTATAAAAAAATCGTATGTGTAACTTTACCGGGCTAGACCAGTAAACATGTATTTACCACTCAAAAACAATTAACTTTCTAGACGGTTGCCGATAAATCACTTTTGGGATGCTAAACAATATGTAGAAACAAAATAATAATCAATATATTATAAACAAATGAAATGAACTGTCACGATATTCTTATTACGAGTAGATTGTGACATGAAGTCGATTACAATCAGATTTTTGAATGAAGTAAATATAATAAATAAAAATGTATTATTTTATTCTTACAATCGAAAAGAAATAGTGTACCTATGACACAGGCGAAAATGTTTTTCATATCCATGCGGAATTTTCCGTAATCGTAGGAAAAACTGTATTTTTCGTTCTTATGCCATAAATAACAATTTGGCAAAATTCACAGTTTTATCTTCTCTACTACAGTATTTTTACTTCTAAATAATAGTAGCTACATAAAAATTTTTTGAGGAAGAAGTGTGTTTAAAAGAAATATATTTTAATTGTTCAATAACTCATCTAAAATACCACTAATACAATTTAAATTCTTTACTAATAAGCGTAAACGAGAAACCAGATTTAATCCAGATTTAAGACACAGAAATTTACTAAATTAGCATTACATTAGAAAAAATGAGGCATCGTCCTTTCCTCTATATACATATTAGGTAACTTAACACCTTAAATTCAGATTAAATCGATCGTTACAGAAATCCTTATAATTTATAACATCTAGAAGTGTGTGTGTATCATTAAAAGGTATCAACATTAACATTTTAAATATGTGTTTGATTCTTTCAACACGGAAAATACGGATAAACATAACAGTGCCGTCCGATTGGCCTGATAATATGTAATAAATATAAGCATAATAAAAATTTACCTTCACCTTTCATGAATTTAAATATTTATTAATTAGTGAATACAGCTTTTTTGGACAAGAGCAGCAATTAGTGTATTTAGATGAATTTTTATATATGAAAATATTTTAAAAAATTCTAAATAGGTACTTGTTTTACGTAAAATATGTAAACAGTAAAAACAATTTTTTTAGTTGTTTGTTTTCTTCAATAAGTAAATTCAAAAGTATACTCTCTGGTATTTAGTAATTGGGCAGGTATTAGGTATGATATAAATTAGCCAAACCCCGTTTCCAGCAAAATCTGTTAGTTCAGATCTGGAACAGAATAACTGATTTTTTTTTCTTTTAGGAATAGACGTATGCGCACACTGCCCTGAGCAATAAATATTAACCCTAGGCGTAGTAAAACTACAAGGTGATCTAGAAAACAGTAACATAAAATAACTTCTGATACTAGACAAAGTTGTTAAAAAAGTAATTGGAAAACCCCCTTGTATCAAATTTGGTGTAAATATATTTCCATACGAATGTAAAAAAATTTTTATATAAATCTACCTCCAACCTTAGACAAATTAATTTTGAGGATGATCAATCATCTTTTTTTTGCAAGAGATAATCTAGTTGTAACATATTGGTAGAATTCTTTCCTGGTCCAAAACCCATTTCAGATTTCTACAATGGTTTTGAAGGGCCACAGCAAATAAAAAAACTAGAAATTTCCACTTTTGAAATTAGAAATTTTTAGTTTTAAAGTAGAAATTTCTAGTTTTGAATTTTTTGACCTTAAATGGAGTGGAGTCCAATACCGCTTTACCTTAATCTGAGGCTTTACCAGTGGCTTTTAGGTAAAAAATGTCCTGTATAAAACTTTTAAAAACATTGTGTGAAACATTTTTTTTTAAGTCGAACAGACATCTATGAAGTTTCAAAGTGGGACGAATCATTGAAAATTTCAAGAACGCTCATTTTTAAGCTAAATTTGAATCCTTAAAAAGTTTTATACCAACGGCCGTGTCTAAAATATCTGTATACAAAGTTTCAGCTCATATCTTTGTTATAATATGTTCCAAATTAAAAAAATAATAATAATAAATCGGTCAATGCGTTCAAAATAAGGTGTTGCGGTCTTAAATCTCACACTTTATATATGTATACAGGGAAATTTCTTATAAACATAGGTCCGCTAAGGCTTTGTTTTTGAGATACAGGGTGTTGAAATTTATTTGTTAAAACGGTGTTAATATCATAGAAACGACAATAGACAATTTGGTATGAATTATGACGGTATAAATTACAATAAAATGAAATGTGTGCGTGTGTCCATTTCATCCACTAGTGGTTCGACAGGGTGTAATTCACCTCCCCTTTTTAAAACTTTAACTTATTTGAAACATGGCCACTGGCATAAAACTTTTAAAGACATAATTTTCTAAAAATCCAAATTAAGCTTAAAAAGGAGAGTTCTTGGGATTTTCATTTTCATTTTTCCACTTTGAAACTATAATTTTTGCAAAAAAATATTTCACACAAAACTGTAAAGCGGCATTGGCAAAAAACCCTTTTGGACGTCGCGCTCCATAAGATCAAAAATTCAAAACCAGAAATTTCTACTTTAAAACTAGAAATTTCTAATTTCACAAGTAAAAATTTCTATTTTAAAATTAGAAATTTCTACTTTCAAAAGTAGAAATTTTTAGTTTAAAGTACAAATTTCTACTTTAAAAGTATAAATTTCTAGTTTTTTTTTTATTTGCTGTGCCATCGTAAATTTCGCTATATACAAAAGGTTTTCCAAAATTTCACAGACACGGAGTTATGACTGATTTTTAAGGTTAAAATAATTTTTGATGTAGTACCTATCTGAAATTAATTTTATGCCACTGTTTTTCGGGATTAGGATCTCTTAGTGATAATCTGACTGGAGCAAGATAAATAATGCTTGCCCTGGTTTGGTCTCTCCTGGCCTGGCTGCATCTGACTTTTTCTGACCTTACCAGACCAAACTTAACTTTGATTCCATAACTTGTCTTTATAAAACAATAAATAAATAAAATATAAAATGACATTTGGTAACTTGAATAATGCAATAAAACGTATTAATAGAGACAATTTGTTCGTAAATTATACCAAACATTTTATGCCGTAAACAGGTTTGCACAATAGTGTCCATCAAAATTAAAAGAAAAAATGGAGGTTGCGATATTTTAGATACACACTATATATATAAAAATTACAACTTAAGTTATTTTGAGGATAGTACATTTACTACTGACGTATGTGTAAACAAAACTTTTTATTCAGAAATTACTGAACAAAATAAAAATAAATTTTTTCATACAAAGTTTCGACCATATGATTTAGGTAATCATTGTAGTTATAGTCTTAAAACAGAATTTAAACATAATTATTATACATTTACATTATATATAAAGTTCATTGATCTAAGTTCGCCATATATAAAATGTAACACATTTTTTTAAATTTTTTTATCTACCGAAATTACACATAATTTTTACAAGCGGTACCAATTTTAAATTACATATAATAACGTGATAAAATCAAAACAAAAATTAATTTTACAATCGTAAAAATATTGTTTCACACTTTCTAAAGATCATGTTATTTTATCTAAATTATTAACCAATTTAAAATATCAGCTTAAAACCAATTTGGATATCATCTTAACAACAGGTGTGTCATTATGAATTCAGTGAATTTGTATTCCGTATATTAACAACTGTCAGTGTTCTTCATGTTGTAATAATAATAATAACAGTTTCTGAAATATGGTCTAGTTTTTTAACGCATAATTAAAAATTTGTAAAATAATATTTTTTGCTCATGTAACTGATGTAATTACATTATTGTCACAAATTAATCAATTTTTTTGATATTATGTAATTAAATTATTTTGAAGAATAGTATACCGTATAGACACATTTAAAATTAATAAAAATAATTGAGAGTGAGAACTATTTAGTGGTCATTATTTGGATCTCGAAATGGTATGATATATAGGGTGTCCCAATAATTAAGTACTTTTCTTTAAGGGGGTGATAGAACTAGAAAAAATAAATATATATTTGTGTATATATATATATATATATATATATATATATATATATATATATATATATATATATATATATATATATATATATATATATATATATATATATATATATATATATATATATATATATATATATATATATATATATATATGTATATATATATATATATATATATATATATATATATATATATATATATATATATATATATATATATATATATATATATATATATATATATATATATATATATATATATATATATATATATATATATATATATATATATATATATATATATATATATATACATATATATATTATATATATATATATATATATATATATATATATATATATATATATATATATATATATATATATATATATATATATATATATATATATATATATATATATATATATATATATATATATATATATATATATATATATATATATATATATATATATATATATATATATATATATATATATATATATATATATATATATATATATATATATATATATATATAATATATATATATATATATATATATATATATATATATATATATATATATATATATATATATATATATATATATATATATATATATATATATATATATATATATATATATATATATATATATATATATATATATATATATATATATATATATATATATATATATATACTTAAATATCCAATTTTATTGTCTTATTTTTTTAAACATTTAAAAAGGAAAAAGGCACCAGTGTTAAAAACTGCATAAAATGGTGCTCTTACTAAATTTCGATAGGGGCCATCGTTTTGGAGATATTTATATTTTAATATTGCATCACACGATAGGTAATGGAAGCTAACTACATACCTCTATAAAAATAATGAAATATTCGAATATTCGAATATATTCGACGATTCAAATCTTCAAATATATTCGATTATCGAATATTCGAATACACTCGAATATTCAAATATACTTGTAAATTCGAATATGATCGAATAATCGAGTATATTCGAATATTCGAGTATTCAAATATTGTCAAATTTTCAAATAGGTATGTATTCAAATTAGGTAGGAGGTAGATACTAGGTACGCACATCCACAGAAAGGGCTTTTTCTAAGGCATTTTTGGAGTCTTTTTTGTTTATAGTAGTAGGTGTAGTTTGTTCAGTTTGTTTATGTATTTCACGTAATATTTATTAAATCATTTTCTATGTAACCAATTCCCAAGTTGTATTTGAATTTTGTTGTTGTTCAAAGCCTAAAACCGCATTAGTTTTTAATAAGACTAATTAAAAAATACACTAAAAAGCTAAAAATTCTAATACATACCAAAATATTGCCTATCCCTATTTGAATAACCGAATTAATTTAATAATAATAAAATTATTTTCAAATATTCGGATTATTTTAAGATTCGAACTATTCGAATAGTTCAAATATTCAGTTCATTCGAATATTCTGATAGTTCGATTATTCTATTAATTCAAATATTTTTTGGGACGAATAATCGAATACTATAATCTGGAAAATTCCCATCATTAATATGGACGTGATATACGACATATACCTGTCCGGCATATGTACCTCCCCATCAAGTATACGTGGACCTAAATTCCACATTATATGGACCAAATCTGAATACAATTATTATCCCTACATACCTACAGTACTTCTTATGTACGTAGGCTTCCCACTAAACAAAAAAAGTTTCGCGGGTTATAAAATAGACACCTTTTAAAAACATCTGACCGACTTCAATATATGACGTTACGGAAACGTTGATTTATTAACGCATTATTAGTTAAATATGAGATATGAGATATGACGGATGTGCATATGGGAGTTCCTCATGGTTCTGTGTTAGGGTGTCTCTTTTTACTATATACGTAAATGACTTGCCAAAGTTCATCACCAGAGGTAGAGTCACAATGTTTGCTGATGATACCATTATTTTAGTTTCAGATCGCACTCCTGAGGAGCTCTCTGAAAATATTACTCATATTTACAATGAACGAGACACCTGGTGTCGGTAAAATCAACCGATATTAAACAGCAAAAAACTGTTTACATAAATTTTCACATAAGAAAAGAACTTAATCCTGAATTTCTAATTAACAACAATATTGAAGTGGCTCGAAATATAAAATTTTTAGGAAAACGGCTAGACAATAGACTCACTTGGAACGATCACAAGGATTTTGTTTGCAATAAATTGAATTCTACTTATTTCGTTATATTGCAAATTAAAGCTGTTTTGGATACTAACGGTATACTAAATATCTACTACGCTCTAGCTCATAGTTATTTGTCTGTGAACATAATTTCATGGGGAGTAGGCAAAAACATAAGCAGAGTTTTAATTTCACAGAAAAGAATAATTAAAACTTATCTATAATCTTAAACCACTTGATAGCTGCAGAAATATTTTCAGGAAAAAAAATTAACTGACATCTATTTTTATTCTAAAATGTGTGCTGTGCATTTAAAAACATACTGAGGTTTAATACGTTTGGAGATTCACATTCCTACAACACTCGGTATAATGTTCACTAACTGTTCCGTCTCACAACACTACTTTTCATAAATCGTCACCTAATTATAATTTCATTGTTTTATTTAATAAACTACCGAGTAGCCTTAATAGTAAAAAAAATTTCAATAAATTTAAAGCGTCTACAAAAAACCATTTATTACAAATGTATTTTTATAGTATCCAAGAATTTTTGAGTAAATAACATTTAACTAATATGATAGTTTGATGTAAAAGTTGCTTTTCGGCGCAATATTCAAACGACGTCGTTGGTCATCATCAGTCACTGTTAGTCGCGTGCGGATATTGTAGCGACCAAGATTTTATTCACCGAATTTGGTCAGATAAGCGTTGTTATAACGTCATCCAGAAACGCCATGACACGTCGAATGACATTGATACAACGTTAAAATGCTGCTTGGGAGAACATAAAATTTATTCCTTGTTTCTAGGGTGTGTTGTACACCTCCAAAATTAAATCCTGGCTACCATTGGATCACAAAATTTAAAATTTGTTCGACAATAAAACTAAATTTTCATTTGTGAATTGTGGTGAATTAAAACAACCATATTATATATATTTCCTAATTTATTAAGATTGAGGAAAATAAAACCACTGGTAAAGCATTCGCCCCATGCGCCCCCGTTAAATCCGCCACTGAACAAATGAAGCAAATTAAGTGCTACAATGTTCAGTCCAAAAAACTAAATTTATAGTTATTTGTATAGTACATTTTAATAGTTGTGAGAAATTACTATTAATATTAATAAATAAGAATTATAATATTCGATTCGTTACTCTACACCCTTTCCAGTTGTATTTCAGAAAATATCAATTTAATTTCAGAAAGCATCAACTGTATTTCAGATTAGTTAATTGTATTTCAGAAATCATCAATTGTATTTCAGATTAATCAATTTAATTTCAGGAATGTTCAGTTGTAATTTAGATTAGTGAATTGTATTTGAGAAAGTGTTATTTTTTGTAATTGAGAAAACATGATGTGAATTTCAGATAGCATTAAGATGTTCATATTCTACATAAACTGCACTACAACTTCTACATCAACATATCCATGAAAATGCCTTAACTACATACATAGTAACATAAATAAACTTATTTAAGTCAACTGGCTTAAGCATTGTCTCTTTTAACAATTATAAATCAGAATAAATATGAACTGAACAGATAATTGTGCAATTTGCCGAGTTTCAATGGCAAGATATCCCGTTACAAAATTAATACCATGTCATCACCTACTCCAAATGTGCTGAACCTGTGATAAATATACTAGATGCAATTTGCCCCTTGTGCAGAGTTGTTGTTACTGAAAATGAACCTGTTACAAGACAAAGATATGGAAAACATACTGATCGGGATCGCCAGAGGATAGTAACATGTGCCAATAAAGGGGACGATTAGGTAGCTTTGGCAGCGAAGGTTTGGGCGTGAAGTATAAAACAGCATTTCACTGGGAGCGATCTGGCAGAGATTTAATGTTAGCAAAAGGTGGTAAAAAACCGAAGATTATGACTGAAGACGAAATAGACTTAATTATTTCATGGATAGAAGAGAAATGCGACTACACGATGAAACAAGCATAGGAAAATTTTTTTTTCTGTTTCTACTATAGGTAACTACTTAGACGGTAGGCTCTTTACAGTAAACAGGTACACAAAGAGCTTCTTACTATGAATTCTGAAGGAAAGAAAATGATACGTGTGAAATATGTTCGAGCTCTTAACATTTCATACAGCAAGGTAAACAAATTGTTTGGATGGACGAGACTAATTTTAATTTATTTTGCCGTCGGACATGGGGCCGAGCTCGATCTGGTGTCAGAGCGGTTCAACACCTACCAGCATCACGCGGTCCCAATGTGCATCTAATAAGAGCAATATCAGCAGCAGATATAGTAGCTATGGAGCGTAGAAGAGGATCTTTTACTTCCAGTATTAGCCAATGCTTGAGTTAGGAGGCTTTTACAGCAGTGGGAGGATATGGGAAATCCAGCTGGCAGACTTAATTATTGTTTGTGACAACGCATTTTTGGTTCAACCTCGAAATAGTTATTAATGGTACGGCAGCAAGTCTTTTACGATTGGCACCTTACTCCCCCAATGCTAAATCCAATTGAATGCATTTGGTCTAAAGTAAAATGTTATGTTAAAACTCGTCTTCAAGATCCCCATGTTATTGAACAGAGATTGGTGTGCCTGGAAGCAATCATTGATGAGGCAAAAGATACAATTGTCTAAGACGATTGTGCACGTGTAACTCAACGTACGACTGCACACTATGCTTCGGTTTAGCCATGAATGACATGCCAGTAGGACGTTAAATATTTTAAAATACTTAAAAATACATTGTTTGTTAGTAATTTATTAATAAATTAATGTATTCATTTAAGAATAAATACTTTTATAACTACTTTGTCTTGACAAGTTCTGAATTACAAATGATGTTGTCTCAATTACAATTGACTAATTTGAATTACAAATGATCAACATAAATACTAATACAGATTACTTAAATTAACGCTTTCTGAAATATAATTTACAAATCTGAATTACAATTGATGCTTTCTGAAATACATTTGGGTAATCTGAATTACAACTGACGATTTCTGAAGTATATTTACTATTCTGAAATACAATTGATATTATCACGATTACAGCTGGAAAAGGTGTAGAGATGAAATTC